>OZ038505.1:66718427-66725927 GCA_964036315.1 Acanthosepion esculentum
GGCTTGCCCATTTTCTTTCCCTTGTGTTTACAGTCAGAGTCCAAAGACCAACATACCAAGAAACCATGTGGGGGATGATTTTGTAGGTAGTTAAATCACCTTATATAGCAAAATAATGGACCAAGTTTGTTTGTTATGGTAGAACACACATGTCACTTTTGATTGTTCTGGATTGTATACATCAATGATAAACTACGTGATAATACAGTATAATATCTGGGGGGTAGACTTTTGCAAAGACATTTTTCTAAGTTATATGATTTTAAGAATCAGTGTGAAATTTTTAAAATGTAATTTTTATATCAAAGGAAAGTGTGATAGATCTGCTTATTATTTAACAATCATTGGAATTGAAAAAAATGTGTTGTTCCCTGTTAAATTATACATAATATAAATTTTCAAAGTGGGTGTAGACTTTTGGTAGCCACTGTAGAAGAGTATAAATTACTAGTGGAAGAAGAAGAAGAAGAAGAAGAAGAAGAAGAAGAAGAAGAAGAAGAAGAAGAAGAAGAAGAAGAAGAACAACAACAACAACAACAACAACAACAACAACAACAACAACATCATCCTATATGCTAAGAAATGTACTATTAATTAAATGACAATTCTCCTATAGGACCTAAGGGCCAGAATTTGGATAGGATACAATGCAGGAAACATAACATACACAAATAATAATAATAATAATAATAATAATAATAATAATAATAATAATAATAATTGTTCCAGATCCGATTACGGAGATAGGACCCGTAACAATTTTAAGCGACTACGCAATACACACAGAGGGAACAATCAAATCTAATCACCCAGACATCGTTATGAGAGACCGCAAAGACAAAATGTGGCTCATTATTGATATGGCAGTCCCTGTAGTCTTCAATGTATATTTGAAGGTCTTCAAGAAGCTATCAAAATACAAGGGCCTTGAAATCGAAATCTGAAAAATGTGGCACATGAGAATATCAACAATCCTTGTTGTAGTTGGAACCCTCGGATCGGTTGGAAAAGATTCCAGTAGAGTCCTTGAAGGGATTCTTAGAAGCCCATGCCTTAAAGAAATACAAAAAAAATGTTCTCAGGAGTACAGTTCACACTTTACGAAGGGCTTTATATATGTAAAATATGTTTGTTTTTTTATTGCTCAGTGGAAAATGTCATGCTGCCATTTCTGACGATAGGTCTAATGTTGGGGCCTGGAAAGAATTAAGAACACACCAAAGGAAATAATAATAATAATAATAATAATAATAATAATAATAATAATAATAATATAATAATAATAATTATAAGAAGGAGTGTCAGAAATAAATGATTAAATTTATTATAAAAACAAATTGGAATGATTTTAACATCTTGTGAATCGGGAAGAAATGTGTACACACCAGAAATCAAAGGCAATAAAATAATAATAATAATAATAATAATAATAATAATAATAATAATAATTGGGAAGAACACCTCCCAGACTTGGTTACGGAGATAGGACCTGTTACAATTTTATGGGACTACACAATACACACAGACAGAACAATCAAAGCCAACCGCCCGGACATTGTTATTAGAGACCGCAAACAAAACTATTGCCTCCTTATTGATATGGC
Source organism: Acanthosepion esculentum (assembly GCA_964036315.1). Taxonomy (NCBI): domain Eukaryota; kingdom Metazoa; phylum Mollusca; class Cephalopoda; order Sepiida; family Sepiidae; genus Acanthosepion; species Acanthosepion esculentum. Next base: position 66,720,032 of record OZ038505.1, read on the forward strand.
AGTCCCTGCTGTCTGCAATGTATCTTTGAAGATCTTCAAAAAAAACTATCAAATACAATGATCTTGAAATCGAAATCTCAAAAATATGGCACATGAGGACATTAACAATCCCTGTTGTAGTTAGATTGTTTGGAAAAGATTCCAATAGACTGATTCAAGGGATTCCTGGAAGTCCATGCCTTACAGAAATACAAAAATTTGCTTTCACGAGTACAGCTCACACCTCACGACGAGCTTTATCTATATAAAATATGTGTTTTTGTTTTTGTTTTTTAACTGATCAGTGAAAAATGTCACGATGCCATTTCTGACCTTAGGTCTCTGATCGGGACACGGAAAGTAATGACTACAAACCAGAGATGAAAGGAAATAAAATAATAATAATAATAACTGCAAAATACTAAAAAAAGAGAACAAAGGCAAATGCAACCGACCAGATACAGAAACAATGGCAAGATAAACCGCTTCATGGCCAATACTCTGCCCGTACCGAACAAGCTGACGTAGACAAAACCCGTACCCATCAGTGGCTACGTAGTGCAGGGTTAAAAGCTGAAACTGAAGGTTTTATCCTTGCTGCACAGGACCAATGCTTGTTAACTAGAAATTATCAAGCGCATGTACTAAAATACTGTGTTAGCCCAAAATGCAGATTCTGTGATAAATATCCAGAAACGATTGATCATCTTGTATCAGGTTGCACGATATTGGCACCCACTGAATATAAAACCCGGCATGACAGAGTGGACCAATATCTGCACTGGAAAATTTGCAACTCCTACGGGAAGGAAACTGAAAGAAACTGGTATGAACACCACCCTGACCCGGTTATGGAGATAGGACCTGTTACAATTCTATGAGACTACACAATACACACTGACAGAACTATCAAAACTAACCGCCCAGACATTGTTATTAAAGACCACAAACAAAATCAATGCCTCCTTATTGATATGGCAGTCCCTGCAGACTGCAATGTATCTTTGAAGATATTCGGAAAACTGTCAAAATACAAGGACCTTGAAATAGATATCTCAAAAATGTGGCACATGGGGACAATCCCTGTTGTAGTTGGAGCCCTAGGATTGGTTGGAAAAGATTCCAGTAGGCTGATTTAAGGGATTTCTGGAAGTCCATGCCTCAAAGAGACACAAAGACACAAGTACAGCCCACACTTTACGAAGGGCTTTATCTATGTAATTTTTCTTTTGTCAGCGTAAAGTGTCATGATGCCATTTTTAACCTTAGGTCCCTGGGCGGGACCCGGAAAGAAATGTGTAAACGCCAGATATCAAAGGAAATAATAATAATAATAATAATAATAATAATAATAATAATAATAATAATAATAATAATGACCATTGAAAATTTCACAGTTTTCCTACTTTAAATTTTTGATGAAACTTAATTCTTAAGTTTATGGCCAGTTCCCCAACTATAAAATACCCTTGGCTTCGTTTAATTTGTAAGCTAACATTTAACTAAATATAACGATAATGCTCAGAGATATCTAAAAGTGGAAGAGGATACAAGTGAAAAAAAATTCAAGTTTTATGCAGTTCATTGAAGCAAGCGCTAAATCCATAAGTGTTATCTATATTCCCTACACGTCTTTCTTACCTTCTTTCTCTCACTGAAGCCAAATAGCGTCTCTGATATGTCTTTTCCTTCTTTTATTGGGATGAAGAAAGGAACAGTCCATTACCTTTAATGTATTTGTACGGGCATAACGCACGCGCTAATTAAGCAACATACAGAATTACTATTATTATTATTATTATTATTATTATTATTATTATTGTTACTGGATTCTCCCGTCGTTTTTTGATGTATGAGGGTCAAGCAACTCGGTTCCCAGGAACCGACAGCCAGACACCTGCACCTATGATTTGATTGTAGTGGTGAAATGCTTTGTGCAGGACTCAGTGTGTACATACCAGAAATCAAAGGAAATAATAATAATAATAATAATAATAATAATAATAATAATAAAAAAATAATAATAATAATAATAAAGACTGCAATGTATCTTTGAAGATATTCGAAAAACTGTCAAAATACAAGGATCTTGAAATAGAAATCTCAAAAATGTGGCACATGGGAACATCAACAATTCTTGTTGTAGTTGGAGCTCTTGGACTGGTTGGAAAAGATTCTAGTAGGCTGATTGAAGGGATCCCTGGAAGTCCATGCCTCAAAGAGATACAAAAAATTGTTCTGACAAGTACAGCCCACACTTTACGAAGGGCTTTATCTATGTAATTATTTTTTTCATTTTATTTTTTTTATTTTTTTTTTTGCAGTGGAAAATGTCATGATGCCATTTCTAACCTTAACTGGGCGGGACCCGGAAAGAAATGTTTAAACGCCAGATATCAAAGGAATTAATAATAATAATAATAATAATAATAATAATAATAATAATAATAATAATATATTAATTATAAGAAGGGGTGTCAGAAATAAATGATTTAAATTATTATGAACAAAATAGAATAATAATTGGCTACTAGTCTCACTCATCGTATAGAGAAACCGTGCGTTGCACGGATCTGATGGCCACATTCTTGGCCGTACCGATAAGATCCAAAAGAATACAGGGCATTATATTTAGGGCCGGCTTGGCTGCCGGATTTTCCCGAAAGTTCCCCGCCGGATTTCTATCTTGATTTAATTTTATTTCCATAGACTTCACATTTTTTCGTTTAGATAGGAGGTTATGGCAGTAAAAGTTTAACATCAGTATTTCCCATCCGCTAGCAGCGGTATATACTCTAGCAGGTCTGGAAGTATGTTCGGAATAATACCCCTATAGACAGTTCTTGTAAGACGTGCTGAGAGAACATATGGACCTACCAGACAGTCATATACAATTCTAATCCACGCATTAATTGTGAACTGATACTGCTGTCTAGCCTGTATTGTACCATGGGGATTCGGATCCTGCCAGAAATGTTGATTATGTAGATTTGTTATTCCATCTCTTCCAAATGTCGACTCATACGTCTAAAAGACTGAAGAGATAACTGACGGATCGGCAGTTTGTGCAGTAGGTCATCGGCAAAAGTTCTCTCGTGGTAAAGTGATCAGAGGTCGAAAAACCCTGCACACGTTGCGAATGATACGGATACAGGATCTTCTCTTGAAGTACCCTCCATGCGGTACTTTGAAATGAACGATATGCTAAGGCCTACTTGAAGTGTGCTGATACCTGGATCGCCCGACAGCCTGTAATTCTTTGTGGTCAGGCGTAAGAGCGGATCGCGGTCTTCGTTAATCGATACTTTGTGGTGACGCGGATCCTGAATCAGCAACGCAACGATAAAAAGCCGCAAAGATTAGATGATTTAGCTGCCTTCGGACTGGAAATGCAATCTGATACAGCCATGCAGCCTCGCGTCCATTTCCATTCGCCCGGCCGTATGTAAAAATCATATCTGCTTACGAGATGAATATCCTGCCATTGTTAAACGGAACATTTCTCAGTTAAGTCACTACTACACACGTTAAGCGTTGAAGAGAGACTAGCCACAAATGTACACAAATGACCAATGTAACCTAGTCTTTATGGCAACAGAGTGCAATCTACCTTAAACATTTTTATACTTAATGATTTTCCGGACATATGTTTATATGGACTTTTGTCCTCGGTTTGGTGTGAGGATTCCGCCCCCTAATTTGTAAAAGTATTTTTTATATAACACACACACACACACACACACACACACACACACACACACACACACACACATATTCGTCCTTTGTATGACGTTAAACTACATGCGCGTCCTGGGCAAGACGATAAACTACATGCGCGTCCTGGGTAAGACGATAAACTACATCCAGCAGCAAAGACTCTGATCAGGAGGTTTTGAGCAGGGTGAAACCACCTGATAATTGCTGGTGATCCCAGGTCCGCACTCACCCAGGGTGGTAGCACCTGTTAGGGGTCCAAGCTATGCGCAAATAGTTAACTTTTACCAGCAATATTTTTTGAAAATAATTATTACCAGCAATACAATTTTGAAGGAAAAATATTACCAGAAACAGATTTTTGACTAAACAAAATATTACCAGCAATTAAAACAGTTCTCCGCATTAAATAACCCATTGAGGTTGATATGCCGTAAAACAAAATAAACCAAACCAAGCCACACACACACACACACACACACACACACACACACACACACACACACACACACACATATATATATATATATATATATATACATATATATATATATATATATATATGAGTGGACATTATTTTTCATGTTAAACGCAATCCTGAACGATGCCACAAGCAGAAGAGCACTTGACGGACGTTTCGTCTTTATTTAGGACTCATCAGCAGTGTACATTCTCTATCGAAACTAAGAGTCAAACCCGGACCAGTCCGATATGATGCAAGAATCATACAGTTGGGCCAATGTGTTATCCTTGCTGGTGATGACCCATTTCCAATCATCCATAACTCAACAGGACTAGCCTTCGAGAGCAACATAATATAGCTATGCTATATTATGCCTTGTAACTTATTAGGTCATCCCATAAGTTCTGTCCGAATTTTAACTTTTTGTTAAAATGAACGAAATTTAAAGAGTATTTTATAATGTCTAATGGAGCTGAACATTATTTTTATGTTTAGATGCATTTAAACTGATCAAATGTTATTTCAGAGAACAATAAAATTAAATTTTGTTTGATTAAAACCCTGCTAACATGGAAGTACCCAAGAATCAATTGAGACACATAATGCTTTATGAGTTCAAGAAAGGAAACTCAGCAGCCGAAGCGGCTAGAAACATTCACTCAGGTTATGGAGAGGAATGTGTGAATGAAAGAACTTGCAGAAGATAGTTTGCAAAATTCAGAGATGGAGATTTCACACTTGAAGATGAAGATCGAACCGGACGTCCAATTGAGTTTGATGAAAAGCTTCTTGAAGCAGCCCTTGAAGAACATCCTGCTTTATCAGTTGAGGAATTGGCAGTGGTTCTCAGTTCAAACCATACAACTGTTCATCGTCATCTTCAACAACTTGGAAAAGTTCCTAAACTTGGAAAATGGGTGCCTCATAAATTGTCTGAAAACAACCTCAAATCCCGAGTTGACATCTGCTCTTCTCTCCATTCTCGCCAAGTTGTTTCACCTTTTTTGGATTGACTTGTGACTGGCGACGAAAAATGGATCTTTTATCGAAATGTTAAGCGTCGTAGACAGTGGCTTGGAAAAGGGGAAGGACCACAGCCACAGCCGAGAATGGAACTTCATGGGAAAAAGGTTCTTCTTTCAATCTGGTGGGATTTCCAAGGAATAATCCACTTTGAATTCTTACCACCTAATGCAACAATTAATGCTCAAATATACTGTCAGCAATTAGAGCGTTTGAACCAAGCTTTGAGGAAAAAAAGACCTGCTCTAGTGAATCGAAAACGGGTGATGTTTCATCAGGACATTGCGCGACCACACACAGCAAGAATCATGTCACAAAAGATCGAAGAACTTGGTTGGGAGAAAAATTCTCATCCACCTTATTCTCGCGACCTGGCTCCTTCAGACTACCATTTGTTTCGTAGCTCACAGAATCATTTGGAAGAAACAGCTTCTGTAACTTGTTAAAACTGACATTTGTGAGTTCTTCGAATCAAAGCCAAAAGAATTTTACAGTAATGGAATTAGTAAGCTTGTTAATAGATGGAAGGACGTCATAGTTAACCAGGGAAAATACATTGTTGATTGAATCCGTAATTAAATGTAACATTTGGTCACTTGTTTAAAAATTCGGACAGAACTTATGGGATGACCTGATAGTTTGCTCCGCGCCACCGGATCCCTTCGGTCCAGCAGTAAGATGCAATTTATGAATTAATACTAATCCCCTGACCGAGTG
>OZ038505.1:66730927-66735927 GCA_964036315.1 Acanthosepion esculentum
TAGATTATCCTTCCCATTATATATATATATATATATATATATATATATATATATATATATATATATATATATATATATATATATATATATATATATATATATATAAACCTAGAGAGTCAGACAAACGTACCAACTTTTCACCTAAGCGCCTTCCCTGACGATCCGTTTGGCTGAAACCTTGGTAGGTATGTCTGGCTCTCTAGGTTTAACTAGGTCTGCTTTGGGCTTTGGACTTGCATGCTAGATGATTATTTTCGGCTAACGTACATGTTCTTGGTTCTTTCTTTTTATATCTTTTTTTCCCTTTGGTATTGGTTTGACTGTTTGCAAATCAAGACACCGAAATTTTTCCGAACGAGTATAATTTCTTATACTTATAAGATTACTATTACTACTACTACTACTACTACTACTACTACTACTACTACTACTACTACTAATATATATATATATATATATATATATATAGATATATATATATTACGACATTTTTATGTTTATACATCCTTTTTATAGATACAAATATTTAAGTAAATGCTCTGTTTATAATAAACAGCATTAATAACATTTACCGGTCTGAATGTCCGAGAATTCTTCATAGAAAATATTCGTCCTCCGCTAGGAATCGAACCTGTATCCTATACGGAACCATCATATATACGCTTTGAGTAGATATGAATCGACCTTGCTAATCGAACGATCCTCCGTGGCTCGATAGTTTAACGCACGTCAGGCTATATTTGTCCATTTCATAATATATATTAAAATTATGCAAGTAAAATTATTTACTCTTAATTCCGTTTTCTATTATAGGAAGTTTTCCTCTTCAAAACCTTTTCAGCGATCGGAAATCTAATACTCGTTTGGTGCAAGGTCAGGTAAATGTGGTGGTGGAGGTAGCAGAGACCGACCGAGTTGCAAATCATTCTCCTATGTTGTTCTTTTTGTATGAGTTCTCACGGAAAAGAATAACTTTTTTCCATTGTCGAGTGCAGGGTGCTTTTCTACTAAATATTTATTGACGCGTTGCAACTGTTGGACATATAATGATGCGTTTAGTGTTTCATTACGTTTTAAGAATTCTCAACGAAAGAGAACTCGATTTATATTTCCTGCATGGATCTCAACTTTTCGGGTCGCTTCTGGAGATTTATCGTTGTCAGTCCACTGACATTTGCGTTGAATATTGTCGTATGTCGTACGATAAATTTTATCTGAACCGACACGAATCATTAGTAATTAGGATGATATAGTCATGATATAATTGATTCTTAAAAAAGAAATTACTTATGACTCAATATAAAAACATATATATATATATATATTGGCTCCTGAAAATTAATTTCGGTTGGGCTCTGTGGGAAGGAAGCGTGGGTTTGTAAACAGTGACGATTAAAGCTAATATAGCATGACTCTTCGGCAGAATTGAGTCCTGTCAGTCACTGTGTGTTTATCTAAATCTAAAAATAAATACGCTAAAATTCACCTTCATCCAGGCTTAGTGGTAGAATTTCCGACTGACGCCAATTCAGTCGGGTTTCGATCCTAGTTAGAGGCAACCGGACGTCTAGCCACACTGAAGTGCTGTGATACAGCGAAACAGTCTGTCTGTGGATGATAATAATTATATATATGTGTGTGTGTGTGTGTGTGTGTGTGTGTGTGTGTGTGTAATAACAATAACTGGCCATTCATATTCTAGGATACATGTCTACTAGGGCGGCTAGCCAATCCCTATTGCAGACACTCGCTCAGGCACAGTTGTGTTTGCTTAACATCCACAGAGCTACCTGTGGTTTATACGGCAACTCTTCAGAGCAGACCTTAGTTTCAGCTTTTGAGAGTGATCATCTTATCTAGAATGATCAACAATCTGAACAATAGATCTCGTATATATATATATATATATATATATATATGGTAAAAAAATCAGGTGAATCACTTTTATCGAACAGCACTACATATATATATATATATATATATATATATATATATATATATATATATACATATATATAGTTCTGTTCGATAAAAGTGATTCACCTGATTTTAAAACTTTTTCGCCTATTGTTTTTGGGGTCAAACTAATTTTTAATCTTACTAATATAAAGACCCCTTCCCGACCACCTAGTAAAAAAGTTTACTCACTCTAAGGTATTCTATTGATAATTATAATTTTGGATATAAATGAGATTTAGGGATTTAACTTATTTTATGCAACTAGTAATCAATAGAAACATAACCGAACAGCTTTAAATAAAGAATAATAGAGGTATAATTTATTTATAATAGGTAATATAGTTCGAAATATTTAATAATCTATGGGTCCTCATTTATTTTGAATAACCTTTTCAACCCTTTTTGGCATTGACTTGATCATGTTCTGGCAAATCTCATCTCCAAGCATTGAATTCCATTTAGATATGAAATTCCCAATCAAATCCTCTTTGTTGCTCAACTGCTTTCTCGAGAGCCTGTATTTTATAATGCTCGATAAGTTTTCCATGGGGTTGAGGTCAGGAGATTAGGGCGGACATGTCATAACACTCACCTGCTTCTCATCAAAGTATTCCTTCATCAATTTTGATTTCTGACAGGGAGCATTATCCTGCATAAAAATGAGCTTGGTGGGGTCGATTTGCACCCTTTCAGCAGAAGGGAGCAGACAAGACTCTAAAATTCTCTTGTCCTGCTCGCTCCTGAGGGTCTTTTCAATAGGTTTTAAGAAATCAGTTCCATGAAAAGAAAAGCATCCCCAGAACATTATACTGAACGGATGCTTGACAGTACTTACTGCTAAATTCAAAGAGCTTTCAAAGCTTCTTCTTCGGGTTTTAGATCACTTGTCCGTTGAATTTAGCTCAACTTTCGTTTCATCGGAGAAGAGAACATTTAATAAAAAATCAGGTGAGTTTATCGAACAGCACTGTACATATATATTACAACGACTATTGATAAATATAACTGGATCTATAAAAATATTTTTCCGTGGCCTGTAGGGGAAGCATATATACTGGAGTCACAGTAGAAGCGGTGTTCCTTAGGCAAGATAGCCAGACGGAGCCCAAACCCTCCAGGATGGTTTTTGAATTCAGAGTTACCTTCTCCTAGACGGGTTGACAATTTAGCACCGCCTGATGAGATGCTATGGTATGCATCGAAACTTGAATGCATTTATGTAACGGTGACATTCTTATAATAAAGAATATATATATATATATATATATATATATATATATATATATATATATACAAGGGTCATCGAATCAGTCAATGAGCTCATTCAGTCTGACAGAAGAATAAGTGTGGATGACATTGCAAGGACTTTGAGCTTATCTGTTGGGACAAACGCAGAGGTCATCAGTCAGAAGGAGCCATCTTGCATCATGACAACGCAAGGCCTCACACAGCAGCCCAAACGGTGCAGACCATCATCGAGCGGGGCTGAGAACTGCCCCCTCATCCCCCTTTCAGCCCTGACATTGCCCCTTCAGACTTTCACCTGTTTGGTCCCTTGAAAGCGTTCACGAGAGGCACGAAGTTTAAAAGTGACGATGAAGTCAAAGTATTGTGAGCGACTGGCTGAGACATCAATCCAAAGATTTTTACGCTCAGGGAATACGGAAGCTTGTGCACAGACGGGAAATGTGTGTGACAGTGCTGGGAGACTACGTTGAAAAATTAAAAAAAAGTAAGCTTATATCTGTATTAGAAGTCCTTATACCGCAAAAATCACCTTATTTATTGAATGACCATCGTAAATATATAAGTATGAGAATCCACTAAAATTTTGAATATATAATCAATCTGGAAACTTCCATTTTGACATGTTTCACCGTTGTAATAATATACTTCTTTTCTAATAACGCATCGCAAATTCATCAGTGAAATAACTTCAAGGTAGAAAGTTTCAAATCTCTCATATATTTACTTTATATATCAGATTTTGTTATGCAAGTCAATATTTTCCTAATAAAATTGATATTAACCAAACAATGTTTGTAGAATTTTCAGGACAGACATATTTTTATAAGCAATATATCGTTTGAGTTTTAACTGATGAACTATATCGCCATAGATTAAAAAAAAATATTGAAAACAACTTATTTTAGGAGCCTTATACAAACAAGAAAAATAGAAAAATGGAATTTTATTTATATATATATATATATGTATATATATATATATATATATATATATATATATGTATATATATATGTATATATTATTTATGAATAAACATATATATATATATATATACATACATATATATATATGAAACTTTATATATATATATATATATATATATATATATATATATAAAGTTTCAGACACTGTCTGTCTGTTATCGAATTCCTCTAGAATTTTGGAGATACACATAGCCATATATATTCTGAAACTACATTACCCAGGTTACTTGGATAAGTATATTTCATTTTGATCAAAGACGGTTCACGGGCGGGGGTTTGGGTGGGGTGGGGATTGTCTTCTAGGGTATTTGGATGAGTATATTTCATTTTGATCAAAGGGCCCGGGTGGGGGAGGGGGGTCACATAACCCCATAAAATTTTTTCCCCCTTGAATATAAATTAAATTTAAATTCAAGCAAGAGAATGACTCTCGGAGTACTTCGATAATTATATATCATTTTGATCAAAAGGTGTCCCCCTAGTTACAAAACCCCACTGAATTTTCTGTTACTCTTTGAAATAAATTAAGTTTAAATTTGAACAAGAGAATGAATCCTATCCAAAATATAGGAGAAAGCCAGAGATAGATGTCAAGTTGGTAAGAAAATTAGAAAATATGGACGTCAGGTTAAGCAAGCAAAAAAACCAATGAGTGGGTAATGCCTTACAGCACATGTCTGTTGCGAGAATTCCACTATCATATCAATGTTGAAATCTGCTGATCAATTCATTCAATCAAGTATTGCATCAAATGCATATCAAAGGGATCATAACAGAGAGGTGGAAAGAGTGAGAGGTGGTAAGAGAGAG
>OZ038505.1:66740927-66808427 GCA_964036315.1 Acanthosepion esculentum
AGTTTAATAAATTTTATTATGAATGTGTATGCCATTTGCTGGTTCGAAAATAAAAGAAATAACAAGTTCCACAATCAGCAAATGTATATTTTCAATATGATCCAAAGGATTAGGAAGCAACCATATTGAATCCAACGGATCACATTGAAAAATATACAATACAACGCTTTCGCCTTACTGCCTGAAAATATGTTATATTCAATGGTCAAATCTGATGAACTGGAAGTGAGGGAAAAAGCTATAAAAAAGAATCTTGGCCATGTAGTGTCTGTTAGCATCTCCTTCAGCCCCACCCCCTGCAAGGAGCCTCCTACCACCAGAACAACATTCTGCTACCAACGGGCTGACTGGGACTCGTTTCGTGACTTCCTCCGCGATGTCCCCTGGAATGCTGTATTTAAGCTCCCCATTCAAGATTGTGCTTCAGAGATTTCTTCCTGGGTTAAAGCTGGAATCGACGCTTTCATCCACTCCAAGAAATTCAAGGTCAAACCGCGCTCCTCCCCCTGGTTGCTCAGCCGCCATCGCCCATAGGAACCATTTCTTCCACCGTTTTCGTAGTGATATGTCCGACTTCAATAGACGTCTATTTACCTCTGCCCGTAACGAGTGTAAGCGTATCCTCGACGATGCCAAGTCACTATTTGCTGCTCGGATGAAGGAACGTATTGCATCCCGCAAATTTGGCCCCAAAGATTATTGGCGCCTCTGCAAGAGCGTTCTGAACAATAACAAACACTCCATTCCTCCCTTGTTCAATCAGTTTGAGGTCCTGACCAGGTCTGCCGACAAGGCCGAATGCTTTGCTCGGAAGTTTTCTTCCAATTCAACGCTAGACTCTTTCGGGGTACCCTTGCCCGATTTCCCTCACAGAACTCAGGCCCTCTTGAACGGATTGCACATAACCCCGTCGTCGGTATTGGGCATTATTTCTAACTTAGATCACCACAAGGCTACTGGTGGTGACGGGATACCAGCCATTGTCCTGAAGAAATGCGCACCTGAACTGGAAGTCCTCAACCATTGTCCCTGTCTTTAAGAACTCTGGTGACCCCTCCGACCCTTCCAATTACCGTCCTATCAGTCTCCTATCCCTCTTCGGCAAAGTCTTCGAGGCCATTATGAACACCGAAGTGATTAATCATCTGATATCCCATGATCTGCTTTCAGACAAGCAGTATGGTTTCCGGTTTGCCCGATCTACTGCCGATGTGCTTACGCCTATCACTGAATTTGTCTATCAAGCTATCCATAATAACGGTAAAGCTCGTGCCGTGGCCCTTGACATCTCCATGTCGGCCTTCTTCGCAAGCTCCAGGGTTATGGTATCACAGGTCGATTGTTTGACCTAATACAATCATTCCTGTCAAACCGGGAATTAAAGGTCGTTCTCAGTGGATTCATCTCCAGCTCCTATCCCACTAACGCAGGTGTTCCTCAAGGCTCCATCCTAGGCCTTACTCTGTTCCTCATATTTATAAACAACTTTTCTGACGCCATAGACTCCCAAGTCGGCATCTACGCTGACGACACCACAATTTACTCCTGCCTCAAACACAAATCTAGTGATGCTGACAAAGTTAACCTGGCAGCTCAAATTGAAAAGGACCTCCAATCGGTTGTGAACTGGGGCGAGAAATGGATGGTTAACTTTAACGCCTCTAAAACAAAACTGCTCTCTATTAACCACCACAAGGATCCATCCCTGCATCCCATTAGAATGTCTGAAGACCAACTTCTCGAGAGCTCCTCTCTGCGGCTGCTCGGTCTCACGCTGTCCGCTGATCTGAGATGGAACAAATACATCGAGTCAGTTGCATCATCCACCGCAAGGAAAGTTGGTTCACTGTGCCGAGCCAGGAAATTTTTCTCCCCGGAATCGATCCTCCAAGTCTATAAATCGACCATTCGCCCTTGCATGGAGTATTGCTGCCATATATGGTTTTGGCCCCTGCTGTTTGCCTCAGGGTTCTTGATAAGTTCCAGAGACGGATATGCAATGTGATTGGCCCTGATCTGTCATCTGGTCTGCAGTCGCTCTCTCACAGACGCCATGTTGCCTCGCTCTGCCTTTTTTACAAGTACTTTCACGGTAATTGCTCCGAGGAGCTGCTTTCGCTTGTCCCTAGGCCTCGTGAATTTAAACGTCCTGCGAGGCTGTTATCCCGTTCCCAAACCTACACCGTTGAAACTGTTAGATGTAGACGTCTCTTCTACTCCAATAGCTTCATGTCTCGCACATCTCGCCTATGGAACTCCCTTCCCTATTACTGTTTCCCTGACAAATACAATCTCCAACGGTTTAAGTGTAGCGTCAATCGACATCCCCAGTTGCCTTAATCTATCCACTTCCCTTCTCCACATCCTTTCACCTTTCATTCCTATCTGCTCTCGCTCCAAATCTTCTGTAACCCCCTTGCCTTGATCGACACACCGTCTTTCTCTTTCTCCACATCCTCTCCTTTACCACTCCTATCTGCTCTTCCTCCAAACCTTCTATAACCCCATGCGTGATAGTGGCCTCCAGCCTTGCTTGGGGTGATACGCTTAAAAAAAAAAATGATATATACATGTATATATGTATATATAGGTATATATATATATACGTATATATATGTATATATGAATATACGCATATATGTATGTATGCATATATGTATATATATATATGTATATATATGTATATATATATATATATGTATATATATATGTATGCATATATGTATGTATTCATATATGTATATATATATGTATGTATATATATATGTATGTATATATATATATGTATGCATATGCATATATACATATGTATATATGTATATATATATATGTATATATATATGTATATATATATGTATACATATATTTATATATATATGTATATATATGTATATATACATGTATATATGTATATGTATATATATGTATATATATATACATTTATATATATATATATATGTACGTATATATATGAATATATATATATGTGTGTAATATATATGTATATATATATTTATATATATATATATGTATATATATGTATGTATATATGTGTATATATATCTGTATATATACGTATATATATATATATATATATGTGTGTGTGTGTGTGTATATATATATATATATATACATATATATATATATATATATGTATATTTATATATGTATTTAAATAACGATATAAAAACGTATTATGGCATTAAAAGGCAAGAATTTTTTTTTAGTAAAGGCCATGATAAATTTTAAAACAGAAAGAAAAGTCGACCGGTTTCGTCCCCTCTCGTCAGAATTGTAAACGGGGAAACAAATTATGAGAAGAAAGTCTGTCGCCGATGACGTGAATGAATGGACAGGGAAAATAATAATAATAATAATAATATGATATTAGTAATAATAATAATAATATTAATAATAAAACTTATAACACCAAAGATGCTAGAGACATAGCACAGCAAGCCCAAGCAAACAGTCTCTTTGTTTACAATGGTCTATCATGGCCTATAGTAAAAAATCTCTTGCCTTTAATGACATAATATATATGGTTAAAGCGAAACTCGGATGAGTTCCACCACGGAATATGTGATCGACAGGCGCTATATCGAGTCTGATTCGCTACCTCATCGTCACCTATCGTCACTGTCCGGGTTTCAATTCTCGGTATATCCTTGTTTGAACCGGCTGCTAATGCTCTGGACTGAGCGGCTTGGGGATAGTAGTCGTGACTCGTGGGGACACAGTCCTATGGTTAAAGAGAAACTCGGATGAGTTCCACCACGGAATATTTGATCGAGCGGCGCTATATCGAGTCTGATTCGCTACCTCTTCGTCAGCGAGGCCCGTTGGAACAGTTGCTATGACGTTTGCCTGATAGCGTAACTGTCCACGCTTCAATTCTCGGTAATGGATGCACACTGCTGATGAGTCCCAAATATAGGACGAAACGGCCGTCCAGTGCTTTCTGCATCCTGTTGAGTTTTCTTCTAGACTCGATGAATTACTTAATTATACTTATCTCAAATCCTCCTAAAGTCTATCACTTATATATATGATCGACTATCCCGTCGATATATTTTATCATATAGATAAAACCATTTTACTCACTACAAAAATGCAACTCGGTTTCAGTGCATTTCAACTGCAAAAATGTGAAACATACGGCTTGCCTACAAGCAGGATTGGTCATAAACATTTTCGACTCTCACCGGTCGAAGTGCAGTTGAAATGCACTGAAACCAAGTTGCATCTTTGTAGTGAGTAAAATGGTTTTATGTATATGATAAAAGTATAATAAATAAATAATATATATATATAAATATATATATATATATATATAACGAATACACACACACACACACACACACATATATATATATATATATATACATATATATATATATATATATATATATATATATATATATATATATATATATATATATATATATATATATATATATATATATTACTGTTAGTTCACGCAATACAAAGCACAAAAAGCCACTCAAAGTAGAGTGTGACTGAGTCAGATTGTTGCTCGGAGGTGAAAGGAGGAAGTAAGAACTTCTTATTATGAGGATAGGTAGGATAGATATTCGTTGACCCTGGGCTTAAAAAAGCAAAGTTGTAATTATTAGAGAAGCATCCTATTGGATGTTCTTCCACACACACACACAACACACACACACCCAGACATACACACCCTCTCTCTCTCGCACGCACACACACACACACACACACACACACACACAGATAGATAGATAGATAGATAGATGTGTGTGTGTGTAAAGTGAGAAAGATATATAGAGATCAACTCATGCGTTTAAAGACTAAAAAGAATTTATCTCAGCAGCATCCGTTTCTTGATGTGTCTATTTAACGATCGCATTCGTTATGGTTCGTCTTATTTTCCTAAGCTGCTATCATTTCTCCTAACGAACCGGTCTGCGAGACTAATTAATTTGCCTACCTTATTCCTATGCGGAGCAAACATGCTGAATTTGATCGCATATCAGACACACGTTTGCTTCCTCAAAGAATTTCAGAATTGTTTCACAAATGCAGGAAAAGAAACTTGTTTTCAACTGCGCTGAATAGGGAACACCTATGAAGGTTCAAGCGACATTCCATACACCACCCAAAGATGTAATTCTTAATATTCACTGCTGAAAAGTATAATTCATTTTTATATTTATATATATATATATATATATATATATATATATATATATATATATATATATATATATATATATAATATGGAGAAAACAACTGAAAAGTTGGAAATTAAAAGAAAAAAAAATGAATGTTTTTTATGAAAGTATTTATTTATATTTTATATATAGATATATATTATATTGGTAATGTATTTATTGAACAAAGTAATTAATAATAACAAAACAAAAGTCATTGAAACAAAGCAAGTTCAGTCGACCAATGATGACAAATCCAGAACAACGTAACTATAAACAATTTTTTCTATCCTGTGCCAGCCGCTATGATGGAGAAAGCATTACCTCGAACCGTCGCCAGTGAGACACGCTGCAAGAACCATTCCGTTTCGCGAGGCTCTTTCTTTAATCGAGACGCAAACGCGCCAATCCTCCGAAGGAACACCATCGAAGGAGTGCCAATAACCCCTGAAGTCTATACTGCCACAGGAGTAAAAAAAATCTATCAGCAAGAGAAGAATATTTAGGTATTTTTTTATGTCTGCGTCTCGGGCGACGAACACGGGCTCAACCGCGGACCGGATCAAATTACCGGCCGCAAATGTATCTGCACAGGTCGCATCCAAAATCAACGACTTAGCCATTTTAAAAGGGAATATATTTGATATTTCAGATCGCCCTGATCTTTCGTCAGAAATTAATTAAATAACTGTATTCAGAAGTTTCTTTTAAAGTAGCGTCCGTCGCGAGACGCGGACGTCACGTGATGTGGAATGCAACTGTGTTTGAATATTTCTAACGTAAATCTAACGATAATATTTTAGATGTTGTTTAAGAAGTTTTTTTTAACTATATCTAAATATATTTTTTAACTATTGAAATATTTATACAGATTTAAAATTCCCAAGTCTTTGTTTAACCCTAGTTTATATGTGTCTAATTTTAAAATCCAGTATTTCTCTTTTTTCTTCGTGTGTATGTGGATCTAAATTCGGAATCTATCAATAAACATTTACAGTTGTCTAATGAGTGTCTTGATTGATTAAAGTGTTCAGCTATGGGGGAATAAGGATTGTTTTGACGTATGGTTAGTTTATGATTGTTGAAAAGAAATCTAAAATTAATTCCAGATTCGCCAATATATCCACTATTGGGACATATTGTGCAGAATAAATAGTAGATTATGTTATGGCTATCACAGGTGAGGCGAGGTGGGTGTATCTTGATATTGGTGTTGGGTACAGAAAATACACTATCGGTTATTAAGTGTTTGCAAACTAGACAACGAGTTTTGTTACATTTGTAATTTCCTGATTTTGTATTATTTAGATATTTGGTAAAGGTGAGGATAGCTGATAGGTTAGGTGTTTGTTTCTTTGCATTAATGGGTGGTTTAGCGAAAATGTCTTTGATCTTTTTGTTTAACTGGAGGTTCTTGTAATCATTTATATATATGTAATCATGTATATATAATTTATATATATATAATCATATATATATATATATATATATATATATATATATATATATATGTATATATATATATATATATATATATATATATATATATATATATATATATATACAACAATACTCAGAGAGAATGCTACCCGGATCTCTACAATATTAACGTTTTCAAGATCAACAGTTATTTATTTTATATCTTCTCATTACTGCACGTACCTCCTCCTCTTACGCGCATGTAACAACCTCATTCATGACCCCTGTACTTGAAGAGGATTTCTGGCCTTATATTGGGTTAAAAATCCTGTAGAAATAAATAAATAAATAAAATACGACTGTTCAGAATCCAGGACTGAACCGGATTTATAAAAGCGAATTAGCTTGCCAAACGTCTTTGGCAATAGTCCCACTGCTCTCCTTACAGGCCTTCCCGGTCTTTTCAACAGGAGTTTATCCTCTATTTCCTGTTTAGGATTGCGTTTCAGATTCTTCAAGAGTCTTATCTTTCACTCCCACTAAACCCTTTGCGTCTCAGGCGTCTTAGTATCATTATCGCCTTACTTGGGGTTACGTTAATAAAAAAAACAAAAAATCTATTTGCTCAATAAGACGGGATTTGTAGGCATTGTCCTAATGTAAACGTCACTAAGCATAGCTTAATCTGACAAGGCCATTTTTTACGAGACCTTGTGAAGATCAAACATCGTACACAAGCGAATTGCCCTCTAGATATAGGTTTTGTAACTATTATGCAATTGTAAATATTATTAAGAATAACTTAGACTGTCATAGCGCCGTTGTTCCGAGGGATATTGTGAAGAACGAAGAACCCAAACGAATTATCTTACTGTAATGGTAATTAAATAGTTTATTTTCGCACAGGGTTAGAGTTATAAAGTGCCGATTTGGGACTGAAATCACATTTTATTATTACTTACATTAATGAGTAACTTACTTGAGTTTTATTATTTGTAATTGTGAAATGGGTACACCTCTTCGATCGATTAGTGCCGTCATTTGGGAGACACAGTTTATGGAGCACCGGCAGAGAAAACCCTGGACATTTCGATCTCTCTGGATAATTATATCTCAGTTACTCAAGAGAGAATGAAATGCGGAAACAAAAAGAAAAAAAGAGGAAAAAGAAACAAAGAATAAGAATGATAAAAGAGTAAGAAAAAAAGAAAAAAGAAAAAAAACAAGGGTGGAATTATCCCCCCCAAAAAAAGGAGAAATCAAGAAGCAGAAGAAAAAACGGTTTGAAGAATTGAATAAAAAGAAAAAATACAAACAAAAGATGAGCAAGAATCAGTGGATAATGAAATACAGTAGAATCTATCAAATCAGGAATCCCTCATATCCGGAATCCCATATATCCGGAATCCCTCATATCCGGAATCCCATATATCCGGAATCCCTCATATCCGGAATCCCATATATCCGGAATCCCTCATATCTGGAATCCCATATATCCGGAATCCCTCATATCAAAAATCCTTTATATCTGGAATCCCGCATATCCGGACATGCATTTGATGTGTGCATTTTAACTATTTCGGTGATATGTAACTGATTTGAAATTTCTGAGTTTCAGGAAATTTATTTTGGATAATTGCTTATGCTTATTTCACCCTAATGACTTGTATTAGTGCAAAAGATGATGAGAATAAGAGGAAAAGATGACAACGAGACACATCTGCAACAAAGTAGCGACGAGATGCATGATTGCGAATAAACCTGGACTGAAATTGAAAAAAAAAAACCCTTGAAAAGATTGTCAGTTTCATGGAAAGAAAGCCAGCATTCGGCTATGACGAATGCAATAACGCATGCAGAATTAAAAAGTGTCTCTCGTTTTAAAAAAATCAATAACAAAAGCAAAGCGAAATGCGGACAAAAGTTGAGAATGACATTAGAAGAGAAAGAATCATCATGTAATAGCAATTAAGAAATCCTCGTTAAATAATTTGTTCTGCATACGTGGCAGACTTAATTTAATGAATTTTGATTTACATTACATTATTTATTTATTTTTCCTTAAAATCAATTCCGTTATATTTCACTCACCATTAGCTTATTTTGTTTACTATAAAACATTGAAAATAAATGTCAAACCTGATTTCAGATCTTTTATTTTAATCTAAAGATAAACCTTCATATTAGGACTTTGTAACCAATTCCTCATATCCGGAAGGCCTTCTTAGACCGGTTGTCAAGGATTCTACTGTATAAAGAAACATCGACGATCAGCTTTTCGTTTTAGTGTCCCTCATATCCAGAGTTCATCTTATCCGGGCTTTGTAACCAATTCCTCATATCCGGAAGGCCTTCTTAGTCCGGTTTTCAGGGATTCTACTGTATAATGAAACGAAAATGAAAGAAAAAAGTCGAAGAAAAAAATTGAAAAACAAAAAAGAAATTCAAGATAAGACAAAAAAAGTTGAAGAAATCCCCAAACTCTGAAGTCAAAGAAATGAAAGGAAAAAAAAAAAAAGGGAAAAATTAATAAAAAAAAAAAAAAAAAATTAAAAAAGAAGCAAGAAAGAAGAACACGGGGAACCCCTCTCCCTACTGCTCGTGTAAACAGCTTCCGCCCATCTTTCTTTCAATGGGGCCTGCTCAGCCGAGAGGCTGTTTTTCATGTACTTCGGTATCAGGCATTTAAGCGACTTCCGGTCGGTCTATGTTGATTTACGATTGCCTTCCTGCTTATAACGTTCGAAGGCAAACAGTTTTCGTGGCTCGTTAAGCTGACAATTATGTAACCACCTTATGTTAACTGACTAACTGACAGACAAGTAGTGAAAATCCAGAAATGGTGAAGTCATTTACACATTATTAAATATCATTGCTTATTCGTTGTTGTTTTTTTTCTACATTGACCTTTTCTTAAACCTGTACATTGAAATATTGATAAATTCTTTTCTTTAATGTACCTTGTCTTTCCAGGACATAGGCGATAATCGTTCTCCACTACTTCCGTGTTATTGTTGCTTTAAATATCTTTTGACCGATGAGTGGATACGAAGTAGTGTAATAGATAGCGACTCGGACTGTGAAATCGTGTCGAGTTCTAATTTCAATCGAGTTCATTACATTCAAATACCTCTGGGAAAGGCATGAATACATTTCTTTCTCCCCCAGGTATGGGTTAAATAGCATGGTACACTAATCTCTCTAGTCACGGTTGAAATTAGTTAAGTAGAAAGATATCACTGAATTTAAAACCGAATGTGACCCTGAACCAAATCATGGATTCTCCTTTGGCAAGATATCGCACCCGGAAGCGATTTTTGCCAGAGTTACGGTGAAGATACAACAGGATCTTGGGTGTGGTTATTAGCAAAACCAAACAGACCAGACTTCTGGCACTGAAATGCATGCAAAAGAAAGAAAATCCATCATATTGGATAGTAGATGAGACCTAATTATTCAGAGTCAGGTGGAAAATCTGGTAACATTTAGAGTAGCGCCTTGCATCTTCTAATAAATGCGCAACCGAAAAAGCTATGATGCCACCTGGGGACGTTTCGATGGAAGATGAAAAACTCACTCACTAAATCTTGACTTTTCAAACATTCCCCCTTTTTACTAGCTTTGCCATCCATTCATTCAAACACGTTAAGTAGGTTCCTTCCCTATTTGTCCTGCTTTCAGTATAACATGTGAGTGTTAAATTCTTTAAGCCTTCTTTCCTTATTTAATTACCAAAATATTTCAGTTGATCTCTGATTGTTAGTATTAGTTTCTTTTTTCTTTTTGGTAGTTCTTATTCTCTTTAAATCTTTATCCTTATTCCTTTCTTTGGCTATATTTCGAAGAGTCAGATTAAGTCAAAATGAGGTATTGCTGACACATCTAATCTGTAGCTGTTCAATCTCCCCACTACAGCCTTAACAGAGTTTAAAATCGTATACGCGATCTTGTAGTGGGTTGCTTATTTTGCAATATCTGTCTATATTTCTGAGATGAGGTATTGTAACTATTTACACAATTTATATTGTTCGGACTGGTCCAGTGGATAAACGCGTTGGTTTAAGTAATTCATTGACTTGTGGTAAAGAGTTGTGAGTTCAATACCAGGCTACGGCAGAGGCAAATAAAATAAAATAAAAACTTGCTGACTTAATAAAGGGGAATAATTGAAACTGATATATCCAGAAAGGGCATGGCACGTGGAACTAGAACAATCTACCCCGGTATACGAAATAGAGGGCTCGGTTCGAAATTCCAACGTATATACATAACAGTTCCGTACTTTGTTTCCAATGAAATATGTCTGTCTTTTAATACTCTATTTAGATATTTTGGAATGCGTCTTTGGCCACCCCAATACGTCTTCGGATCTCAGCATTGCATTTTACGTCCTCTGTTCGAACACTTCCTAGATATTTAAATTTCTCTCCGATCTGTAATTCGCATTTCGGGCTCACCATTTTTCTGATATAACCGTGCGTTCTGCCTTATATGTTATAGTTAGTCCTTTCCTCTCGCTTTCCTTCGCTATATTCTGTAGAAGCATTTGTAGTTTCCTTTCCGTATCTGCTATCAGCACTGTGTCATCTGCATATCTTATATTGTTAAGATTATGGCCGCCAATATTCTTCGCTCCTTGGAAAATTGTGGCGTTACCGTCCATAACGAGATGGGTGTTTCGTCGCTCATCCGGATCTTCTTATCTGTTAGACCCCAGCAACACCCCCATTACATATTGTGCCCTCCTCTGGTATTGGGTACTGCTATCTTGTTCCGCAGGGGCTCAGGGCTTAACACCGTTTCAGGGAAAGGGGCCAAATCGCGAAAAATACGGTAGACTCCCTTCCACCTGGATATTTTCTGTTGGCGTATGTCGGATTACTGACAAGGAGCTCGACTTAGTCCACATAAGGATCGGTTTTACTGATTCTAATAAACCTATTTAATAGTATGACCCATGGTGACATTTGACAGGACGGCAATGGAGAAGAAAGAAAAAAAAGTTCATGCAGTCTATTACGAAAGCTAAACTTAACCTCAACATGTCGAAATCTGTAGCTTTGGTACGCACCATCAATGTGTTGGGATACTATGACTGCGGTGGATTTATTAAGCCCGACCTAGAAAGACTTCGTCCCTTAAGAGAGCTAAGAAAACTCGAAATCATTAAAAAAGGGCGCTGGACATATTCGCATATTATGCGAAATGGATAAACGAATTTTCTAATAAAATTGAGCCTTTAATAGAAACTAAATAAATTCCCACTTGAGAAGAGGGCACTCGAAGCTTTCAATCAATGAAAAAAAAAGAATCAATGGGAAGCCGTAATAAAACCAGTAGACGAAACTTACCTTTCGAGGTTGAGTGCGTCGTGTCAGACGTTGCCATTTCTACCGTCCGAAACCGAGGCGGACACCCAGTAGCGTTCATGTCAAAAACACTACAGGGAAGTGAATTAAAATATCACATAGCAGAGAAGGTGGTGACTGCAATTATTTAGTTGGTTCTCAAGTGGAATCACTATCTATCACGACAACATTTCGCCCTTGTTACTGACCAAAGATCGTTGGCTTTCGGGTTTAACAACGAAAGGCGTACCGAAATGAAAAATGTCAAGATTCAGGAGTGGAGGTCAGAACTTGCAGCATTTGACTACACGATAAAATGTCGTTCTCGCAAGGAGAACGTGGTTCCTAACACACTTAACCGAGCTTACACTTGTTTAGGTATTGCCACTTCAGCTCTTACCGACAGTCACAATGTACTTTGCCATCCAAAAATAACTCGATTCCTGGATTTTGTTAGAGCAAAAAAGATCCCTTAGGAGATAAAAAAAAGTGTGCGTTTCTTGCAGAGTCTGTTCAAAAACTATACCTCGTTTCTATCACTCATCATAAGGCACTCTGATCAAAGCGACCAGACATATAGAAGGGTTAAGTATCGAATTCAAAGGGGTGGGGCGTGCCTTCTATCACGCATAACTCGTATTTTCTTGTAGTAATTGACGAATACTTTCGGTTTCAATTCGTATCCCCACAGAGGGGCGTCCTTCGTGTCTAAGTGGGGTCGCAACAAATAAAACCATTCCATACCACCCAACCAGGAACGCACAGATTGAACGATTTAACGGTATTATATGGAAGGGAATTCGTCTAATCGTTAGGTCGCGTAACATACCTGGAAAATACTGGAAATTGGTACTTCCTGATGTGTTAAATTCCATAAGATCGTTGCTGGGTACCTCAACTAATGCCACTCCTCATGAAAGCTTCTCTGCATTCCCACGCCGCTCATCACTCATTACAACAGAAAACAAGCCCTCTTGTAACTGTAGAACCGGGACCAACTGCCCAGTAGGAGGTATCTGTAATTCGGAAAATGTCGCATACAAAACTGCCATTTTTTCGAAATAAAACATCAATGACAAAAAAACATATAAAGGGATATCCGCTGGAAATTGGAAACAGAGACTCTACATCACCGACATTCCTTCTTCAATGCTTCATTGAGGCACCAAACTGCTCTATCTAAGCGTTATTGGAAGATTAAAGATAGTCGCTTCACCCCACAAATCAAATGGGGCATCATATGTCGTTTTCAAATTCCCAACAACTTCCAGGATAAATGCAATCTGTGTGTACAAGAGAAACGTGTAATAATCAAATACAGAAATGCTAACCAGTTGTTAAATCAAAGGAACGAATTAGTTTTCAAGTGCAGGCATAAGAACAAATTTAAAATTCCCTAAAAACGTTGTTTTTGTGGGAGATGCACACTACATATATATATATATACACTATATATATATGCCCACACACAAACATATGTATACGTACATGTAGCGGGGTTAAAACACAAGTTGTTTTATCTCTAACCTCCTTCTGTTAATGAGGAAAGAGTTTTAAGAATCGGAGTTAGTAAGGTTGGGTAGGGTGGGAGGAGAGGATTAAATAATTAATTAATGGTCTTGTGAAAACTATTTTCCTAAAAAGAAACAGTTTTAAGTGAAAGATTTTATAAATTTCAACTGAAAACAGTATTGGCTGCTTGGACACGTGCAAAATGTTTCCTTATATGGAAACGGCGAATATTACGATTATCATTGAAGGTGTTGGAAATTTTCAATAAAAAAAAATTGATAAATGTTTCTGTCGCTTCTTACTAAGCACCAGAGAATAAGGAATTACATAATTTGTTTTTTTGAGTATCAGGATATTTTTTACACCAAGATCTTGACATTCCACACCACTTCAAATAGAAGGTTCAGAAGGACCCCCGACCTGTCAATATTAGAAAGAGTGATAACAGCTACAATTTTTCTAATGGCCACTCTAATTTGATCCCTCCATAGTTGGATCTCCAAATAACTTTTTCATTTTGACACTTACTATAGGAAGCACTAATATTGTGCACCCAGAAGCCGTGTCAAAGCAGAGTATCATTTATGCTGGGGCCAGATGCCACACCACAATATTATATACATTCGTTGTCATGCATGGCATCAAAACTATTCAGAAATATCTAAACTCTCAGCTGTATTCTACCAGTTTCTAAGACCAATGTTTAAAAACATTTCTGAGTGAGTGAAGCCTGGCCATTTTGGTGAAGATCATCCATTTTGAACATTGTGGGCTGTTGATAGAGAATCACAAAGAACTGCAGCAAATAAAAGAAATCACATCATTTGAGGACTACCAACAGCAGCAACGAATAAAATGGATTGCGCATGCAACTCAAAGAGAAAATAATGATATAATCAAAATGTTAGCATCCCACAGTACATTAATTAAAAGGTGAAGAAGGAAAGCTCTATCAGTACTGGAAAGAGCTATAACAGCTACTATTTTTCTAATGGCCACTCTAGTTTGATCACACTAGAGTTGTATTCTCAAACAACCTTTTCATTTTGACACTTTAGAGGGTATTTTTGTTGAAGTGTTTAGTAATTAACTTTAGGAAGTATTTTCGAATGTTGATACTTGATGTGATTTTTCTTTCCCTATTTTTACACCTACAAGTTGAAGACCGAGTATGTTTTAACATTTTAAATGTGTTTAGTAGAATCGTAAAACCGGAAGAAATAGGACTTTATCGGGATGATGGACTCATCCTCATCCCTAATAGCAATGGTCCACTAACAGCGAAATTACAAAAGAAAATTATCAGGGCCTTTAAATTCCTAGGGTTTCAGATCGAGATTTCCTCTAACCTTAAAATAGTTGACTACCTAGATATCCCCATTAACCTTAATGATGAAACATTTAAAACTTACCATAAAGAGAACGAAACACCCAACTATATTCTCTACTCCCCCAGTGCAACCCTAAGACAAATAGCCACTACCGTTTGCACCAGAATTAGTAAACTATCGTCCAGTGAAAAAAACTGTAATAAGAATAAAGAACTATACGAAAAGGCCCTCCAAAAAAGTGCTTCAAAAAGTAAACTGCCTTACGCGACCACCATTAGTAATACCGATACGAGAAAAGTAGAATGTAGGTGTAAAAATAGGAAAAGTAAAATGTATATTCAACAGGAAATCAATCAAAATTAGGTATTCCTGAACGGATAATATGTAGCAAATTACTAATTCCTATAACAATTACATGTTAAGTAAATGTTGTGAGACCGATACTTTCCTACATCATGGACTCTCCCAGTACTATATTATTATGTGAATGGTAGTATCATGGGAATAGCACCAGTAATGCGCAGCCGCGTACGATACCAATATCGGACACCACTGGATAGTAAGCTCTGCTTACTCTTACACTATTCTTTGTAACTTTTCTGTTTAATATATCTTTCTTACCTCTAACCCGTGTTCCGTGTTTTCCTTCCGTGGCCTCTACTTCGGGTCCACATCAGTAAATTATATGGGGGAAAAAACTAAACCCCCCTGTAATTATAAAATTAAGGAAAACAGCTCAGTAGAGGGCAAGTGCAGATCGACTCGAGTAGTATACCAGGCAACCATTATCCCTAAATAAAATACGAGAAACCATAATATTTACATCGGAATTGCTGCAGGAGAATTTAAACAAATCAATACACATAAACATACATTGCTGTTCGATAAAACTGACTCACCTGATTTTTTTTAATTAAAAATCTTTTCGCCTATTGTTTTTGGGGTCAAACTAATTTTTAATCTTACTAATATAAAGACCCCTTCCTGACCACCTAGTAAAAAAAGTTTACTCACCCTAAGGTATTCTATTGATAATTATAATTTTGGATATAAATGAGATTTAAGGTGCAAAAAAAAGTGGCTCACATATTTCCTGCAACTAGTAATCAATGGAAACATCACCGAACAGCTTAAAATAAAGAATAATAGAGGTATAATTTATTTATAATAGCTAATATAGTTTGAAATATTTAATAATCTAATTAATTTAATTATTTTGAATAACCTTTTCAACCCTTTTTAGCATTCACTTCATTAGGTTCTGGCAAATCTCATCTCCAAGCATTAAATTCCATTCGGATATGAAATTCACAATCAAATCCTCTTTGTTGCTGAACTGCTTTCTCAAGAGCTTGTACTTTATAATGCTCCATAAGTTTTCTATGGGGTTGAGGTCAGGAGATTGGGGCAGCCATGTCATAACACTCACCTGCTTCTCATCAAAGTATTCCTTCATCAATTTTGATTTGTGACAAGGAAGTTGGTGGGGTCGATTTGCACACTTTCAGCAGAAGGGAGCAGACAAGACTCTAAAATTCTCTTGTACTGATAGCTCCTGAGGGTCTTTTCAATCGGTTTTAAGAAATCAGTTCCATGAAAAGAAAAGCATCTCCAGAACATTATACAGAACGGATGCTTGACAGTACTTACTGCTAAAATCAAAGAACTTTCAAAGCTTATTCGGATTTTAGATCGCTTATCCTTTGAATTTGGCTCAACTTTCGTTTCATCGGAGAAGAGAATATTTAGTAAAATAAATCAGGTGAGTCACTTTTATCGAACACCACTGTACATTCAGCAATCCAAAATTAAAGCACTAAACAGCCCTTTCGAAAAAAAATGGGAATTGGAGGAAAAGGGTCTGCATACTCAAATAAATTGGAAAATTCTAGGTTTAGCGAACAACCCCCAATAGATTTAGGGATAGGTGCAACCTATGTTTAGAGAAAAAATCAGGATAATAAAATATAAAGATCAATGAAAACTATTGAATCAACGGAAAGAACTAATCACGAAATGTAGACATAGAAATAAATTCCAAATTACATCAGAATACATGTGCATATATGTGGGGGTGTATGTGGACGTACAGTGGCATATATGTATGGACATATAAATGTACATATATGTATGTATGAAGATATGTACGCATATGTGGGTTGGACAGCATGATCTATTCCATTGGGTGCTGTGGTATTGCCCACAATTTATAAATCTATAACTCAACTAATTTACATTAATCAATCATAACGGGTTCAAATTTAAACCCCTCATCACTTATTAATAATATTGGACAACTGTAGTACAAAAACTATTTACTGTGAATCCCAGAATAACACTCGGGGCCTGTATAAGAAACGCCACATAGTAGGAACTGATATTAAACTACAAACAACGAAAGGTCCTTGTCATAAATAAACTCCAACCCCAGATTGAAAACCCCCGGGATAAGATACCTTATGCCCCCACTAATCGCTAACACAAACCCATTCTCATTAACAAGGCGTCTAGCAGAGGAGGACTGACATTGAAAATAAATTTAAAATAATGCTCCGAGACAGACACATAGAGGCCGATGATAGCCGCGTACAAAACGGGTTGAAATAGACAATCCTCTATGGTAATTTTTGTTTTGTTTTGTTTTGTTTTTCGCTGTAAAAATATATATGTTCTGTTATAATAAATACATTGAGCTCTCTGTGGATCAGTTTTAATAACTAATATTATTAGGATTCACCCGGTTTATATACCAACAGATCGATTACCTGTACTATATATATATATATATATATATATATATATATATATATATATATATATATATATATATATATATATATCTGAGATGAGGTATTATGTAAACTATTTACATTATTCGAACTATTGTCATCATCTTTGTCGTCATATTTATTACAACGTTTCGGCCGTTGTACGCTCCGCTCTTCTTCAGGTGGTTAGAATGTCGAACTGAACCCTTTGTTTCGCTCACTTGGGTAGATTGTTCTAGTTCCACGTGTCATGTTTAAATGACGTCTGTTATCAGTTATCTCCTTTTAATTCCCCTCTCCAAGTTCTCCACTGCCTTAACCGGGTATTGAACTCACACACTTTGGGTCTTGTCACTGGATCTAACCAGCGCCTTTATCCACTGTACCTTGTGTCATTGTAATAAATATGGCAACAAAGATGAGGACAATAGTCTGAATAATGTAAATAGTATATATATATATATATATATATATATATATATATATATATATATATATATATATATATATATATATATATATATATATATATATATATATATATATATATATATATTGTAAAATTAAATGATAATACTATTGCATATATCCGTAAGGCGATAGTGCCATTACTAGAAACATTCTTGGAGATGTAGTTAACTTTTTTAGATATCAGGAAAATAAGCCAGTCATTCTTCTTTTCTTGCTAAATCAATTACGACTGAATATTCCCACTGGGTGCTTTATACTTTCGGTTTTGTGCTACATCTAAACCACGCTTAGAAAATAACAACTTCTACGCGCCGTTGGCGAATCTTATATGTGTTGTTCTTGTCCTAAGTATTATCGTTCATTACCAACCTTCGTTTGATTATTCTATTCAGTATCCTCCCCTAGGTTACAACAACTGCCATCCTCTGGTTCCAGTGGCTGTGCTATTATTATTATTATTATTATTATTATTATTATTATTATTATTATTATTATTATTATTATTATTCTATAGTAAAAATAATTGCTTGAGCCATTACACCATTGGCAGGTTTCGTATACTCTTAAAAATCGACGTTAAATAACTAATCAAGGGCTGACATATCGAAAAATCAATCGACAGGTCTAAACTATTTCAAAGATTAAAATACCGAATTATTACTAAGGATCGAACAAAAAAAAAGTTAGATTATTTACAATCCCACCATTGCCCACATCTTTCTTTTCATAATTACGACGCGTCCTGGCTAAGACGATAAACTACATCCAACAGCAAGTCTTCTGATCAGGAGGTTTTGAGGAGCGTGGGACCACCTCTTAATTGCTGGAATTCCTAGGTCCACACTGACCCGGGGTGGTAGCACCTGTTAGGGTCCCAGCTATGGGCAAATAGTTAACCCCTAAACTGGGATCAACAAATGGATGAAGGTGTAAAAATAGATTTTAATACCAGCAAAAAGTCCTTTGAAGAAAATTATTACCAGCAATACATTTTTGAAAAGAAAAAGAGTATTACCACCGATACATATTTGAAGAAAATGAGAGTATTACCACCAATACATATTTGAAGAAAATGAGAGTATTACCACCGATATATATTTGAAGAAAATGAGAGTATTACCACCAATACATACTTGAAGAAAATGAGAGTATTACCACCAAATACATATTTGAAGAAAATGAGAGTATTACCACCAAATACATATTTGAAGTAAATGAGAGTATTACCACCAATACATATTTGAAGAAAATGAGAGTATTACCACCGATACATATTTGAAGAAAATGAGAGTGTTACCACCAAATACATATTTGAAGAAAATGAGAGTATTACCACCAATACATATTTGAAGAAAATGAGAGTATTACCACCGATACATATTTGGAGAAAATGAGAGTATTACCACCAAATACATACTTGAAGAAAATGAGAGTATTACCACCAATACATATTTGAAGAAAATGAGAGTATTACCACCAAATACATACTTGAAGAAAATGAGAGTATTATCACCAATACATACTTGAAGAAAATGAGAGTATTACCACCAATACATATTTGAAGAATATGAGAGTATTACCACCAAATACATACTTGAAGAAAATGAGAGTATTACCACCAATACATACTTGAAGAAAATGAGAGTATTAATACCAATACATATTTGAAGAAAATGAGAGTATTACCACCAAATACATATTTGAAGAAAATGAGAGTATTACCACCAATACATATTTGAAGAAAATGAGAGTATTACCACCAAATACATATTTGAAGAAAATGAGAGTATTACCACCAAATAGATACTTGAAGAAAATGAGAGTATTACCACCAATACATATTTGAAGAAAATGAGAGTATTACCAACAATACATATTTGAAGAAAATAAGAGTATTACCAACAATACATATTTGAAGAAAATAAGAGTATTACCAACAATACATTTTTGTAAAAATTATTACCGTCAATGAATTTTTGAATTTAAAATATATTGCCAACAATACATTTTTTAAGAAAAAAAATATTACTAGCAATAAATTTTTGGAAAAAAACATAAAATATTACCAGCAATACATTTTTGGAAAAAATATTACCAGCAATAAAAATCTTGTCGGCATTAAATATCCCATTGAGGTGTTGATATGCTGTAAAACAAATAACAAATCTAACCATAATTACGACGTTTCGACTGTTGTGCCTTCTGGTCTTCATCAGGTGTTTGTCGATCCAGATAATATTTAGGGCATTTTAAACTAAACATTTAATTAATAAACATGGAGAGATTTTTCGTATGCTTCTGTTTTGGGCACATTTCGTCTAGTTTTTCCTTTAGTGATCGCACCGTTTCCAGTGAGTCCACTGCCCAACTCAGTTATGGAACTGACAGTTAATATGTCACAAATTCGTTAACCGCTCCACCACAGCGTGCTTGCCCACTTGCATTTTTTTCCAAATCTGTAAATAAAAGTGAGTTATAGCGGAAGATTACGAAAAGCAGGTTTTACGAAACGGATGTTAAAAAAGATGGCTTTTTATTTTCATTCCGTTTTTTTCCCCCTGTTTTTAACGAAGCAAGAAAGTGTTGCGTCGGGTGATTGGGAGGGGCGGAAGGATGTGTAAATACAGTAATCAAAAGACGAGCAGACTGCTTGAAGATGAAAGAGATAAAATGTTTTTAAAATATATGTGAAAGGAAAGTAATCCGCATTTTAATAGAGAATAATACGCAGTAAAAACCAGTACAGAAACGAAAAATTCTTGTATGACCTACTTTACGCTGGGCTGAACAAAAAATCTAAAAGTCACGTTCAAAAAAGAATATATATATATATATATATATATATATATATATATATATATATATATATATATATATATATATATATATATATATGTGGTGTAACAGCAGCATTGTCCAAATAATGTAACAGCATAATAGTTCATCCCACAAAATGTTTAATATCTAAATAAATATATAAACTGATTGAGTTTTCCACGTTTAGGCGTCTTGACACCATTTGTCGTAAGACTCACTGAAAAACCCTTTGAGTTATTCAGCTAGAAATGGAACAGGTTAAAATTGTTTTTTTGTCAGCCCCACTCTCTTCTCAAGTGAGCAATGTTGAGAGAAAAAAATAATTCAGGCCTTTAGTAATGGCACCAGCATTCTTACCCAGGCTTCCATCTTCAGAGTACATACTAGAATCACCAAGAGAACGCTGAATAATATTAAAACAGAGGGAACAGTAGAGAGAAAGAACGAATCAGGAGGTCACAACAGGAAAAGGGGTCATCATTTCAACTTAGAAACTAAGCGGTCAATTAGAAAAGATCTAACTCAATCCATAAGACATTTGGCACGTGAGCGAGAGTCTCAGCTATGACAATCCAAAAGAGCAGTGAAAAAAGACTTGCAAATGAATTTGTACATGAAACTATAACAGGTTAGAAAGCCAGAGGGCGAAGATCATCTTGAATAAGTTGGAAAATGATCCTGGAATAATATATATATATATATATATATATATATATATATATATATATATATATATATATATATATATATATATTTGAAATTTATTTCAATCTTTCATGAGCGTCCTATCCTTCGCTATGATAAATATGATATAGAACAGTGAAAGAAACTTGCAAATTAATTCGTGCATGAAACTATACAAGGTTAGAAGGCTAGAGGGCGAAGATCATCTTGAATATGTTGGAATATGATCCTGGAATAATATATATATATATATATATATATATATATATATATATATATACATATATGTATGCAGATATATATATATATGTGTGTGTGTGTGTGTGTGAAATTTATTTCTATTCTCCATGAACTTTCGATCCTTAGCTATAATCAATTAATGATGAACATGTCATATCCGTTGGTGATCGATTTCATCATAATTCTTCTGTCGAAACTTGAAAATGAAATCGTACGTGAAGCATGTGAGGCAACTTGTTTTACCAGGACAGAAAGTTAGAAGATTAGAGGGGGCGAAGATCATCTTGAATGAGTTGGAAAATGATCCTGGAATAATATATATATATATATTTGAATTTTATTTCAATCTTTCATGAGCGTCCAATCCTTCGCTATCATAAATATCATCAAGAGCAGTGAAAAAGAATTGCAAATGAATTTGTACATGAAACTATAACAGGTTAGAATGCCAGAGGGCGAAGATCATCTTGAATAAGTTGGAAAATAAGCCTGGAATAATATATATATATATATATATATATATATATATATATATATATATATATATATATATATATATATATATACATGCATACACACATATATATATATATATATATATATATATATATGTATGTATGTATGCATGTATATATATATATATATATATATATATATATATATATATATATATATATATATATGAAATTTATTTCAATCTTCCATGAACTTTCGAACCTTAGCTATAATCAATTAATGATGAACATGTTATTTTCGTTGGTGATCGATTTCATCACAATTCTTCTGTTGAAACTTGAAAATGAAATCGTACGTGAAGCATGTAAGGCAACTTGTTAATCCAGGACAGAAAGTTAGAAAATTAGAGAGGGTGGAGATCACCCTGAATAAGTTGGAAAATGATCCTGGAATAATATATATATATATTTGAATTTTATTTCAATCCTTCATGAGCTTCCGCTCCTTAGCAATGATTAATTAATGATGTTATTTTCGTTGATCATCGATTTCATCATGATTCTTCTGTTAAGCTTGGAGAGTAATTATACATTCTGATTGCTCAAATTAGAGTCCAATAGTTTTCTAAAAACCTCTGAGAATTCCAGTAAGATAGCTTTAATCATTTCTAAGATATAATGGTTCAGAATTTA
The DNA here is from genome assembly GCA_964036315.1 of Acanthosepion esculentum. Lineage (NCBI taxonomy): Eukaryota > Metazoa > Mollusca > Cephalopoda > Sepiida > Sepiidae > Acanthosepion > Acanthosepion esculentum. The sequence goes on from OZ038505.1 coordinate 66,763,858, forward strand.
ATTTTAAGAATTGGACAATTCTGCAATTTAACACTTTGGGTAATGTAGCAACAGAGTTTAGAAAATATGATATATGTGAACTGATTTATAAAACATGAATTGGAACCGGTGATGAGCTAAAGTATGCAGAGTAAAGCCTCTTGGCCCATTTTGACTAATAATTCTGTTGCGCATATAGACTAAGTTGTAAAGTTCTCGCTCACTTCATTACTTTATGCTTGGAAAGAACACTTCTAGAGATTGATCGACCCACCATACCGCAGAGTTTCCATCAGTGACCATAACATGTACAGCAGTTTTTGGCCTAGAAAAACACTCCCCTGGTCCGACAACCACAATACGACCTTTTCCTCTTCAAAAATCAAATCCCAATAGAAACGTTTATGATTTCAAGATGTCAAGGAAATCCAAGAGAAATGCATAGAAGTAGCTGCTTGCTATCACCCCCCAACCAAAAAGCTTCCATTAAGGGAAAGGGCGCTGATTAAAGTGTGTACATTCAGAAAGAGACTATTTCAAATGAGATTAAATTGCCGAAATTATATGTGTTGTAGTTTTCTTTTGGAAGAGGCTATTTTGCCGGTCCCAGTAAAATAGACGAACATGCCTTTAAGTTTATTTTACCGGTCTCGGTAAAATAGACCCCCATGCTATTTTGCCGGTAAATATTTTTTATTATTATGAAGGTAGGTAATGTTAAAAATAAAATCATTTAACACAAGTTTATTTATTTTCACCAACAAATGTTAAGATAGTTTAAAATCTTTTCCGCCATCAATTGTTAGAACACACGAGTTAAAATCGTTTATTCATCATCAATTATTAAAAGAAATACAGGTGTCTCTGAATCTTTTAAGAACTTCAGGCATAACAGACTCTGGAAATCCTACACTTGCCCTCAGATAGAGTTCTCTTGTCGATACATTTCAGGCGCATTCAATATAAATATTTTTTATTATTATGAAGGCAGGTAATGTTAAAAATAAAATCATTTAACACAAGTTTATTTATTTTCACCATCAATTGTTAAGACAATTTAAAATCTTTTCCGCCATCAATTGTTGAAACACGAGTTAAAATCGTTTATTCATCATCGATTAATAAAATAAATACAGGAGAGTCTCTGAATCTTTGAAGCCCTTCAGGCCTAAGAGACTCTGCAAATCCTACATTTGCTCTCGGGTATGGTTCGCTTTCCAATACACTTCAGGGCCACCCACTGAAGACAACTGTCCCAGAGCACTGAATCCATGCTGTTTAAGTCCTGCCTACACGGCTCACGCAAGCACTGCGCTGACGATGTCAAGGCTCCATAAATATGTTGTACAGATTTCCAACTCTCTGGATTCAAATATCTTCTGGACTGACAGATTTTCATTCAGACATGCTATTGCTATTGATGAAGATCTTCGTTCCACACTCTATTTAGAGAGATGATCCCCAGCCATAGCACGGATGACATCATTATCACTGACAAAGTAGCCAAGTATCTGTAGATCCCAATCAAGAGATGATTTCTTAATGAATGCAGTCGGCTTGTCAAGTCTTATCAGTTCGCCGATCTGAGCTATAGTAATTGTTCTTTTGTCTCTTTTTACAGACAACTGCACATACTGTAGTTTGTGGAATGGTAACTCTTCAGTTTTTCTTTTAGTTCATCAAATAAACTGAAAGTATCTCCAAAACAGATTTCCATTAATAATCAAAGCTAATCGCCCAGACACTTTACAATACACACAGACAGAAAAATCAAAGCTAATTGTCTTGACATCGTGATTATAGACCACAAAGACAAAATGTGTCTCCTGAGTGACACGGCAGTTCATCTAGACTGCAATGTATCTTTGAAGATCTTAAAAAAAACATCAAAATACAAAGACCTTGAAATCGAAATCTCAAAAATGTGGCACATAGAGACATTAACAATTCCAGTTGTAGTTTGAGCCCTCGGATTGATTGGAAAAGATTCCAATAGACTCATTGAAGGAATCCATGGTAGCCCATGCCTTAAAGAAATACAAAAATTGTACTGACAAGTACATTCCATACCTTTCGAAGGGCTTAATCTATTTAAAATATGTGCGATATTTTTTTCAAAACTGCTAAGTGCAAAATGTCATGAGGCATTTTCTGACCTTAGGTCTCTGGTTGGGATCCAGAAACCAAAATGAAATACAATAATAATAATAATAATAATAATAACACTCAAATATATTCTTAGTTCTAAAACACTATTTATACTTACCGGAAAAATAGCCTTGGTGTTTAATTTTACCGGGACCAGCAAATAGCCTATTCGTTTTTCTTTCTATAGCAACAATCCCGATACTTTAGACATCTGGAAGCGTATAGAAGTAGTAAAAGATGCCTTCCAGAAGCAAAGTAAAGCATTAAGAGATCTAGCACTTTGGATGTCATTATCAGGTAAGAGAAATCTGTACATACAATGGCCAAGAGTCACTCAAGACATAGGCTTAGTGGACGGGATTGCTGTAAGGGACGAGGAGGAGGAAGTAAAACGTGCATATTTTGAAGACGTGGAGGACAGATATCGGTTGAAAATGGATTTGAAGAGAGCAAGCTTGTAGTTGTCAGGGAAGCATTCTTTTCGGTGCCTGTTCAACAAAAGTTGCAATTTTCGGGAAGAATATGTCTGAGTGGAAGCACTCCCTCTTTTATAAAACTTTCATTAAAAACAAATGACGACGTACTGCGGTTAAGCTTCTTTATCTAATTTTTCTTGTGTTCTCATATTTTTCTTTTCTGGACACACACACACACACACACACACACACACACACACACACACACACATATATATATATATATATATATATATATATATATATATATATATATATAATATAAACCTAATCAGCCAGGTAAACCAACCTAGGTTTCACCAACACGGTAATTCTGGACGATTGTTTTCGCCTCAATTTCATGTTCTTAGTTCTTTCTTTTTTATCCTTTATTTTTCCTAGGGCATTGGATTGTTCAATCACAAGCCGAAATACCTAAGGTTTTTCCAAACGAATATATATATATATATATATATCACTTGATAAGACACCGGAGGTGTTGAAACAAAATGGCTACTTTTGTAGTGATTTTATAACATATTCATGTAATAATTTTTAAATAAATAATTTATAATTTTTATATAAATAATAAATAATTTATAATTTTTAAATAAACAATTATATATATATATATATATATATATAAGGTGTTTCATTATAAGGTGTTTCATTAAGACGGATTATACATAAGGCTGTTTCATTAAGACGGATTATACATAAGTGTTTTTCATTAAGAAGGGTCAAAGTCAGCAGTAAATAAATCAGTGTTATTTGCGAAAATTTATTTATTTCTCTATTGGATCATGTCATTTAAGTCATGGCAATTATGTGTGAAAAATAATATCTCCTAAATGTCCGTCAAATCTGAAAGAAAAAGAGAAAAATCATTAGACGCTTAAACTTAATTCACATTTAAAATCAGTCCAACTTATTGGAATACCCTTTATATATATATATATATATATATATATATATATATATATATATATATATATATATATATATATATATATATATATATATATATTATGATTATTGTAAACATCTGTTACATCCACTTATTTAATTTTAGGAAATTTAGAGAAATTAAAATGTCATATTTATTAGTTAAAAGCAGAACTCCTTGGAGAATTTAAATCATCAATTTGTTTTTATCAAACAGAATCACCATTTCCGAAGAATCTGCTCTGAATTGTATAGAAAAAAATGCAATAAAACTCTGACATTATTTAATTAGAAAAAGTTTTTTAATTGCTTTTATAAATAAGATATATTAACGACATTATTGTCTTAAGAAAAAAAACTGATGAATAATTAATTTTCTTTCTGAAATACTTTTCATTTTTTGAAAATTTTAATTAGAGACATTTATTAAGTTTTAAATCTTTTAAAATTCTGTATTAAATTCAGCCTTTTAGATGATATTATTTGGTGACAAATACAGTTACTAATCATAAATGGAAAAGCTTAATACAAATCCTCAAGCATGAATATCTTAAAAAGAATTTTTAATTTTTTTGTATGTGTATAAACGTGCTGAATTTGTAAGTACGACGACCATGCACAGTATTATCTCTATCTATAAAAGGCAGGATGTGTGTGTGTGTGTAACGAATGCACGGCCGCAATTTTCGACGGATTGGCACCAAAAATTACATGCACATGCTCCAAGTTAGAGAGAAAGCCAAGACCGACATTGCATTTCCCAACTCCCATCGATAGTGGAAATAATAGATTTTTTCATACTTCTACGGCAGTTTTCATGTAGTTTGCGGCCATTTTCTACTGTCAAGAATGAGAGCCTATAGCTGGCTGCCACGAACAGGCATGTTATCTAGCATGCTAGAATGCAAAAAAAAAAATCGATAGCTGCATTCGTCACAAGTGGGAAAAATTTAAATTTGCATGGTACTTTACTCCAAATGGCTCATTCGCTTGCTTAAACTCAACGTTAATTCTGATTCCGCAGAACTGGGTTAGGTGTGAAAAAGTATTTCTTGTTAACATTCTTTTTTCATTCGTTTTTTTCCAGTTAGAGTCCTTCTTTAAAGCTGATCGTTTTGTGTTCATTTTGTTTAGTTCTTTTTTCGTAACAGATTTAATGTTTAGTATAGAGCTTAGAAAAAATTCGCAGTGTGAGATAGGCAAGACGTAAGGCATGTAGAAACATGAGCATGGCAAAGGGCACTCCTTTAAAGGCAAGGAAGGGCAAAAATATTTTAAGTCAAGTGATAGCGATTGCTGTATGAGTCGTACGATTTTTGAATCAAGCACGGGCAACGCCGGGCCATGCTGCTAGTCATGACATATGAGCGATAACTATAGTACATTTAATGCTAGCATTTCTAAAATTAATAAAAGATTAGATTACGGAGAAAATTTTCCTAATTTTTAAGACTACTGATTACTGAAAACTTATATAAAATAAAGGCGCTAACGTCATTTTTTCAATTATGCTTTACAAACCAAGTGTCCGTGGAATAACTATAAATTTGCCGTCAGGTTGTCAACATTTCTAAACACAGCTACTGTCAGATTAAAACACAGCTACCCTCGGGTTAAAAAATGCATTTCTATGATATTTTAAATTTAAAGTAAATAGTAGTTTTTTTCAAATCAGATTAATTATACTATAAATCAGCCAATATCCTTCAAATACAGTTTCAGCAAAGACTATTTTATTTTTGGTATTATCTTAATGAAGAGAATTGCTTTGCGATGAAAGACGAGTAAAAAGGGGCGCTAATTTGTTATTTTTAAAAAATAAAATTCCTTCCAGTCAATGAAAATTAGTTTTTGAAATAAACTAAAGAATTTTGCTTATCGAGAATATTTAATTTAATCTATGAGCTTGAAATTAAAAGTGAAATAAAAAAACTTTGAGAAAGGTTTTTTAATTTCTAAAAATTCATTTAAACCGTAGGTATCGTTTTTTTGTGTAGGTTCCTAATATATATATATATATATATATATATATATATATCAAGTATGTGGTGCAGTTCAATTTATATTACATGAATCATTCATACAAAAAGCAGATAGTGAAGTTAATGATATAAATATCGAGAATACATCTTCGCAAACAAATTTATTAAGATACATTAACCCCGAACCTTTAGATGAATGTTATGATTCCTGTTTTTAATAAATTCCAGTTGCATAAGGTCTTTTTATATGAGTTTTTTACATCCAGGTAATATCGGGAATACGAAAGATTAGATGTGATCCGAAATATGTTTTTTTTAGAAATGTATTATTGTTAACGGTAAGAAATATTGGAGCGTGCAGTTGCAACGCTGAGGTTGAATTTTTAAAAAATTTAAGAGTGTGCGTTTTTGTACTAATATGGTAATAGGATAATTCTTTTTTACTGGTAGGTTTTTCAGTCAATGTGGCATGAACTAAATTGTTCAATAAATAGAGGAATGTCACAGTTATTATACGAAAGTTGCACGTCGGATCAGTTCTTTTAAAATCAAGTATGTGGTGCAGTTCAATTTAAATTACATTAATCATTCATACAAAAAGCAGATAGTGAAGTTAATGATATAAATTTGTATGAATGATTCATGTAATATATATATATATATATATATATATATATGTGTGTGTGGGGGGGGCAGTAGTCCCTCTCTGATACATGTTGCCTTAAAATGACTGTGTAGTTACTTTTCTTAAGGTTTTATATTGTATTTTTCTTGTATGAAAACTAATTCTGTTTTTGGACGTGTGGCTTGAATAGATACTGTCCAATTGATTATTCGTTCCAAAAAGGACAAATCTGAATTTAAAACCATACTTGTCACTGACGCTGTGATAGAAATACCTTAAGCTAAATCTCTATGAAGATTCGAGCAAAAGTTCTTCATCAGAAACAATGATTTAAAGACGAATTGTACAGGAATCTACATAGTAAATTAATGAATTACTGCATTACTGCATATTGAAGAAGCGACAGAAGGATGCTGAGAATGTTATGGACATGCGTTCTGAAAAAGAATTAGTATATACTTGGACACAAGATGTAAAGAACAAGTAAGTCTTCAGGAAAATTGGTAATTAACCGTTTGCATGGATTCTGGTTGGGCTATGGCAAATCGTGTTTGATTTTAAACATTATTCATATTTAATTAACGCAGGCATAAAATAGTAATTTCCGTTGTTGCTGATGTCTGTGAAACCATTCTACGCGTCGCGTTGCTTAGACGATACGCGTATACATATAAATCTGAAATATAACGGTGCCGAAAATGCCAAGATGTAGAAAACAAATTTTGCTTACGATGGTTACAACGTATTGAAAATGACTGAGAAAGTCAAAACTACTCGAACAAAAATTAGAACACAGGGCATTTCGTCTTGATGTGAAAAAAAAATTAAATACATGGAAAAATACCAAAAGAAATTGCACATCGAACACACACACACACACACACACATACATATTGATTATATTTTGTCAGCCTGTTTTCATTATGACATGCCTCATTAATTAGTTTAGATAAGTTTTGTCTACTTATTTTTAATAGGATTCCTTTCGTAATTACGGACAAGTCTCTTAGTATCCTTATTAAAAGAAGAAAGAAATTGACCATGTTGAAGCATATATTAAACTATCTACTTTAAATATTTAAGAGGATAATTATGAATAAAAATTACGAGAATTAATTATGAATACTGCAAAAATGTCTTACAATGTTTACACTAGATAGCTTGAAATATATAGGTTTTAACTAATAGTTTTAAACAGATTTTTCTATTTTAAAAAATATATTAAGACATTTCAATAATCTCTTTTGATGTTTGCACGCGTGTCTACGCGATACAATTTAAAAAACTGGACAGTACATTACCACAGCGTTTTTCAATTCACACGTAAAAATTAATTTTCAGATGAAAACAACAATTTCGTCTTAGCAAAATCAAGACCCTGATGTTGACATTGTGCTAATGTCGAAAGTACTCGGAATATAATGAATGTGCAAACAACGGTGATTTTGTTTCTTCCTTTATTAAGGATACTAAGAAACTTTCCCGTAATTCCGAGAGGATCCTATTAAAAATAAATAGATAAAACTTGTCTATATTATTTAATGAGACATGTCGTAACATATATATATATATATATATATATATATATATATATATATATATATAAAGAGACAATATTAATGGTAAATATACACATACATATGCAATTATATATACACATACATATATGTATAAAAATAATTCCAAGATATATATATATATATATATATATATATATATATATATATATATATATATATTGTCATCCACAGACAGACTGTTTCGCTGTATCACAGCTCTTTTGTGTGACTGGACGTCCGGTTTATATATATATATATATATATATATATATATATATATATATATATATATTATTAAGGACAAAAGGAAAACTTTTCTTATCAAAGCGTTGGGTCTTCTGATGCAAAAGGCAAAAGGAATGATTTTGCAAATTAAAATATTCACATATATTTTTATAAAGTGCATCAGAAGACGAAACGCGTTAGTAAAGAAAAGTTTGCTTCTTGCTGTTATTCTTATTGTCTTTTTGCAGATATATTTTAAGTTTTATCTGAAATTTTACACACATCCATAATCACACACACACACATACTCACACACACACACATATAAATATATATATGAAGATGAAGAAATATAGTCTTAAGATGTGCTATATTTATGGGATAAAGTGCTCAATATCAGAGATAGAGTGTGTGTAAATATAAAAGTGAACATAAATGTCAGCACTTGGAGACTACAATCTGTTTCATGCTAGATGCAAAAGCCTAGAAAAATAACAGCAGTCGTGGCCTGATGATTGCATCTAGCATGAAACAGACTGTCGCCTCTAAGTGTTGACTTCTATGTTCACTTATATATATATATATATATATATATATATATGTATATATATATATATATATATATATATATATATATATATATATATATATATATATATATATATAGCTAACTATACTCGTGTCGAAACACCTTCGAATTCTTGATTTAAGAATAGCCAAATCAATCACGAAGGGAAAAAAAGGTTTTAAAAAAAGAAAGAGCCAGGAACATGAAAGTCTGTCGAAAATAATCGCACAGATACAGGTTCAAGGCCCAAAGAAAAAACCCCAATACGAGTAAACAACTAACTAAAGAGCTCGATACAAACGTAGAGCAGACCTAGTCAAACCTAATGAGCCTGCCGACCCTGACGATCTGCCTAAGTGAAACCTTGGTAGGTTGTCTGGCTCATTAGGTTTGACTATATATATATATATATATATATATATATATATATATATATATATATATATGTATGTATGTATACTGGGTGTAACAGTAAAATATGTTCAAATCGTGTTCCAGCATAACTGTCCAACCCACAAAATGTTTAATATATAAAAATCACTAAACTAATTGAATTTCTTTTTTTTCAGTGTTCAGATAATACATTTAGTCATATTGATACCATTTGTTGTAAGAATCACAGAAAAACAATTGGATTAATAAGCTAGGAATGGAACAGGTTAAAATCGTTTTGTGTCACCCCCACTCTCTTCTCAAGTGAGCAATGGTGGAAAAAAAATTCAGGCCTTCAGCAATGGTACCAACATTCATACTTAGTATTCCATCTTCAAATTACATACAAGAACCATCAAGAGAACGGTGAATAATTTTAAAAAAGAAGGAAAAGTAAAGAGCAAAAAAAACTGGATCAGGAAGAGGGGGTCATCATTTCAACTTAGAGCTAAACATATCAATTAGAATAGATCCATCTTAATCCATAAGACATTTGAGACGTGAGTGAGGAGTTTCAGCTATGAGTTCAAAGAGCAGTGAAAAAAAGTTGAAATTGAAATCTTAAGTGAATCATGTGAGGCAACTACCAGGACAGAAAGTTAGAAAATTAGAGAGGGCGAAGATCATCTTGAATGGATGAGTTGGAAAATGATCCTGGAATATTATATATATATATATATATATATATATATATATATATATATATATATATATATTTGAACTTTATTTCAATCTTTCATGAGCGTCCTATCCTTCGCTATGATAAATATCATCAAGAGCAGTGAAAAAGACTTGCAAATGAATTTGTACATGAAACTATAACAGGTTAGAAGACCAGAGGGCGAAGATCATCTTGAATAAGTTGGAATATGAGCCTGAAATAATATATATATATATATATATATATATATATATATATATATGTGTGTGTGTGTGTATGCATATATATATATATATATATATATATATATATATATAGGTATATGAAATTTATTTCAATCCTCCATAAACTTTCGAACCTTAGCTATAATCAATTAATGATGAACATTTCATTTTCGTGGATGATCGATTTCATCACAATTCTTCTGTTGAAACTTGAAACTAAAATAGTACGTGAGGCATGTGAGACAACTTGTTATACCAGGACAGAAAGTTAGAAGATTAGAGGGGGCGAAGATCATCTTGAATAAGTTGGAAAATAATCCTGGAATAATATATATATATATTTGAATTTTATTTCAATCTTTCATGATCGTCCTATCCTTCGCTATGATAAATTAATGATGAACATGTCATTTACGTTTATGATCGATTTCTTCACATTTCTTCTAGAGCCCAGTAGCGTTAAGAAACCCCGGGGAATTCCAGCAAGATATATTTAATCATTTCTAATATACAATGTTTAACAATTGAACAATTTTGCTGTTACACGATTTGTACAGTTTTGCTGTTACAGCCGGTGTATATAAAAGCAGAAATGCTATGCGTACGTATTTATTAAATGCAGAATATTTTATTTAATATAACATTCTGACACGTATTTTTGAAACCAAATTCATTGGAGATCCAAATTCATTTGCACCAATGTTCGTTTACCTTCACTGCGCATGCGGAAAGATATGAATATTGATACAATTTGCCGCATATTACGCACACACACAGACACATTATATATATATATATATATATATATATATATATATATATATATATATATATATATATATATATATATATATATATAACATAAATAAAGTTATGGTTTCCTGCTCAGCATTAGAAAGGCAGTCTTAAATGGAAAGAGTTCAGCCGGGGTCAGTGTGGTACATCCGTTCGGCCTGAAAGAGCTAAGAACAATACGCCATTAATACATTTTAGAAATTATTTTATATTCAGTGAATTCTTTTTTGTACTTTTTTGTATACATTATTTTCGTTATTTGTCTTTTTTTCTTTGTCTATTTTTATTACCGTTTTTCTTTTTCTATTCACTTTTACATTTTCCTCTCTTCTCCCTTTTGTTCTTGTTCCTCTTTTTACATTTCACCCCCCCACCTCCTCCTTTCTTGTTCGTTTTTTTTTTTTATCGTTTTTCTCTCTGCTTTTTCCTTCCCTCCTCACTTTTACTCTTTCGTTTTACCATTTCTTTATTTCTTTTTCGTTCTTTCATTTTCTTCCTCTTTTTCTTCCTTCGTCACTAATATATTTCCTCATCTCTTTTTTTTTTCCCTTTCTCTCTGCATTTTTTATTTCGTTTTTCTTCCATCATAACTTTTACTCTTTCTTCTGTTCTTTTACCTTTTCTTTTTTCGTTCTTTTTTCTTTCTTTTTTTTATTCATCTTCCTTTTTATCGTATCTTCGTCATTTTTATACAGTCCCTTTCTTTGGTTCTTCCTTTTTTTTGTTCTTTGTTTTCTTCCTTTTCATTTCGTTTTCTTTCTTTTTCTTCTTCAGCCTTTTTTCTTTCTTCATCCTTTTAGACTTTCCTCCTCTTTTAACAATTTTTTCTTTCTTGTTCTTAGTCTTTCGTCTCTTCTCTTTTCTAGTCTCCCTCCCTTTTTCTCTTTCTTCCTTTCCTTTAGCCTCACTTTTTTCCTTCTTTTTACTCTTTTCATTCTTTTTTATTCTTTTCTCCGTTTTACTTTTTAATATTTTTAATCTTTTTCGTTCTTTCTTTTCCTATAATATCTTCTTCCTTTTTTCTTGCGTCGTTACTTTTACTCTTTCCTCCTTTCTTGCTTTCTGTCATTTCCTTTCCTTTTTCTCTTCTCTTTTTTCAACCTGTCTCACTTTTAAACTTTCCGACATTTTTCTTTGTTCATTTGCTTTTCTTGCTTTTTTTATTCTTCTTACCGCTTTTTCTATCCTTCACCTCTTTCACTCATTCCTACTTTCTTTCTTTTTCTGCTGTTCTCTTCTTTATCCCTACCTCATTTTCATACTTTCCTCCATGCTTAAATTATTCATTCGTTCCTTTTCCTTCTTCTTTAAATTTTCCTTCGAGAATTGTACCCTTTCTTCTTTTCTTTCATTGTTTCTTCTTTTCTTTTCTTTTCTTTTTTCATTTTCTATCCTGTATTTTGTCTTATACTATTCCTTTCGTTTCTGTTCTTACTTCTTCCGCCTTTTTCTTCTCTCTTAATTCAACTCGTTCTTCTCTTCTTTCAGTCTTTAGTCTTCCTTTTGTCGTTCTTTCTTTTCTTTTCTCTCTTCCTTTTTTCTGATTTCCCCATTTTTATTTATTCATCATTTTCTATAGATTTCTTTCTCTTTTTTTTTCATTTTTTCACACGTTTTTCTTTCCTTTGTATCTTTTCCTTTTTGTCTTCTTTATTCTACTTTTTTTATTTTCTTCGGTTGTCCCTTTCTTTCTTTCTTTCTTTTTTCTTTCTTTCTTTCTTTCTTTCTTTCTTATTAATTGTAACTTTTATTATTTTTTCTTTCTCTCTTCAATTTTTTCACACCTTCTTCTATCGTCCCTTTTGCTTTTTATCTAATTTTTCATTTACTTCTTTTTTTCTTTTTTGTCCCTTCCTTCCTTCCTTCCTTCCTTCCTTCCTTCCTTCCTTCCTTCCTTCCTTCCTTCCTTCCTTTATTAATTGTAACTTGTACTCTTTTTCGTTTCCTTTTTTCTTTTCTCCCCCACTTTTCCATTCCCTTTTTTCTTCTATCATTTCTTTCTTTATTTCTTTTTTACATTAAACTACCTCAACCCCCATATATATATATATATATATATATATATATATATATATATATATATATATATATATATATATATTTATATATTTATATATATGTCCTGTTTAACACCCTTTATGAAAATAGGCGTAGAAGAGATTCAAAGAACTTCCTGCGACGCAACTGTGAAAAAAGGATTATATTGTAAAAAAGTGGGACATAATAATAATAATAATAATAATAACAACAATTTGCCATTTCATAAATGCAAACGCGTCTCGGCAGACTAATAAATTCACATAAATACAAAGACACACAGACAGACAGATAGCTAAAGAAATATACGGTTACATAAATTTAATCCCGGTACTTCACTGCCTCCAGGACAAACTTTGCCTCAGTAACTTGAATAGTGTTTATGGAGACCTGCCGACAAATGGCCCGATCGCCTGCAAGCTTTTCCAATTAAATACGGAGAACACAGATCTTCAAAATGACACTGATGTCGCCTCTGTCTCTGACCCCTAGCAACCTTTCCATTTGATTCCAAAAGAAACCAAATAGCAGGAACCGGTTCTCAGACACGCAGTTGATGTGGCCAACAATATCAAGGTGAAAATCGACAAACATGATTATTGACTGAGAATGCTACCGAATTTTTATTATGCAGTATCTTGCTGTTGTTGTTGTTATTCCTCTTCTACTTCTTCTTCTTCTTCTTCTTCTTCTTCTTTTGCCTCATGTGCCGTACCTCTTCGAATATGGCTCTCCACAATTTCTTTTCCTTTGTAGCTCTTAATAAATGTTGTCTTTCTGATAGTTCTCCTGAGCGTTGTTCTGTCGTCCATCTACTCAAGCTCAATAAATATGTTATGCCTCGTTTTCTGCTGTCGCACTTGCCTTCAATCTGTCCTGTGAATATCAATTTTTTCCGGGTGCGCTTTCCTCATTATGTACCGTAGAAATTTCACATTTCCTGATGTTAATGGTAAGTTTCTCTTTTGTTTCCATTTTCTCTAAAGCTTCGTTGTTGCTCACGTGTTCGGTTCATGATAATCTCACCCTCATTGTGTAGAACCATATTTGTGCTGCTTCAAGTCTCTTCTTTAACTTTTGGGGACATCGTCCAGCATACACTGCCATATAGGACGACATATATCACATAACAGTGTGCAGTTCTTTGCGTTTTTGTGCGATTTGTCACTCTCCCTGTGTTTGTGCGTGTGTGTTTTAAAGGTTCACTCCCTGCAAGCCCCAAGAGCCAGTTGTGGTTAAGTAAGGTACTTGTTATTTTCTTCAACACCCGCTTCTGTTGCCTTCAGCATGTCCTGTGCGTGCTAAATTATCGTGGCCAGCTTTCCTCATTTACGGAGTGTCGCCATTCGGTGTTGAACTCGGTATCCACGCTGCTTATGTTTACACACGTTCTATAGAAGATATTGAGCACTTTTTCCTATAATTAAACCGTACCACCAAACTATATTTTTTATAATTATCCTATAAATAGAAATTTCCATAGAATATATATATATATATATATATATATATATATATATATATATATATATTCTATGGAAATTTCTATTTATATATAAATGTCCTATATATATATATATAATATATATATATATATATATATATATATATATATATATATATATATATATAATCCATATATAATCCGTACAGGATACAGGTTCGATTCATCTTGGAGGACGCATATTTTCTATGAAAAGTTTTCGGACATTCAGGCCGGTAAATGTCGTTAATACTGTTTATTATAAACAGAGCCTTTACTTAAATATTTGTATCTATAAAAAGAACGTATAATCATAAAAAAATATCTTAAAATAATTGTCGGGCTTTGTCCATTTCATAATGTGTGACGTCATTTTTTTTACATTTGGATACGCGTGGAGCAGATATGAATGTACGCGAGAAAATCGTGTAGAATTGTGGTTTAAAAACAGTAAAATCGACTTGCTAAAAGAAACGCTTCTCTGTGGCTCAATCGATAAAAGCACGTCCGGCTACATAGGATACAGGTTCGATTCCTGTCGGAAGACGCATATTTTCTATGAAGATTTCTCGCACATTCAGACTGATAGATGTTGTTAATACTGTTTATTATAAACAGAGCATTTACTTGATTATATAAAAGGAACGTATAAACATAAAACATGTCTTAATATATATATATATTTATTAATGAATATACATAATACCCCACGTCAACAGTACGCCTCGGATTCCATGCACTATGCAATCATCAGGTATAAAAAAAAAACTGTCCGTTATCTCTCATTCTCTTGGCCAGTTCTGAGTCGTATAATAATAACGCTCTTATTTTGCAATGGGTACTGTTTTACTTACACCAATATATATATATATATATATATATATATATATATATATATATATATATATATATATATATATATATATATATATATATATATATATATATATATATATATATATATATATATATATATATATATATATATATAATTACGTTGTTGGGGATGACTGAATTTTCTTTAAAGTCTTCTCATGTCAAAAAATTGGTTCTCGAACCATCACCGAAGTTAAGCAACGTCGAGTCTGGGCAATACCTTCATGGATGGCCGCTTGGGAATACCAGTTACTGTAAATTTAGATGTGCTGGTGGTGTGAGGTATAATTCAACCCCTAAGCCATGGATTAAATATCAAGATAGACTGTCATGTCCGCTCCTATCAACACAATCTAACAAACCAACCGTTATTGCTGGTTAACCAGACTTAAACCAAAGGCCCAATCGCATCAGGCACCACGATTGCTATATTAACAGCAAGATGGCGCGATTTGGGGAAGGACTACATCCGGTAAAGCATATTTACAGACTTAAAATGAAACACTGTATGCGTGCCCAATACCCTTGCGGAAGGTGTGAATCCTATTCTTCTCCCTCCAGCTATGAGTAATTAGAAGCACAGACTGGGTTCTATAGCCTTGGATGGCAACTCGTCTAGTAGAAGGAAAACTCTGAATTCAAAACCTGCGGGGTGTCGTTTGGGGACCTTGTGGCACGTTGTGCACAAAGTCTCTGTATTCGGCCCTTCAAAAAGTGTGGATGGTTCGGAAAAAACCTTCACCATTATAATCAAATCTCATGTGCTGGTGTCGGGCTGTCAGTTTCCTAGGAAATGACCTGCTTGACCCTCATACGTCGAATTCGACGGAAGAGTCGATTATATATACAGTGCTGTTTGATAAAAGTGACTCATCTGATTTTCTTTACTAAATGTTCTCTTCTCCGTATGAAACGAAAGTTGAGCTAAATTCAAAGGATATGCGATCTAAAATCCGAAGAAGAAACTTTGAAAGCTTAATCATATATATATATATATATATATATATATATATATATATATATATATATATATATATATATGATTAATGCGAAATTACATGTTGAGGAGCTGAACATTGTTTTAGGTTTACTCAGAAAGTGTAATTTCCGCACGGGGCCTTCTAATCGAAACAATATTCTTTGGAATGGTATGTCCCACTTTGATTATTCCTCGTCTCTTTGAAAAAGGACACAGGAGTGTCTGAAAGTTGCGACTTTAAAATATTTCTCTTCGTGCTTCAATTTAGTCAAAAGACTAATATATAATGAATATTATCATATATTGCTATTATTGCTGTCTTTTTATTGGCATTTATGCAGCTGAAGTTTCTGGGACACGTAATGAGAAACGAGGGCTTGGAGAATCTGATACTCACAGGTCGAATAAAAGGCAAGAGAGCCAAGGGAAAGCAACGCATGATATACCTGGCGGGGTTAAGCAAGTAGATGACTTGGTCTGGGGGAAGTGGCAGAGGGACGAAGCATATTGAGAGCTACAAGGGATAGGGAGAAGTGGAGAGCCATGATCGCCTACGTCCTGAAAGGACACGGCACATAAAAAGAAAGAAAATAAATATTCTTCAAATTTTATTAACCAGCCTATTAAATCCACACACACACACACACACACACACACACACACACATATATATATATATACATGTGTGTGTGTGTGTGTGTGTGAGTGTGTGTGTGTGTGTCATTGTGGTCAGTCAAGTGAAGAAATAATATGAAGACCCTTTGAAACTTCTAGAGTACTCTAATTATTTTATATTCAATCCGAAACAAAAGGAATGTAAAATCTTCCCAAACGCAAAAATGTCTTCTGACAAACTCAATAAATCAAAAAATATATTATCCTACCAATAACTCTATCAGATCTACAACCTAAAAGATTTTAAACTCAACATAAAAATTGTTACTACTACATCCAAAACAATAAAAGACTTAATCAATACTAAACAATAAGGTAAAACCTGAAGGTAGAATTTACTCCATTGCATGTAATTAATATATATATATATATATATATATATATATATATATATATATATATATATATATATATATATATATTTAGGCAGCAATCCTTCTTTTATGCAAGTTTCATTAAAAATGACAGACAAGGTACTACGGTTAAGTTTTTTATTTAATTTTTCTTGTGTGCGAACAAGAGCTTTCTTTGCTGGACAAAGGGCACAGACACACTGTTTCGCTGTATGAGAGCTCATCAATGTGGCTAGACGTCCGGTTGGCTCTAGCTAGGATCGAAGCCCGGCTGAAGTGGCGTCAATCGGAGATTCTACCTCTATGCCGTTGTCGCACGGTAGGGGTGAAGGCCAATTTACGCCTATTTACTTTAGATAAAAACACAGTGACTGAGAGAACTGGATTCGCTTTACCGAAGAGACATACATTATATTTATGTATATATGGTGGACTCTCCCGTCGTATTCGACGCATGAGGGTCAGCAACACATTTCCTAGGAACCGACGGTCAGACACCAGCATATATGATATGATTATAGTGGTGAAAGCTTTATGCAGACCCCCCCCAATTTTTAAAGGTCCGAATACAGAGACCTGGTGCACTACGTGCCACATGGACCGCAAACGGCCCCTCGCAGGTTTTGAATTCAGAGTTGTCCTTCTCCTAGACTAGTTTCCATCCAAGGCTATAGAATCCAGTCTGTCCTGCTATTTACCCATAGCTGGAGGGAGAAGAGGAGGATGCATACCTTTATCATGGGTATCCGATTTCAAAAAAGACATTCGGATTACTAACACAAAAATAGAGAATGTCTCGTATCGAGAATATTCAACATTGAAAAACATAAAGAAAAAAAATTAATTATTTTTAATAATATGTGGAAATCTCCACCCTTTACCTGAAAACGGTCGCGAAACCAGAAACACGTGTAGTAAAATTATGAAAAATAAAAGATAATATTTTTTTTTAAATCCACATTACAACCAAAAACGTTTGCAGTACCTCTTTTTAATATACACACTTTTCTCTCGTTGGAACTACAATAACCTCTTCCTTTTATATATATATATATATATATATATATATATATATATACAGGGTGTTCCAGAAATCTTGGACACATTTCAAGTCCTCATATCTGCTGAACTATGAATGGTACTAAGATGAAACTGGTATCATTTTAAAGCTAAATTCATTAAGTTTCTTTGTAATGCTAATGATTTTTGCATATTTTTTTCAGATCCAGTAACGGCGTTAACTCAACCAGAAAAGGCGTTTTGTGTCCTTGAATTCCAGTTCGAACTGCCTTCGAGTCGAACCCCCGTAAATCGACCAGAAGAGCCAGTAAGTAACTTCAACTTCCTACAACAACTGTTTGACGTGTCTTAAAAAGACGACTGCACATGACACCTTACAAGCTACAGTTAACCCAACAGTTGCAGGACACTGATAAACCAGTTTGTTGTGACTTTTGCAATGCTGGAATGCATTTGTCATGAATTGGACTATCGGCTTGATGTGTGCCGTGTGACCAACGGTGCTCGCATTGAGCATTCCATGTAAAACTTGAGATTAAATTCTTTCAGAATATGTCAGGGGTGTTTTTATATCTTTAATAGTTTTCGCGATATTCAATGTCAAAATGTGACCAAGACTTTTGGAACACCCTGTATATATATATATATATATATATATATATATATATTAGAATTGGACATAGTCCGACAAATTATTTAAAGACATTTATATTATGTTTAACGTTCTTTTTATAGATACAAGTATTTAAGTATTTAAACACTTGTATCTATAAAAAGAACGTTAAACATAATATAAATGTCTTTATATATATATATATATATATATATATATATATATATGTATATATATGTAAGTACAGAGTATATTTCAACGTATAAATATAGATACTATATATTATATAGATAAAATGAAATTCCAAAATCTAGATAAATTTTCGTGATTTTATCTGATATCCGTAGTATAAGCTGATAAATAATATGTTGTAATATATAACGAAACCGGTGCTGAATCTGTTTCACCAGATTAGGATTGGGACCCAAATGACGAAACTATTAATGACGCTGTTTATCATGAGCTGTTTGCCTCAGATGGTGATGATCATAATAATTTTGAACGGGTTTTAATGTATGTATGTGGCTGTCTTAGTTTTTCATTCTTCTATGAGAAACAAAATGTTAAAGGCATCTTAAATGTCTTATTTCTTTCCAACACAAAGGATACGGCATAATGTACGTGGGAGTTTGCTCGTTAAATCTTGTCATTTAGCACTGATAATGAATTTTAATTAGAAATATAGGGGGTATAGATTTGTAAATTGTTGCACAACAGTCTCTTGAATATTTTAATATAAAATCAAGATTTAAAAGTAGTTTTATTACATTTATAACTGTCGTAAATCAGTACACTAGCCTATTTACCAGTGCCGATGCAATAGGAATTATCTACCTACCTACCTACCTACCTATATATATATATATATATATATATATATATATATATATATGTATAAATCTGTTTATATCTATTTCAGTCTATTCACACACATATATTTGTGTATATCTATCTATCTATCTATCTATCTATCTATCTCTCTCTCTATATATATATATTTGTATATTTACACACGCTCTATATCTGATATTCAGCACTTTATGCCATAAATATAGCACACCTTAAGAGTATAGTTCTTCATATATTCGTATATATATATATTTGTATACGATCGCTCGTTCGCACATCTACATTCGTTTATATATATATATATATATATATATATATATGTAACGTAAATCATTCAAACGAAAAACAAATACTGAAGCTAGTTATATGGCGAGAATCACTCTCACAAACAATATTTAATAATAAAATACAATCAACTTCGAATCTGTTAATGAATGGTGTGATCCTTGTTCATAAATTCCGGGTTTATCAGGTCTTATTTTTTCTACGAGCCGGGCTTTCAGTCGTTCCGAACGACCATCTTCAGGTAGACATTTCAGTGTGTTTTTGTTAAATTCCGAGTAGTAATGCGACATCGAAAGATAGTGCAGTCTGAAAGAGTGTTTTTTTACCAATGAGATATTGTTAAATGTAAGAATAAATAATATAATTAGATTCAGTATTTGTTTTTCGTTTGAATGATTTACGTTACATAAATTGAATACGCACTACAAAATCTATATATATATATATATATATATATATATTTATATATATATATATATATATATATATATATATATATATATATATATGCACATACACACACACTCACACACAGACATATATATTCAGTTGTATGGATATGAGGTTGTAACTCTGAGTTTCACGTTTTTGCGGTCATCAGGCAAACGAGTTACAAACTCATATCCATAAAACTGATTATGTTAGCCCAATCCCTGCTATTGAGCACTTTCTAATAAGTACTGTACATATATAATATATATAGAAATTATATACATATATATATATATATATATATATATATATATATATATATATATATTAAAAATTAAAGATTTCGTATTTAGGCAGCCATCCTTCAGTTACACATGTTTCATTAAAGGTAACAGAGAAGGTGCTACGATTAAGCCCTTTATTTAATTTTTCTTGTGTTCGAGCAAGTGTTTCCTTTTTTCGATGCACAGTGTGTAGGAACTGTCCAAATGTTCTTTAATTCCGACCGCTTTCGGCTATACATTTAGTTTTATTTTTCGAATAGAATTAGCACATTGTGGCCGTGTTCGTAGTTAGTACTGTTAAGTGTTGGCTTTTACACCTGTAAAATAAAAAAGATTAAAGATAATGGAAGCCCTAATAATAAAAAAGCAAAAGCCAACATTTAATAATATTAACCACAAACACGGCCACAATGTGCTAAGTCTGTTCAAAAAATAAAACATCTCTATAACACTAGAAACATACACATAACACACACACTCAATTAAACTTAAAAAATAAAATCATCCTTAATAATGGCTAACAGTATAGCTGAAAGCGCTCGGAATTATAGAAAATTTGGCCAGTTTCTACACACTTTGTGTCCAAAAAAGAAAGAACTTGTTCGAACACAAGAGAAAATAAATAGAAAACTTAATCGAAGTCCCTTGTCTGCCATTTTTAATGAAACATGCATATATATATATATATATATATATATATATATATATATATATATATATATAATTTCTATATAAATATATATATAATTTCTATATATAATATATATATATGTATGTGTGTGTGTGTGTGTGTATAGATAGAGGGAGATGAAGATCTGAGAAGAATGAGATATAGACATATAGGTAGATAGCTAGACCTGCACATTCTGACATAGATAGATAGATAGATAGATAGATAGATAGATAGATAGATAGATATATCTGAGGAGAATGAGATAAATAGAAAAAGATTGAGATGAGGAAAAGACAGTGATAGACAGTGATAGATAAATCAATAGATAGATAGATAGATAGATAGATAGATAGAGTAGGTATAGACAAACAGGCTGAGATAGATAGATAGATAGATAGATAGATAGATAGATAGATAGATAGATAGATAGATAGATAGATAGATAGATAAATTAGGTAGGTATAGACAAACAGGCTGAGATAGATAGATACATATATAAATTGGGTAGGTATAGACAAACAGGCTGAGATAGATAGATAGATAGATAGATAGATAGATAGATAGATCTGAGGAGAATGAGATAAATAGAAAAAGATTGAGATGAGGAAAAGACAGTGGTAGATAAATCAATAGATAGATAGATAGATAGATAGATAGATAGATAGATTTGAACAAGCATAGAAAGATTTGATCAGAGGTGGTAGACTGAGATAGATATGAAAATCTATGTATGTAGGGCATTAAACTTAAGACAACTTGATTATTATCAATCTTAAAAGACGTTGATTGACCTAAGTTACCCCATTCCCCCGACCCACTCTTCCCCTTCTCAAAATGGTTAAACAAACAAACAGATAAATAAATGAGAAATCTTTGGCAGGATGGGAAAGTGTGCATTCGGGAAATGAAGGGATCCCGTGATTTTATGGCTTTCATAAAGAAGCGGCTGAGGCGAACGGCAGCTGTTCTCAAGGTACTTAAAGAGTTTCAGAGCCGCTTTTAACCCCGTACCAGAAAGAGGGAAACACTTTTATCGAAGCCTCTTTTTCTTGTCTTCCTAATTCTGTACTCGACCCTCCAACCCCACACTCATCTGCGACGTCTATCTTTCTCTAATATTTTGGTCCATGTACCATTTCTTTTAATATAATTTTATTATTAAACGTCTCCAAGATTATTTGATAGAGAAATGACCCGGATGTCGGGGGAAAAATGCGAAGAAAGGAGTCGGTTGTGTGAATGTTTTGAATCGAGTATAACTGGAGCGTGAGAAAAAGAAAGTGTGTGATTGTGAGAAACAGGGAGAGAAAGTAGCAATGATTTTGTTTCTTGTCTATTTAAAAAGAAAAAGAAAAAGAGAGATGGAATATGGGTATATAATCAACCTGGTGCATAAGTCGAAACCTTAAATTAAATATTTTCATATAACTTACGGCATGCAGTCAGAGAGTAAGTCGCCCGTAAACCAGGAACGGATTCCAGCAGTCCGTCAGTATTAAAGAGTTTATGCAGAGAAACACCAACTAACTTATTATTTTTGTACCGACCACTAGGTTCACCCTTGCGCAAATTAATTGAATCAACCACTTTGTTTTCTTTCGTTCATCAAACGATCAGTTTTTGACCCACTGGAGTGACAGGGTGTAATCAATTTCTATATTTTCCTTATATTAGGCCATTTGCAGTGGTGTGCAGTAATATGAATCTTTTCTCTGGTCCTCATCCACCCTTGTGCAAATTAATTGAAACGACCACTTTAGTTTCCTTTCTTTCACTATACGGTCAGTTTTAGACTCACTGGAATGACAGGGTGTAATCGATTTCTATTTTTTCCTCAGATCAGTTAAATTGCAGTGTTATGCAGTAATATGAATCTATTTTCAGCGTGTACGATGATTTTTTTTAGGTCCTGAAAAATATTGCGTCATCCGTGATTACATCAGATTTTTTTCACACATAGACACTATTGTTTCGACTGTCGATTAGTTGTCCTACGGTCATTGTCTGCTATGGACGTTACTCCAAGGAAGCGTACGAAAATTGTAACGCTGCTCGAACATACTGACATGCCTTACCAGTGAGCAAATCAAAGTACTGGCCCGGAAACTGCCCTGATTTAAATCCAATCGAGAATCTGTGGTCATTCTGCAAGGATCGACTTCATGGAATGAACATACGAAGTACTAACATGTGCACTGGGTCATGTTTCATTGCAAAAATACGAAAATAAAGTAGATAATAAGGAATTATTGGTTTTGTTTCCGTTAATTTGCACAAGGGTGTACATCCAATATATCCGTAAATATAACGAAAATTTTGAAAAAAACGCAAAAATAACATAATAAAAAGTAAAATTTAATCGTCAAAATATTTGCGTCATTATTAAGGTGAACGGTTTTGCGATTTTTTAAAAATATATGAATTAGTTAATAAAATAATTTAATTCATTTCTGAATAAGTCCTGAAAGTTTCATTATGATCTGAAGGAAGTTTCAATTCCAGCGCAAAAATTTGTCAATAGGGATAATTTAATAAATTCTACTGATAAGGAGAAAGAACAATTCCACTCAATATAAACTCGGCTTGAACGACAGCAAATTATTTAGTTTTTAATATCTATCGCCCCATGCAAGCCACTAAGACGCAAGGGGGTTACAGGGTGTGGAGGAATTAGGAACAGAAATATTAATAATGAGCGGGAAGAGGAAAGCTCTAATCAGAAGGACAGTAGATAGCGATTGACATTACATTTAAACTTTTACAGATTAGAATTGGCTGGAAAGCATGAAGTCAGAAGGGAATTCCACAAACAAGGCAGTAAAGCCACTAAGACACAAGGGGGTTACAGGGTGTGGAGGAATTAGGAACAGAAATATTAATAATGAGCGGGAAGAGGAAAGCTCTAATCAGAAGGACAGTAGATAGCGATTGACATTACATTTAAACCTTTACAGATTAGAATTGGCTGGAAAGCATGAAGTCAGAAGGGAATTCCACAAACAAGGCAGTAAAGCCACTAAGACACAAGGGGGTTACAGGGTGTGGAGGAATTAGGAACAGAAATATTAATAATGAGCGGGAAGAGGAAAGCTCTAATCAGAAGGACAGTAGATAGCGATTGACATTACATTTAAACTTTTACAGATTAGAATTGGCTGGAAAGCATGAAGTCAGAAGGGAATTCCACAAACAAGGCAGTAAAGCCACTAAGACACAAGGGGGTTACAGGGTGTGGAGGAATTAGGAACAGAAATATTAATAATGAGCGGGAAGAGGAAAGCTCTAATCAGAAGGACAGTAGATAGCGATTGACATTACATTTAAACCTTTACAGATTAGAATTGGCTGGAAAGCATGAAGTCAGAAGGGAATTCCACAAACAAGGCAGTAAAGCCACTAAGACACAAGGGGGTTACAGGGTGTGGAGGAATTAGGAACAGAAATATTAATAATGAGCGGGAAGAGGAAAGCTCTAATCAGAAGGACAGTAGATAGCGATTGACATTACATTTAAACTTTTACAGATTAGAATTGGCTGGAAAGCATGAAGTCAGAAGGGAATTCCACAAACAAGGCAGTAAAGCCACTAAGACACAAGGGGGTTACAGGGTGTGGAGGAATTAGGAACAGAAATATTAATAATGAGCGGGAAGAGGAAAGCTCTAATCAGAAGGACAGTAGATAGCGATTGACATTACATTTAAACTTTTACAGATTAGAATTGGCTGGAAAGCATGAAGTCAGAAGGGAATTCCACAAACAAGGCAGTAAAGCCACTAAGACACAAGGGGGTTACAGGGTGTGGAGGAATTAGGAACAGAAATATTAATAATGAGCGGGAAGAGGAAAGCTCTAATCAGAAGGACAGTAGATAGCGATTGACATTACATTTAAACCTTTACAGATTAGAATTGGCTGGAAAGCATGAAGTCAGAAGGGAATTCCACAAACAAGGCAGTAAAGCCACTAAGACACAAGGGGGTTACAGGGTGTGGAGGAATTAGGAACAGAAATATTAATAATGAGCGGGAAGAGGAAAGCTCTAATCAGAAGGACAGTAGATAGCGATTGACATTACATTTAAACTTTTACAGATTAGAATTGGCTGGAAAGCATGAAGTCAGAAGGGAATTCCACAAACAAGGCAGTAAAGCCACTAAGACACAAGGGGGTTACAGGGTGTGGAGGAATTAGGAACAGAAATATTAATAATGAGCGGGAAGAGGAAAGCTCTAATCAGAAGGACAGTAGATAGCGATTGACATTACATTTAAACCTTTACAGATTAGAATTGGCTGGAAAGCATGAAGTCAGAAGGGAATTCCACAAACAAGGCAGTAAAGCCACTAAGACACAAGGGGGTTACAGGGTGTGGAGGAATTAGGAACAGAAATATTAATAATGAGCGGGAAGAGGAAAGCTCTAATCAGAAGGACAGTAGATAGCGATTGACATTACATTTAAACTTTTACAGATTAGAATTGGCTGGAAAGCATGAAGTCAGAAGGGAATTCCACAAACAAGGCAGTAAAGCCACTAAGACACAAGGGGGTTACAGGGTGTGGAGGAATTAGGAACAGAAATATTAATAATGAGCGGGAAGAGGAAAGCTCTAATCAGAAGGACAGTAGATAGCGATTGACATTACATTTAAACTTTTACAGATTAGAATTGACTGGAAAGCATGAAGTCAGAAGGGAATTCCACAAACAAGGCAGTAAAGCCACTAAGACACAAGGGGGTTACAGGGTGTGGAGGAATTAGGAACAGAAATATTAATAATGAGCGGGAAGAGGAAAGCTCTAATCAGAAGGACAGTAGATAGCGATTGACATTACATTTAAACTTTTACAGATTAGAATTGGCTGGAAAGCATGAAGTCAGAAGGGAATTCCACAAACAAGGCAGTAAAGCCACTAAGACGCAAGGGGGTTACAGGGTGTGGAGGAATTAGGAACAGAAATATTAATAATGAGCGGGAAGAGGAAAGCTCTAATCAGAAGGACAGTAGATAGCGATTGACATTACATTTAAACTTTTACAGATTAGAATTGGCTGGAAAGCATGAAGTCAGAAGGGAATTCCACAAACAAGGCAGTAAAGCCACTAAGACACAAGGGGGTTACAGGGTGTGGGGGAATTAGGAACAGAAATATTAATAATGAGCGGGAAGAGGAAAGCTCTAATCAGAAGTACAGTAGATATCGATTGACATTACATTTAAACTTTTACAGATTAGAATTGGCTGGAAAGCATGAAGTCAGAAGGGAATTCCACAAACAAGGCAGTAAAGCCACTAAGACACAAGGGGGTTACAGGGTGTGGAGGAATTAGGAACAGAAATATTAATAATGAGCGGGAAGAGGAAAGAGTAATCAGAAGGACAGTAGATAGCGATTGACATGGCATTTAAATTTTTACAGATTAAAGTTTTCTGGATAACATGAAGTCAGAAGGGAATTCCACAAACAAGGCAGTAAAGCCACTAAGACGCAAGGGGGTTACAGAGTGTGGAAGAATTAGGAACAGAAATATTAATAATGAGCGGGAAGAGGAAAGCTCTAATCAGAAGGACAGTAGATAGCGATTGACATGGCATTTAAATTTTTACAGATTAAAGTTTTCTGGATAACATGAAGTCAGAAGGGAATTCCACAAACAAGGCAGTAAAGCCACTAAGACGCAAGGGGGTTACAGGGTGTGGAAGAATTAGGAACAGAAATATTAATAATGAGCGGGAAGAGGAAAGCCCTAATCAGAAGGACAGTAGATAGCGATTGACAATGAATTTAAATTTTTGCAGATTAAAGTTGTCTGGATAACATGAAGTCAGAAGGGAATTCCACAAGCGAGAATTGCGAGAGAAGAAACTGTTAGCATATAACTTACGGCTACATCTAACCAGCTCAACTGTAAATTGATGAGATCTTGAGACAGTCTAGCACTGCGCTGAAATTTAAAAAAATCTAGGTACCATAGCAAGGAGCTCGTCCGGACAATTACCATGAAAGTATTTATAGAAAAAGGCACAGAAAGGCAACCTGATGGCGGTGGGAAAGTGATTGAAGCCGAGATGTCAGATCAGGACCAATAATATTGCTGATTCTTTTTTGCTCAGAGTAAATAGCAGAGCCATCGGGACCATAGATTGGAATTAGAACTAAAATTAAAGCTTCAAGAAAGATTTTCATGTTTTTAAACTTAGGCACCGGGTTTTTTTTTGGTTTTTTTGACGTACCTATTTAAAAGCTTGACGCACATTTGGCCGACGGACATTTGACCGAGAGATATTTGGCTTATGGAGATTTCACCGAAAAAGTACAAGTAAAATTAGTAATAAGCAATACTTTAAGTATTTTAATTAGCAGTATTATCGTGTTCGGTAGAATAGGACTAATAATTACCACAGAATTTGAAGTGATTAAATTACTAAATCTAAATTTAAAGTTAAAAGTTTTCTTATTTCAATATTTGTTGATTGAAATTAGTATTTTAAAAATATATGAACGTAGTTGGATAAAAAGTAGCACCTAATTATTTAAATTCGTGTTTAACAGTAAGAAAAAAGCTAGTTCATCCCATTAAGATAATGATCATTAAATGCCAAATTGAAAGATCTTTCATATTGTAAACTCTTAAGATTTTTGCTGTCGTAAAATGTGTTTTTTCTCAAAATACTTATCATCTTACAGTAATATTTGAAGAAAATTAGAATATATACAGAATTGATTTTTAAAAAAGCCTGCTAAAAGAAAGAAAAAAAAAAACCGAAAAATTATAAATAATACAGTAAATAAATATAAAAATATTTAGCACATTATGATAAAGAGTGTGACATACATGTAAGTACGCCACTACATTTTCGGCTAAATATCCATTCGGTTAAATGTCCGTCGGCCAATACCGTCAGTAATAAAGGTATGGGTCTCATGGCTACTGATTTTAACTGATGAAATATTTCCATATGTACATAAAGGGATACAGTAAATATTCTGTTTAGTGTCACAGATTTGCCTGACTGTTGTCTGGCCTTAAGTATTTTGTCATTAATCCCCGAAGTTGACGAATTTAATATCTCTTTTCACCAGTTGGGGAGTATAATAATACCGAAAAAGTACAAGTAAAAATAGGAAGAAGTTATACTTTAATTAGCAGTATTATAATCAAATTATATATAAGAATTATATATGTATAAGAATTTATATATTTATATATAAGATCCACAAAGAATTTATATATTTGCTGTCGTAAAATGTGTTTTTTCTCAAAATACTTGCCATCTTACAGGGATATTTGAAGAAAATTATAATATATACAGAACTGATTTTTAAAAAAGCCTGTAAAAAAACAGAAGAAAAAAACCCCCAAAAAACGAAAAATTATAAATCCATACAGTAAATAAATACAAAAATATTTAACACATTACGATAAAGTGTGTGATATACATGTAAGTGCGACATTACATTTTCGGTTAATATCTATTCATTTAAATGTCAGTGGAACAAATGTCTGTTTGGCGAAACGACCGTTCGGCAAAATGTACGGCGGCGAAATCTCCGTCGGCCAAATGTCCGTTCGGCCAAATGTCCGTTCGGCCAAATCTCCGTCGGCCAAATGTCCGTTCGGCCAAATGTCCGTCGGCCAAACGTCCGTTCGGCCAAATCTCCGTCGGCCAAACGTCCGTTCGGCCAAATGTCCGTCGGCCAAACGTCCGTTCGGCCAAATGTCCGTCAGCCAAATGTCCGTCCGGCCAAATGTTCGTCGGCCAAACGTCCGTTCTGCCAAATGTCCGTCAGCCAAATGTCCGTTCTGCCAAATGTCCGTCGGCCAAACGTCCGTTCGGCCAAATGTCCGTCAGCCAAATGTCCGTCCGGCCAAATGTCCGTCCGGCCAAATGTCCGTCAGCCAAATGTCCGTCCGGCCAAATGTCCGTTCGGCCAAATGTCCGTCGGCCAAACGTCAGTTCCGCCAAATGTCCGTCAGCCAAATGTCCGTTCTGCCAAATGTCCGTCGGCCAAATGTCCGTCCGGCCAAATGTCCGTCGGCCAAACGTCCGTTCGGCCAAATGTCTGTCGGCCAAATGTCCGTCAGCCAAATGTCCGTTCGGCCAAATGTCCGTCCGGCCAAATGTCCGTCGGCCAAATGTCCGTCCGGCCAAATGTCCGTCGGCCAAATGTCCGTCCGGCCAAATGTCCGTCGGCCAAACGTCCGTTCGGCCAAATATCCGTCGGCCAAATGTCCGTCCGGCCAAATGTCCGTCGGCCAAACGTCCGTTCTGCCAAATGTCCGTCGGCCAAATGTCCGTCCGGCCAAATGTCCGTCGCCCAAACGTCCGTTCTGCCAAATGTCCGTCGGCCAAATGTCCGTCCGGCCAAATGTCCGTCGGCCAAACGTCCGTTCGGCCAAATGTCCGTCGGCCAAATGTCCGTCCGGCCAAATGTCCGTCGGCCAAACGTCCGTTCGGCCAAATGTCCGTCGGCCAAATGTCCGTCCGGCCAAATGTCCGTGGGCCAAACGTCCGTTCGGCCAAATGTCCGTCGGCCAAATGTCCGTCCGGCCAAATGTCCGTCGGCCAAACGTCCGTTCGGCCAAATGTCCGTCGGCCAAACGTCCGTTCGGCCAAATGTCCGTCAGCCAAATGTCCGTCCGGCTAAATGTCCACGGGCAAAATGGCCGTCGACGAAATGTCCGTTCGGCCAAATGTCCGCCGGCCAAATGTCCGTCTTTTTAGTCCGTCCAGCTAAATGTCCATCGGTGAAATGTCCATGGGCAAAATATCTGTCGGCAAAATGTTCGTCGGCCAAATATCCATTTGGCGAAATGTCCGTTCGGCCAAATGTCCGTTCGGCCAAATGTCCGTCGGTCAAATATCCGTTCGGCAAAATGTCCATCGGTGAAATGTCCATGGGCAAAATGGCCGTCGGCAAAACGTCCATCGGTGAAATCTCCATGGGCAAAATATCCGTCGGCGAAATGTCTGTCGGCCAAATATCTATTCGGCAAAATGTCCGTCGGCCAAATATCCATTCGGCAAAAAGTCCATCGGTGAAATGACCATAGGCAAAATGGCCGTCGGCGAAATATCCGTCGGCCAAATATCCATTCGGCAAAATGTCCGTCGGCGAAATGTCCGCCGACGAAACGTCCCTCAGTTAAATGTCCGAGTAACATACGACGTCCCTTCAGGTTTGTTTTTGTATGGGAGTTCTCTATTTGCCCATAGCTGGGACCCTAACAGATGCAGCCGCATTTAAGAGGTGGTTCCACACTCCTCAAAACCGCTAATCCTCCGATCAGAGGCCTTGCTGTCAGATGCAGTTTATCGCCATACCTAGGACTGAGGGAACATGCGATAGACGGCGCTAGTAATAGTTTTTCCCAACATCTCAAGTTACTACATAACCAAGTATATTAACTTAAGAACTCAAGTCATGTTCTTAAATCAAACAGGTAAAAATGAAATAGCTGCTCCAGAAAAGACAGTAGCAGAATCTAACCTTGCTCTTTTATCGACAGGAGCATTTAACAACTCTAAGCTTGATGATGTTATTATTATTATTATTATTATTATCATTATGTTGTTGTTGTTGTTTTAAAAGTTCCTATCGCTTCTACATAATGTAGATTCCAAATATTCCAAATATTCTTTGAAATATTCATAGTCATAAATTTCATAGTCTTAAATTTCATAGTCATAATTATATACATATTCATAAATTTCATAGTCATAATTATATACATATTCATAAATTTCATAGTCATAGTTATATACATATTCATAAATTTCATAATCATAAATTTCATAGTCGTAGTTATAATTATATTCATAAATTTCATAGACATAAATTTCATAGTCGTAGTTATAATTATATTCATAAATTTCATAATCATAAATTTCATAGTCGTAGTTATAATTATATTCATAAATTTCATAGACGTAAATTTTATAGTCGTAGTTATATGCATATTCATAAATTTCATAATCATAAATTTCATAGTCGTAGTTATAATTATATTCATAAATTTCATAGACGTAAATTTTATAGTCGTAGTTATATGCATATTCATAAATTTCATAGTCATAAATTTTATAGTCGTAGTTATATGCATATTCATAAATTTCATAGTCATAAATTTTATAGTCGTAGTTATATGCATATTCATAAATTTCATAGACATAAATTTTATAGTCGTAGTTATATGCATATTCATAAATTTCATAGTCATAAATTTTGCGTAATAGCAGCCTGCTGCAAAACCCAAACCTAAGAACTCGAGTTACGTACTCAAATGGCCACGTCAGTTCCAGACCCACGTGCAGATGTTATGCATGGGGTCCAACTCGTTCAGAAATGTCTAAACTATGAGCTATTTAGAAGTGTTTCTCAGATCAAAGATGACTTCGCCGGATCCAGACCCCTTGTGCAAGCTTGTCCGTAATAGTTCTCATGAGCTCAAACGGCTGTCACCATTAACAGAGTAGGAGGTAGGGGAACAAGCTGGAACTCGTGCAAAAAAATCATTCCTTTTTTTTTTTCTTAAGCGTTCTGCAGACTTCCCTGGGAATGCGCATCATCTCTCAGCTGCGTGTGTCTTCGGACAGAGTTTGACTCAGTCATGGGCTCTCTCTGCAGACAGAGTTGCAGCTGAGGAAAGTAATATTTGAGGTTCCAGGTCTTGGAAACGGATGGCCGAGGCTGCACCCTCTCATTACACTAGAGACAGGAATCCGTAGTCGACACAGACGCCAACGCAAACAACGATTGCGGGGACTGAGGAATTTTTGTACCTGGCCCGAATGTACGCGATAGGGTTCCCCTATAAAACCCGTACTTGTGCCACGTCCCGTCTCAGAGCGGAGGCTTGGGTAAATACTACATCAATTCTTTTTCATGTACAAAATGATGGGTATATAATGTCAGAGAAAATGTCCCAGGTAATGAGTCTCAGCCTTTCAAAAATATCGGATCATTTCAAGAAAATTGGCAATGGGAGGAAAACTCGATTATTCCTTGAGTTTAAGTGGAACCCAAATGGGTTCCACTTAAACTCAGGGAATAAGCGAAGAGTGAGACTTTTTGAAGTGTGTCCAATGCTTCCTCTGCGAAATTCAAATGATCTATTTTTTGATCGAAGAGTGATGTGTAGCGAGATATGGATCATTTATGACAATCGTAAATGCTCTTCTCAGTGGCTTGATTAGGACGAAGGACCCAAACACATTCCAAATATGAAATTGCACCAACAGAAGATTATGGTGACTACCCCGTTATCCATTACAGCTTTTTGAAATCACAGTCAAAGTTTATTGTCAGTAACTGGGTGAAATGCATATTCAGTTAATGAAAAGACGCTCGTCGCTGGGCAGTTCTGCTTCATGAAAATGCTCGGAACCTATGTTGCTATGATGACAATGCAGAAGCTCAGCGAATGGGGGATACAAGACTTTGCCACACCCACCATATTTCCCTGATACCTCACTCACTAACTACCACTTTTTCAAGCATCGTGACAATTTTTGCAAGCTAAAATACAACGTGTCGAGTTTTATTGCAATGACATAAATAACATTATAATCCAATAGTAGAAATACAGGGTGTCCATAAAGTTCGTGTGCACTTTAAAAAATTTATAACTTTTTGTATTTGCGATAAAATATAAATATAATCTATAAAAAATGTTATAAAGTTTAATGTACCTAGTTTTAAGTATAGCTAAAATAAGTAATGTGATTTCAAGTATTAATGTAAATCCTTGCAGATTGACCACAGATTCTCGATTGGATTTAAATCAGGAGAGTTTCCGGGCCAGTTTAAAGTAATTTGATTTGCTCACTGGTAAGGCTTGCCAATATGTTCGTGTAGCGCCACAATTTTCGTACGATTCCTTGGAGTAACGTTATCGCAGACATTGGCCGTAGGACAACTAATCGACAGTCGAGACTGTAGTGTCTTGGTGGGATGAAAATCTGATGCAATCCCGGATGGCGCAATATCTTTCAAGGCCAAAAAAATTTCATCATACACCTCGAAAATAGATTCATATTACTGCATACTACTGCAAATGACCTAATCAGAGAAAAAATAGAAATCGATTACACCCTGTTACAAGTGGTTTTATAACTGACCGTATTATGACAGAAAGGAAATTAAAGCGGTTGTTTCAATTAACATGCACAAGTGTGTATATATATATATATATATATATATATATATATATATATATATATATATGTGTGTGTGTGTGTGTGTGTGTGTGTGTGTGTGTATGTGTGTGTGTGTATGTGTGTGCGTGTGTGTGTGTGTTTAGGCAGCAAATTCTCTTTTAGGCATGTGTAACTGAATAAATTACAAAAATTGTAACTGTTTATTTTTATTATAATTCTTTCATATTCACGAATATTTTTCCGTATATTACAATCAAATGAGAAAAGAAATGCAAAGTAACAGTGAAAATTACCTTTATTTTCAAAGTATTTTCCTTCTTTTTACGAGATCTTCTTAAGGGGTGCCACTGGTATGGCAAAAACTATATGTAGCTATCCATTATTGATTTTTTTTTTGCGTTTAAATGCAACGGCTGACAGTTATGCTTTAGTGTTCATTAGAACGTGAAAAGTTATTCATCATGGAATTTTTTTCTTTTATATTCGAATGTCATGGTGGAGCGCGCATTCAAGCGTGAAAACTCTTCTTTTCATAGGCATTTTGGAACATTATTACAGTATTCGAAGCTGATTCTATCCAGTGTCGGCTCCAATTTTGAATGTAGATTGCTTCGAGAATCTGTAGGTTTAAATGAATAATTTCTTGGGGTAGGATAGTTGTGTTATCACTCAGTATTTTTCTTGACTCATTTGATTGTAATATACTGAAAATATTCTTGAATATGAAAGGATTTTGATAAAAATAAGCAGACATAATGTTTGTAATTCATTAAATCCGCCATACCTATATATATATATATATATATATATATATATATATATATATATATGTGTGTGTGTATGTATGTATGTATGTATGTATGTATATATATATATATATATATATATATATATATATATATATATACCGCGGGTGTAACAGCAAAATTGTACAGATCGTGTAACAGAAAATTGTCCAATTAAGATTTGAACAGGTTTATCTTAAAAAATAATTAAAGATATCTTACTGGAATTCTCCGAGGTTTTTATAATACAGTTGGACGCTACTTTGAGCAAGAAGAATGTCTAATTACTATCCAAGCTTAACAGAAGAATCGTGATGAAATCGATCATAAACGAAAATGATATGGTCATCATTAATTAATCATAGCTAAGGATCAGAAGCGCATTGAAATAAAGTTCATATATATATATATATATATATATATATATATATATATATATATATATATATATATATATATATTCCAGGATCATCTTCCAACTTATTCAAAATGATCTTCGCGTTCTCTAACCTTCTAACTTTCTATCGTGGAGTAACAAGGTGCCTCAGAGGTTTCGCGTACGATTTCATTTTCACGTCTTTTTTCACTGCTCTTTGGACTGTCATGGCTGAAACTCCTCTCTCACGCGCCAAACGTCTTATGGTTTGAATTGGATCTTTTCTAAGTGATCTTTTTACCTCTAAGTTGAAATTATGATCCCTCTTCCTGTCTGTGACCTCATCATCCAGTTTTCTTCTGTACTGTTCCCACTTTTTTAAACCTAGTCACCATCCACTTGATGATTCATGAATGGACTTAGAAGATGGAAGCCAGAGTATGAATGTTGGAACCATTACTGAAGGCATGAATCATTTTTTCCTCTCAACATTGCTCAATTGATCTGACAGTGGAGCTGGCAAAAACGATTTTAATAAATGGAATTGATGTTATCATCTCAATGCTTAAAAAAGGGGAAAATATCTTAGGAAACTTTCGGTCAACTCTTCATCGGAGAAAAATCTTTGGCCGAACAATTAATTTTTTTTTTTTTAAACGGAAACAATGAAATACAGTTTTCCGGGAAACATATAAAATATGTGTCCTCCGACAGGAATCGAACCTATATGACTAATATATAGGATAAAAGTTTGATCCCTGTCGGAGGACGCATATTTTATATCAAAATTTCTCGGACATTCGGGCGGGTAAATGTTATTAATACTGTTTATTATAAACAGAGCATTTACTTAAATATTTGTATCTATAAAAATAACGTATAAACAATAAATATATTAAAATAATTATCGGACTTAAATCACTTCATAATATATATATATATATATATATATATATATATATATATATATATATATATATATATATATTATAAATTAACTATATAAAATATATATATTATAAATTAACTGATTTAAAATATGATTTTTTGATATACACTAATAACCATGTTTCAAATATGGAAGCTAAAAACTTCAAATTTAATTTTGTAATTAAATTAAAAGTATTGGTTCCATTAACTTATGGAACTAATGCTTTTAATTTAATTACATAATTAAATTTTAAGATTTTAGCTTCCATTTTTGAAACATGGTTATTACTGTGTAGCGAAAAAACATATTTTAAATCAGTTAATTTATAATATTTATGCTCTGTAAATTTACTATTTTGTAAAAATAAAAAAAAATATCAATAAGAACAACGGATTATATATATCACTGTTCTTTATATATATATATATATATATATATATATATATATATATATATATATATATTTCAAAGAAGGCGAAAAAAGAGAGAGAAGTCAGACAGACAGACAGACAGAGATAAGGATTATAGATTTATAGTTGGTACAATTACTCGGTAAAACTACTCATTATCTACAGCACCTCGGTAAAAGTTAGCCTATCAGATAACACAGCTTTACGTATAAGAAGGACCATATATATATATATATATATATATATATATATATATATATATATATATATATATATATATATATATATATATACACACACACAGTTTTTCTTTTAACGAAAGCAGAGTCATATATTCTCCCCAAACGTGTTAATTTTGAGGAGTTTTATTAAAATGAACCTGACCCACCCGGCGTAGGACGCAACTGCATTCGCGTCGAACCCTGGGTTGTGTACATTTTTAGATTGCTTCACGCCCTTGACGACCGGTGCAGCAAACCCGTCCCTCTTAGCCCAGCTCGCATCGTCGTCCATGATGGCTTCGGTTATAAAGATAATCATCATTCGAAACTGAACAGCTGCAAAATGTCCTCAGTCTCCTCCTCCTCCTCCTCTTTCGCTTCCGAGTTTGCCTTTTCTTTTCTTTTTTCGTTTTCCATTCGAGGTTTGCCTAATTTCAGCTTTGGATATTTTGATGCGGTTTTATTCAATTAGTCGTTCTCATTTTCTTCATCATTTTGTATCTTCTTTTTCTTTTTATTGTTCTTAAGTCAACGTTTTCCTTCTTTCTTTCTTTCTTTCGTTTTTTCTTTCTTCCATAATTTCACCCTCTTATACTTTTCTTTCTTTCTTTCTTTCTTTCTTTCTTCCTCATTCTTGTGATTCTTCTCGACTTATCTCAATTCTATTTTCTTCTCCTTTTCTCCCTTTTATTCTTCGTCCATTAATTAACCTGCTTTTACTTTTCTTTCTTACTCTTCCTCGTATTCTTTTTCCGTCTTCTTTTTCGGTCTTCTTCTTCTTCTTCTTCTTCTTCTTCTTCTTCTTCTTTTTCTTCTTTTTCTTCTTCTTCTTCTTCTTTTTCTTCTTTTTCTTCGTATTCTTCTTCTCCTTCTTTTACTAATTCACTCTCTTCTATTTTTCTTTCTTTCTTACTCTCTTTCTTATTCCAGTGATTCATTCTTTTCGACTTATCTCTCTTTTACTTTCTTCATCTTCTTCTCTCTCTTTTTCTTCCCTTCTTAATTAACACTCTTTTACTTCCCTTTCTTCTTCTTCTTCTTCTTCTTCTTCTTCTTCTTCTTCTTCTTCTTCTTCTTCTTCTTCTTCTTCTCCTTCTTCTTCTTCTTCTTCTTCTTCTTCTTCTTCTTCTTCTTCTTCTTCTAGGAATCCTTATCTTTTTTTTTCTCTCAAAACCTATATTTCTTTTACTTCTTCTCCACATCTCTCTTCCTTTTTGTTTTCATTTTTCCTGTTTTGTCTCATTGCTTCCTCGCCTCTTTCACGAAATTAAAAATAACAAAAATAAAAACCTTCCAAAAACCCCTTCTACTCACATTACGCTGTAGGAGACATAAACAGCAGAAAATGCAGGGTAACACGCAATTATTCACTTGAATATATATATATATATATATATATATATATATATATATATATATATATGTGTGTGTGTGTGTGTGTGTGTGTGTGTGTGTGTGTGTGTGTGTATGTGTGTGGCTTTGTGAGTGTGTGTTTGTGTGCGCACATTGAAAAAAATGAAAAAGTCTTAATTTTTCTTATCATTAAAAGGCATATTTTATTTATTATCCGTATGAAGTCCTTTAGTTATTCACGCCTTTGCAATAAAACCAAATATCTCTAGCAACAAGTGAGTTCTTTGTTGTCCTATAATCTAGCGGGGTGTTGTTCGGGAAATAATTGTTGATATAATAAAGCAGTACTGAGAAAACGATAATATGCAGCTCCTTACAGTTACTGACACAATAAACATCATAAAAATCACTGTTTTAGTTCCCTCTGATGAGGAACTGCATATATAACATCCCATGCAGTTTTATTTGTTATTCGTCGAAAATACCCAACCCTCCTAGTCTACGGCAATGAATAGATAATTGGGATTCAGACATACTTCCTTTCTATGCCTGGTGCTGCTACAGTATTCGAGTTCATAGAGCCAACGGTTGAACTTTTAAACTTGCTTCCTATTTTACCCGGATGGAACAGTTCATTGGAAATGTTATTTTCTATACTAGAAATATTATTAGTATCGGTTTTGAATTTTTTTTTATATGGAGCACTAAAATCATTAATTTTTATTTAACTGTTTCTTACATATTAATTTTAATTGAAATTAATGTAAAATACTAATGAAAATTTAATAATATCAGTACTATCTATCTATATTTACGAGATGAAGTATTATGTACACTATTTACATTATTTGGACTATTGTCCTCATCTTTGTGGCCATATTTATTACAGCGACACATGGCACAGTGGATGAAGGCGTTAGTTAGAGCCAGTTACAGGACCCAAAAAGTGTGAGTTTAATACCCGGTGAAGGCAGTGGAGAACTTGGAGAGGGGAATTAACAGGAGATAACTGATAACTGACATCCATTATACATGGCACGTGGAACTAGAACAATCAACCCCAATGAGCGAAATAAAGGGTTCAGTTCGACATTCCAACCACCTGAAGAACGCCGGAACGTATTAACGGCCGAAAGGTTGTAATAAATATGGCGACGATGATGAGGACAATAGTCCGAATAATGTAAATAGTATATCAGTACTAATATAATAGTACTAATAGCACTAGTGGAAATAATGCAAGTGAAATCAAAACGAAATATAGAGACTATCAAAATTTATGGATGAATGAATTGTATACTGTTTATTTCATGAGATAACCTTAGGGAAATATCTGTTGGGATCTGTTTCGATATCTCGCGTATACTTTTTAATTTGGAATGGAGAGCGGTTCGTCAATTTTTATATTATAGTTATATCAAGAAAAACACTAAAGTTAAGAAAAATATTTAATATCAAGATGACAGGAATTCGAACTCGGCTCTCTGCTATCCAGAGTTATAGACACGGTGGAGTAATGGACAGCGACTCGGATTGAAGATTTGGAGAGCCGAGTTCGAATTCCAGGCGAATCCATTACATTCTCTTATGTACTAATACTCTTGGGGAAGGTAAGAATCTTTTTCTTCTCCCCCACTCAGCTATGGGTAAGTAGCAGGACTGATCGGGTTCTATAGCATTAGATGGCAATTGGTCTACCGCAGAAAGGAAAGGTAATTATTTTACTGCAGAAAAAATAATCTGCCTCGTCAGTCATGTATCGAAAGATACATGATCGCCTAAGCGTATATCACGTATGACACATAACTGAATGACATATCTATCTCAACCTGTTCATCTCTCCCTCTCTCTCTTTCTCTCTCTCTCTCTCTCTCTCTCTCTCTCTCTCTCTATATATATATATATATATATATATATGTGCGTGTGTATATATATATATATATATATATATATATATATGTCTGTTCATATCTATCAACCTATCTACCTGTCTGTTTATATCTATCTAGCCATTTCACTTCTGTTCATATCTATCTCCAGTAGATTCACTTACGTGCTAATACCCTTGGGAAAGGTATGAATCCTCTTCTTCTCCCTCCAGCTATGGGTAAATAGTAGGAAAGACCGGGTTCTTTAGCCTCGGAAGGCAACTGGTCAACCGCAGTAAGAAATGGCAATTTTTTTTTTACTGCGAGGAAAAAAAATCTGCCTCGTTAGTCATGTATTGAACGATACATGATCGTATATTACGCATGGCATATACTGACTGGCTGACCCTTGTGAATGGTATGAATCCTCTTCTTCTCCTTCCAGCGATGGGTAAATAGCAGGACAGACCGAGTTCTATAGCCTTGGATGGCAAATCATCTACCGCAGAAATAAATGGCACCCTACTGCGGGAAAAAAAATCTGCCTCGTCAGTCATCTATTGAAAGATACATAATCGCCTATGTTTGTATCACGCATGGCACATAACTGACCGACTGACCTTTGTGAATGATATGAATACTCTTCTCCTCACGGCTTGCTACCTTCACTTCTCGACGATGTTTTTTGTTTTAAAAAGCGACAATTAGAACCTTAACATATGAACATAGATTTTTTTTGTGTTCTTCAGAATTGACAACATAGAAAATAAACACTTATTATTTGTTTAATTGTTTATTTACACTATTTATTATATTTTTAATGGAATTAGTGGCAAAACGTAATTGCTAATTGATTCGAACTTTATAAAATGGTAAATAAGGATTTCCTTATAGTTTATTCACATATTTTAATAATTTCGTAAACGTTTATAAATAAAAAATGTTTTGACATTTATTTCTTTATAAATAATATTGCATTGCATTAGTTCCATCTGAATTAGTTTAAAAAATGTAAATTTAAAATTATTCTTGTAAATAACAATCTAATAAATAAATAATAAATTATTTACATTATTCGGACTATTGTCCTCATCTTTGTCGCCATGTTTATCACAACGTTTCGGCCGTAAGGATACAGTGCACAGTTGAACGCTCCGCCCTTGTTCAGGTGGTTGGAACATATATATATATATATATATATATATATATATATATATATAAACAAACCGCTATCCATTACTCCACCATATATATATATATATATATATATATATATATATATATATATATATATATATATATATATATATGGTGGATAGTGGCTTGGATTGAGGAATCTGAGAGCCGAGTTCGAATCCAAGTCGAATCCATTACATCCGCTTACGTGCTAATAACCTTGGGAAAGGTGTGTATCCTCTTCTTCTCCCTCCAGCTATGGGTAAATAACAGGAGACAGACTGGGTTCTATAGCATAGGATGGCAACTTGTCTAGGAAAAGGACAACTCTGAATTCAAAACCTACGGAAGGTCGTTTGGGGACCCTGTGGCACGTAGTGCACTAAGTCTCTGTATTCGGCCCTTCAAAAAGTGTGGATGGTTCTGAACAAAACCTTTCACCACTATAATCAAATCTCATGTGCTGGTGTCGGACTGATCTGCTTGACCCTCATACGTCAAATTCGACGGGAGAGTCGAGTATATGCACTGATACTCTCGTCCTTAGCCACCACATGAGTCCGTTTTCCTGTGAGAGTAAAAGATTCATCTAGTTTCTTATAATGTCCGGCACCTGAAATTTATTTAAGCGAGGACGTTATGTGCATTACCAGTCCACTGTCTTTTCCAATGCCCGCCATCTGCTTTATGGTGCAAAGGCTGCCCCGTGTTAAGCCACGTGCAAGGATGCAGCTTATATTTTGGAGTGATCTTCCCCTAGATAGGTTGTCTTGCAAGGCTTCAGAGCCCCTGTATACCCATCAAGTTTGCAGGACAATTTTAAATTCAGAGTTCTCCTTCTCCTAAAGCAGTTGCCAGTTGTAAAATCCAGTCTGGCCTGCAAATTACCCATAGCTGGGGGTGCGGAAGAGAATTCATATATCTCCCAAAGGTTATAGTACGTAAGTGAATGTAATGGATCCGTTTGGAATTCGAACTCGGCTCTTCAATTCCGCAATCCGAGCTGCTATCCATTTCTCATGTACATACATATACATACATATATATATATATATATATATATATATATATATATATATATATATATATATATATATATATATATATATATATATATATATATATATTTATCTATCTATTTCAGTTTTGTCATTTCTATCTACCACTCTCTGTTAATATCTATCTAACTATCTATCTATCTATCTATCTATCTATCTATCTATCTCCTCTTACGCAACACACACACATTTCATTCAGTAACACTCTACCTTGAGTGGCTCATACGCGTTCTATTCGGTGAACAGTTATTAAAAGAAATCATATGTGCATAGATAACATCAACAATAATAATTCTTCCGCTATATAAACTGCACCTTATGAAGCTTTAAAAATGTAGAGGAACCCCGCTGGAAAGTGCTTAAGATAAAAGAGACAGAACATATGATCTGGTCCAAATATATGGCAAACGTAGTGAGTTGGGAGATGAGTTGCACATCGGTGCAAATGGCAGGAGGGATTATAAAATACAACGGGGACGTTGTCGGGGTGAAACCATTTATTTTAAGCGTTATTTCAAAGTTCACTTTAACGATTCAAAACTAAGCCAACGCCCAAATATAGGGAATAAAGAAAATTTACTTTCGCTATTTGATAACGTCGTCTGTGATATTAAACTTTTTTTTTAATGCCATGTTTATTCAGAACCTGGGCGATCTTGATTCTTGAAAACTTCATTTGGAAATTGCGATGCTCTCTAGTGAAAATCTCTCGTTTTGCCATTTACCAAGTTTTCAATGCATAGTCTTCTTACCACCGTATATACTCGTGTATAAGCCGACTTCATGTATAGTCGACCTCTGAATATTTTTTATAAAAATCCTGAATTTTTTCATATAGCCGGAGCAATAGGTTCAGAGGAATACTAGCCGGCCTACCGTAGCCAAATGTTGCAGTAATGGGCAACGTCATTTTATTGTTAGCTTTTATTCGTTTTCTACGGCTTATCAACCCATTGCAGGTTATTTAAAGCCAGAATATATTTTTTTATTGTAAGAAGTTTTTTTAAGGATACTAATGGTTTATTGATACAAGTATTACTGTTGCTGTAACCTAGGAAAATGTTACAGAATAAGAATAACTAAAACGATGATAGGAAATAGAACATGTATTCTTTGGTTTAGATTAGTTTGTTTTGTTTTGTTTTACGGCATATCAACCTCAGTGGTTTATTTAATGCCGACAACATTTTTTGGATAGATTTGTATGAATAGAATATGTATTCTTTGGTTTAGATTGGTTTGGTTTGTCATGTTTTACGGCATATCAACCTTAGTGGGTTATTTAATGCCGACGACATTTTTAGGATAGATTTGTATGAATAGATTACGTATTCTTTGGTTTAGATTGGTTTGGTTTGTTTTGTTTTACGGCATATCAACCTCAATGGGTTATTTAATGCCGACAACTTTTTTAGGATAGATTTGTATGAATAGAATATGTATTCTTTGGTTTAGATTGGTTCGGTTTATTTTGTTTTACGGCATATCAACCTCAATGGGTTATTTAATGCCGACAACAATTTTAGGCTAGATTTGTATGAATAGAATATGTATTCTTTGGTTTAGATTGGTTTGGTTTATTTTGTTTTACGGTATATCTACCTCAATGGGTTATTTAATGCCGACATTTTTATTGCTGGTAATATTTTGTTTTGTCAAAAATCTATTTCTCGTAATCATTTTTTCCTTCAAAAATGTATTGCTGGTAATATTTTTTTTACCTCAAAAATATATAACTGGTAATAATTTTTTCAAAAAATGTATTGCTGGTAATTTTTTTCCAAAGTGTATTTCTGGTAATATTGTTTTCTTCAAAAATTTATTTTTTACAAAGTATTTCTGGTATTAAAACGTATTTTTACACTTTCGTAGTAGTTTTGCCCCAATTTCGGGGTTAAATATTTGCCCATATCTGGGAGCCTAAAAGGTGCTACCAAGTCGGCTTAGGGCCGACCTGGGAACACCAGCAATTAAGAGGTGGTTCAACGCTCCTCAAAACCCCCTGATCAGAGGCCTTGTTTCTGGGCGTAGTTTATCATCTTACCCAGGACGGGTTGGAAATGAAAAGATAATATTTATAACAGGAACAACATAAGAGATTCGCCAGCGGCGTGTAGTAAGTAATCAATTGCTAGAAGGAAACCAACATGGATCCCAAGTGGAAGATATACACTAACCACCCCACGTGGTCAGATGTGTTATTGTAGGGTATCTGAGCCCGTATGCTGGGCCAAAAATTCCCCGGAGACTGCGTAAAAACGGGATCGGGTAGTTATTTCCCGAGACGAAACTCTGCTCTTCGACACATCCTCATCAGAGGATCCTCTCTG
Organism: Acanthosepion esculentum; assembly: GCA_964036315.1. Lineage (NCBI taxonomy): Eukaryota > Metazoa > Mollusca > Cephalopoda > Sepiida > Sepiidae > Acanthosepion > Acanthosepion esculentum. Next base: position 66,807,689 of record OZ038505.1, read on the forward strand.
CCCGGAGGCAGAGAGTTTGACCAGCACACTTGGAAGTCAATTCCTAAGTGCAAGATATCCATTAACCACCCCACGTGGTCAGATGTGGCACAAGGCCGAGTTTTATTGTGGGGTATAGGCTAGGGCAAAAATCCCCCGTAGACCTTGTAAACAAACAACGGGGTCGGATAACTGTTTCCGGAGATGAGACGAGACTCTACCCTTCGATACAGCCTCATCTGGGGATCCTCTCTGCCCAGAGGCAGAGAGTTTGACCAGCAAACTTGGAATTGAACGCCCAAGTGGAAGATATCCACTAACCACCCCACGTGGTTAGATGCAGCACAAGGCCGAGTTTTATTGTGGATATCCGAGGTTTCATAGGGGTATCATAGACTCGGGCAAAAATTCCCCGTAGACACCGTAAAAAAAACGGGGTCGGGTAGATGTTCCCCCAGACGTGACCCTGCCTTTTGACATAGCCTCTCCCTGGGGATCCTCCTTGCCTCCGGGCAGAGAGTTTGAGCAGCACACTTGGAAGTGAATTGCCAAATGGAAAACCACATACGGTGTATACCACTGTATTTATAGAAACTGGGACATACCCATTATAGTCTATAGGTACGGTGTAACAACTAATTAACCCATATCTGATGGGAGGAGAGCTGGATTCATACTCTTCCTAAGGGAATTTGTGCGTAAGTTACTATAACAAATCCAACTATTTCGAACCATTAACCATTACACCAACCGCTCATCG
>OZ038505.1:66813427-66820927 GCA_964036315.1 Acanthosepion esculentum
ATAATTTTTGAAATTAAGTTGAATTAAGGTATCTGGTGTCGCTTCATCATCAAGCTTGACGATGAAGCGAGACCAGACACCTTAATTCCTATAATATATATATATATATATATATATATATATATATATATATATATATATATATATATATATATTAAATAGAATTAAGAACATTATAAAAAGGCATAACGCCAGTTAACAACAGCAAAAAAAAAAAATTAGATTAAATATTTATTATAAAAAATTTTAAACCACTAACCTTATAGTTAAAAATAATAATTCACATCTTAGAACAAAATTAAATAGGGCAAATATTATTTAAGAATTTAAAGGCACATTAAGGAATTGTATTCCTGATCAATCAAAATTCGTAAATAATTATATAGGCCACACTACAACATGTTTGACACGAAGACTCACTGTACACCTTTCTGACAATAGCTCAATTAGATCTCATTTAAATATTCATGGAGACCTACCGGACACTATTCGTAACGTACTTGTTCACAACACTAATATAATAGCCTGACGTGCCTTTAACCGATTTGGCCGGTAAATGTTGTTGAATACTGTTTATTATAAACTGAGCATTTACTTAAATATTTGTATCTATAAAAAGAATGTATAAACATAAAAATGTCTTAAAACAATTGTCGGACTTTGTCCATTTCATAATGTGTGACGTCATTTGTTTACTTTTGGATACGCCATGAGCAGTTATGAATGTACTTGAGAGATTCATGGAAGATTGTAGTTTAAAGACAGTAAAATCGACCTTGCTAAGCGAAAGCTCCTCTGTGGACAAATCGGTCCAAGGCACGTTAGGCTATATGACGGTTCCGTATAGGATACAGGTCCAATTCCTGTCGGAGGACGAATATTTTCTATGAAAATTTCTCGGACATTCAGGCCTGTAAATGTCGTTAATACTGTTAATTATAAACAGAGCATTTACTTAAATATTTGTATCTATAAAAAAGAATGTATAATCATAAGAATAAACACATATATACATACATACATACGCACACACAAATAAGCACACAGACGTGCGCACACACAGACGGACACATGCATACAGATACATACACACACACGCATACACATGCGCACACTCACGTATATATATATATATATATATATATATATATGTGTGTGTGTGTGTGTGTGTGTGTGTAATTTGGCAGCAACTTTTCTTTTAAATATCTTGTGTTGAATGTTAAAGACAACATCGTCCCACATATTTTCTTTTGAATTTTCTCATATTTTCTAATGAGACTTTTTATTTGAAAATTATATTGAAATAGATATAGTACGTACGATAACCTAGTACTTTCGAACATCATTGTTCATCTTCAGAGTCAAAATTTATTAGTCAAGACAATTGGCAAATGTTTTTTAAAAAAATTAGAAAATATGAGAAAATTCAAAAGAAAATATGCAGGACGATGTTGTCTTTAACATTCAACACAACATGTTTAATATATATATATATATATATATATATATATATATATATATATATATATATATATATATATATATATATAATGCCACTAGATCGCGGGATTGGGTACAGGGAGTGAAAGAGAATGAGGAAGACTGAGGAAAGGACAAAAAATGACAGGGTTGACGTGGCATTTAAATTATTGAAGCAAGAGATCGCAACGGAATTCCACAGGTAGAAAAGTCGAGAAAATAAACTGTTAGAGTAGTAGTCTAGAAACGAAGATGATATTAGCTCCCGTTCCCTCTTGCCGGTGATCAGTTCCCCGCACAGAAGGACCTTCGGAATTCTCCCAACCGCCATACGTTGTACCTGTCCGAGCCAGCGTTGGATAAGCGCCTATATAACGTAAGTATGTATGCATGTATTTAAGTATGTAGGTATGTCTCAAGCATAACATAATTGTACACAGGAACAGGCAATTTTCCAACATTGGTAACACAGAAAAACTTTATGTTTGCCACGTGTGTAAGAGAACTTGTAAAAGATTCGTGCATAGTCCCACAGCAGAGCGATAACTCGGGTACGAATACGTTGGGTTTATTTTGTTTTACGGCATATCAATCTCAATGGGTTATTTAATGTCGACACATTTTTTTAGAATAGATTCGTTGGTTTGTTTGTTTAACGGCACATCAACCCTTTATGGGTCATTTAATGCCGAAATTTATATTTTTTTGGAAGCATTAGTAACTTATTTTACAAAACTCTATTGCTGGTAGCTTTACTTTAAAAAAAACAAAACCTTATTTTTATACTTTCATCGTGTTTTGACCCCAGTTTGGGGGTTAACTATTTGCCCATAGTTGGGACCCTAACAGGTGCTGCCACCCCGGGTAAGGGTGGACCTGGGAACAACAGAAATTAAGAGGTGGTTCCAAGCTTCTCAAAACCTGCTGACCAGAGGCCTTGCTGCCGGATGTAGTTTATCGTCATACTGAGGACGTGATGGAAATAGACAAAGTAGCGATCAAGTGAAGAGATGTACTTCTGCAAAGAAGTGACGATCATTATGTATGCCTTTTTGCATGTATGCATGTATGTGTATACGTGTGTGTGCGCATGTGTATGCGGGTGTGTGTATGTATCTGTGTGCATGTGTCCGTCTGTGTGTGTGCACATCTGTGTGTGCGTATGTATGTATGTATGTATATATGTGTTTACGTGTGTGTGCGTGCACAACTTTGTGCGTATATGTGTGCGTATGTGTATATATGTGTACGTGTTTGTGTACGTGTATGTGTGTACGTGTGCGTGCTTTTTTCTGTGTATGTGTGTGCACGTGTGTGTGTGTGTTTGTGTATGTGCGTATGTGTGTACGTGTGTATGTGGGTACGTGTGCTTGCGTATGTGTTAGTGTACGTGTGTGTGCGTGCGTGTGTGTGTGTTAGTGTGTGTGTGTGTGTGTGTGTAAAATAAAATACAAGTGAATAAAGAAAGGCAAGAGGGTGACTTATTTTGGGGACGCGTTTCGTTCAATGAAGAACTTCGCCAATGACAAATGAGAAAAACCGTATTTATGTACAGTCAAATGTATCGCTGAGAGAATAAAATGTTACGCTTTCAAATTTAATTCTGTCGACATTATGAAAAAGAACGTTAAATATGGAGGACGCGAAGTGATATAATTTTAGTATGTTGTTAAAGGAAAGTGATGTAATGCTGTTGTGTTTATTATTAAAATTTATTATTAATAACTAAAAAAAAAAAGAAAGAGCAAGGAGGTAACCCTTTTCACGTTTTGGCGTCTAATGTCTCCAGAATGGCAACGTAGCCCTTTTAAGATATGAACATAGAGATAAGCGTATCTGCATCTTCAACGCATTTCTTTGTTTTTTTCAACGATTTCCACCGTCTGCAAGACGTGAGAGCCACTCGAGGTAGACAGTTACAGAGTGTGAGGTAACATTTATGCTGATATGTTAGGAAGATAACGATTGACACTAGACTTCATCTGTTTAAGATTGTATTGATAGGATTAACTCGACGTAGAATTATAAGCGACATTTGTTGTATTTCGTTCCTTCCCACTACATCTATCTGGTTTCATGGATAAGGATTTAATTTAATCTATCGACGTTTCTTTTGAAAGACAAAACACGTAGCATACGATTTAATTTTACATTTGATGATTCAATTACCCAACTTTCCACCTACCCCCTATAATCTATCTATCTATCTATCTATCTATCTATCTATCTATCTATCTATCTATCCTATTTGGGTCAGTTTCTATCTATCTATCTATCTATGCTATTTGGGTCAGTTTCTTTCTTTCTTTCTGTCTTTCTTTCTTTCTATCTATCTATCTATCTATCTATCTATCTATCTATCTATCTATGCTATGCTATTTGGGTCAGTTTCTATCTATCTATCTATCTATCTATCTATCTATCTATCTATCTATCTCAAATAAGTTTATATCTGTCTATCTCATAAGTTCATCTCTCTGTCCGTCTGTCGGTCTCTTTCTCACTCCTTCCCTCAATCCCTCTGTCTGTCTGTCTGCCTCTTTCTCTCTCTCTCTCTCTCTCTCTCTCTCTCTCTCTCTATATATATATATATATATATATATATATATATATATATATATACATATATTAGCCAGTATTTCATACCCTAAAACTTTTCAAAAGGTCATCTGTCAGGAAATGCTTACTTTTGAAGTTTGATTGAAGCAAAAAAGACGAAATACAAGAGCAGCTGTTAGCTTTATGAGAACTGACAATTTAATAAAAATGAAGGACGCTTATTCTTTTAAAATTTTATTTTATTTTTTTTATGAACCTAAGGGCACACACGGGGAAACGAGAAAGATTATTATTGTTATTACTTGGGATATCTTGGTGCGGCTAAATAAATAGAACATGGCTTCGAATCAAAGCACTGCATAAGTTATAATAATAAAACACATGGCTAAGTGAGGTATCTTGGAGGCGCATCTGGTCAGAGAGATGCATGTTCAATCTGAAAGTAAGGCACCACTCTTCAAATATTGAACTGCGCATGCGTTTTTAAGCAAACATATTTTTGTAAAATTTAGTCACAACACTGCGGGAACATTTTCTCAAGTGCATCTTACTGTTGTTTCTTTTTATTATAATATATATATATATATATATATATATATATATATATATATATATATATATATATATATATATATATATATTCCTGCACGTTTTTGGTTCATTAGTGTAAACGTATAATGTATTTTTATTTTTATTTTAATCCTTTCAAGTCCACGAATTAATTTCTTTGATTGACCAAGAAAATTCCAAGATTTTCTTTCAAATAATTTTTATTTTCCAAAATTACTTTCAGTTTCATCTGAGGCCATCTTCAGGGTAAAAATGAATCTGAAGTTGACGCTAGAACGCTGCAAAGGGCATAAAACGAATGATGAAAAAATATTTTTAAAGCGGAGTAGCGAAACAAAAAAAGAAGTACAGAGATTGAGTACGATCAACAAAGAACATATGCACAAACAAATAAGGCAACTAGCAGGGCAGAAGACATGCCCGTCAACAGGCTGCTTAAAGGACGGAACACTCATATTAGAGAGAGTAAAAAATTCTTCAACGCTGGAGCGAGTATGTTGGAGAACTCTTTCACGACGAAAGAGAATAACCAACAATACACAGAACTACCGACGGAACTGAAATTCTAAAAACCGAGGTAGACGTTGCCCTGGCCAAATTGAATAGAAACAAAGCGGCAGGGTCAGACGGAATTTTAACGGAAATACTGACAGCCTTAGATGAATTTGTCATAGACAAGATCACAAAAATAATAAATGGAATCCACAACAGTGGGGACATAATGGAGGATCTCAGCAGATCTATTTTCATAGCACTACCATAGAAAATAGGCTGAAATGAATGCGAGCTCCACCTAAAAATCAGGCGAACGAGCCACGTAACAAAACACATCACCCGTATTCTGATGAAGAGAGTGCGCAGCAGAATCAGGCCAGAGATAGGACAAGAACTGTGCAGGTTAGTTAAAGTCACCGGAACTAGAAACGCGATAGTCATGCTTAGAAAGAGCAATACTAATGCAGAAGGACGTGTATCTATGTTTTATAGACTACGCAAACGCGTTAGACAAAATACATCTGTTGGAACTGCTCAGCAACCTTGATATATTCGGTAAAGATATTAGAATAATCAAGAACCTATACTGGCAGCAAACAGTATGCATACGTATAGGGAACGAGTTCAATTAATATACAAAAATAGAAAGGGTCGTAAAGCAAGGATGCGTCTTCTTACCCGACCTGTTCAACCTATACAGCGAGGCAATTCTGAGTTAGAAATCCCACTAGAATTCATTATTAGCGGCCACAATCTTAACAACATAAGATATGCAGATGACACAGAGTTGATAGCAAGCATAGAAAGGAAACTACAAGAACTCCTACAGAAGATAGCGAGGGAGAGCGAGAAGAAGGGACTAAGCATAAATTACAATAAAGACAGAATGAGAATGTCACGTAGCAACTCAGTACTCTTTTCTTTGTTACCAAAGAAATCCTCCCGTCTCGCAGTACTCTGCCCAGCCTTTGGAATGCAACCTTGGCCATCCCAATCCGTCTTCGGATACCAGCGTCGCACCTACCGTTCTCCGTCAAAATACTTCCCATATATTTAAACTTCTGCACATGCTTGATTTTAGTGTCCCCGACCTGCAAGACTACGAAAAGGCATTCGATAAAGTTGGCCACAAGGATCTACTGGAATTGTTCAGAAACCTTGATATATTCAGGAGAGGTATTAGAATAATGAAGAACCTATACTGGCAGCAAACGGTGTGCACGCGCATTGAGATTGAGTTCAGCGAATATACAAAAATAGAAAAAGGCGTAAGGCAAGGATGGGTCTTCTCACCGGACTTGTTCAATGTATACAGCGAGGCAATTCTGAGAGAATTGCAGATCTTATCATGATTCATCATTGGCGGCCACAATCTCAACAATATAAGATACGCAGATGACATAGTGACGATAGCAGACACGGAAAAGAAAATACAAACAGTCCTACAGAATGTAGCGAGGGGGAGCGAGAAGAAGGGACTAAGCATAAATTACAAGAAGACAGAATGCATGGCCATCAGTAAAAGAATGATCTCAAAATGCCTTCAACTGCAGATATTTTGTACATAATTTTACACTTTCAGGGCAAACGTAATTTTTTTACATAGATAGTTTGTAGATGATAAAATGAATTGTTGGTATTTTTTAAATGTATTGCTGGTAATTTTTTATGACTGGACCAATTAACCTCATTAGTACTACTATACCTAACTACTGTATAGCAATGGACTGAATGTTGTGAGAAAATTAATATGAAAGAAATACTATTATTATTATAATATTATTCTTTCAGGGCAAACATATTTTTTAGATAGATAGTATGTAGATGATAAAATGTATTGTTGGTATTTTTTAAATGTATTGCTGGTAATTTTACTATACAAATATATTTGTATACATTTAAGTTGATGTATTGATTGTCATTTCGCATCCTGCTGTAGAACCACATCTCCGCTGACTCGAGTCTCTTCTTCATCTTCCAGGTGACGGTCCACCATTCGCTGCCGTATAGGAGGAGAGATGTCAGTACTCTTTTCTTTGTCACCAAAGAAATCCTCCTGTCTCGCAGTACTCTGCCTAGTTTTTGAATGCATTCTTGGCCATCCCAATCCGTCTTCGGATCTCAGTGTCATACCTACCGTTCGCCGTCAAAATACTTCCCATTTATTTAAACTTCTGCACATGCTTGATTTTAGTGTCCCCGATCTACAAGACTACGCAAAGGCATTCGACAAAGTACGCCACAAGGATCTGCTGGAATTGTTCAGCAACCTTGATATATTCAGGAGAGATATTAGAATAATGAAGAACCTATACTAGCAGCAAACAGTGTGCACGCGCATTGAGAATGAGTTCAGCGAATATACAAAAATAGAAAAGGGCGTTAGGCAAGGATGTG
>OZ038505.1:66828427-66863427 GCA_964036315.1 Acanthosepion esculentum
TTGATCTTTAATTAGTAATGCATTTAAACTGTTATAAATGTTTTGCTTGTGACTTGGTTGATTTTGGTTTGCACCATCTCAACTTCTATGATTTATTTAATACCAAAATCTAAATATTTTTTATATATTTTAACTCCAAGTTTTTGTTCACCACTGCAGTAGCCAACTCGCAACTCTTTGGGTCAAGTCTCTGGATCCAACCAATGCTTTTATCCACTGGGCCAAGTGTCCTTGAGGATATCAGCGTATGAATTTTTAGGACGTATAAACTTAATGTCTCAGTAACAATTTTTACCAGAGCTCATATTACAATTTTGTTGTTATCATTGCTTTTCTCTAGCACTCCGTGTTACTGGTACCCATTTCTATGCTCGGCTAGCTTAGCAGATTTTTGTGGCCTGGAATATGTGCTGCTTCCTTAGGTTTTCGTATTTTCCAGTGATGTACATTATCTTTTTTTTTCTTTCTTTTTTTTAAGCTTATCACCCTAAGCAAGGCTGGAGGCCACTAGTACGCAACAGGTTACAGAAGGTTTGGAGGAAGAGCAGATAGGAGTGGTAAAGGAGAGGATGTGGAGAAAGATAGTGGATCGATCAAGGTAAGGGGGTTACAGAAGATTTGGAGCGAGAGCAGATAGGAATGAAAGGTGAAAGAATGTGGAGAAGGGAAGTGGATAGATCAAGGCAACTGGAGATGTCGATTGACGTTACACTTAAATAGTTGGAGATTGTATTTGTCAGGGAAACAGGAATAAGGAAGTGAGTTCCACAAGCGAGATGTGCGAGACATGAAGCTATTGGAGTAGAAGAGACGTCTACATCTAACAGTTTCAACGGTGAAGGGGTGGGAACGGGATGCCAGCCTCGTAGGACGTTTAAATTCATGAGGCCTAGGAACCAGCGAAAGCAGCTCCTCGGAGCAATTACCGTGAAAGTATTTGTAAAAAAGACAACATTTATTTTTGTGTTAAGATGAATAAAAAAACTCGTATGTTCTTAAACTCGGATCGTGTTGTTTGTCTTTGTCGTGTGCCGATGCCACTGACTTATCTTTAACTCAAACATTTGTTTGAACTATTTTTTCGTATGTTTTGTTTAAGAAGCAAATCCGATAACAGTGAGGACTGGGCAGCTCTAGTCCGGACATAGGCAGCAACAGTCCATTCGTGGTTTGATCTAACACATGCAGAACAAGAATTAGTTTTTTTTTCTGAAAAGATATGAAGAACTAACCAGTTTTTCAAGATCTTTAAAAATTATAGACCGTTATTCTTTTTTGGCTAGCATATCTTTCATCATGATTTCAATGACTTTATTTCTACTAATAGTATTAGTAATAGTAATATTATCTTGAATTAGATGAATTATTGTCAATCATTATACATTTTGACTGGTATTTCTTTCATTTTAATTTCAGTTGTATTTTTCCACTCGTATTATTATTATTATTATTATTATTATTATTATTTTATTTCCTTTGATTTCTCGTGTGTAGCCATTTCTTTCCGGGTTCCGACCACAGCTCAAAATTCAGAAATGGCATCCTAACATTTTCCACTGGGCAATTAAAAAAAAATGAAAAACAGACATATTTTACATAGATGAAACCCTTCGTAAGGTGTGGGCTGTACTCGTGAGAACAATGTTTTGGTACTTCTTTAAGGCATGAACTGCCAGGAATCCGTTCACAGGGTTTATTGGAATCCTTTCCAATGAATCCGAGGACTCCAACTAACACATGTATTTTTGATGTTCTCATTTGACATTTTCGAGATTTTATCATTATTATTATTATTATTATTATTATTATTATTATTATTATTTGTGTATTTTATGTTTTCTTCTTTCTATCCTGTAGAGCCGGGTCCAAATTACGGTCCTTAGTCCCTATAGGAGAATTGTCATTTAATTGATAACACTTTTCTTAGTATATGGAATGTTCCGAGTAGGGCGATTTTCCGGGAAACTTGTATGTGGATGTGACCTGGTACCTGTTTGTAAAATTGTCCATTCCTTTTCTCACGAGGCCCAGTGCTTCCATTACTGTTGGTACAGCCTCAGTCTTCATTCCCCACATCCTCTTAATCTCGATCTCCCGGTCCTTGTATTTGGTCAATTTCTCGATAATTTTCATGGAGGTGTTTCTCTCAGATGGTACTGCTATGTCAGTAAGCATACACTTCCAGAATCTTTTGTCTTTTATGATAATATCAGGCCTGTTAGCTTTTATTTCCCTGTCTGCTTGAATTGGCATGTCCCGGAGGATAGTTACATCGTTATTTTGGGTAACTGTGTCTGGTTGGTACTCATACCATCTCTCAGTGGTTCCGATTTTGTTTTTTCACTCATATCTCCCAGTGTACATATTTCGCTACGTTGTTATGTCTGTGGGTATATTCATTTTCTTTTGCTAGTTCCGGACATCCTGAGATAATACAGTCGACAGTCTCATCATATTTTTCGTAAACCTGCATTTCGGGTTCGTTCCATCATTCATTATATGACGGTGATAGGATCTAGTTGCAAGGCCTTGGTCCTGAGCTGCGAATTTAAGCCTTCTGTATCAGCTTTCAAACCGGTGCTCCCCACCAACTGCTGCGTTTTCTGTTGGTCCACATCTTCACCTTTCATTCTTTTTACGTATTTGCCATGCAACACTTTGTCCTGCCAGTATTTTTTTTTTTTTGTAATTTAATTTGGCCAAGTTATTTTGCTTTTTGTTTTACTCGTCTGGTGTAGATGGTATTCGTTTCGCTTTTTTGATGGTAGGGTTCCAGGTAGATTAAGTTGTTTCTTGAAGAGTGCAGCTTCTTTGTTGATGAAGAGTATACGGTGCTTTACTATTTGTAGAAGGTCATTGGTTTTGGTGAGGTGTTTTTTTCAATCCGATTGATGCAGATTTTAGAGTTAGTTCAAGTAGCAATAGACCTCGGCTTCCTTATTATTATTATTAATATTAACAGACGAAGCGCCGCCATCAGGAGCTGAAACGTAACATTTTGGGCGCAGATCTATGGTTTCTCGGACGCCACATAATATTATTAATAGCAATATCATGAACATTTTAATAGATTAAGAATGTTCAATCATTATTTTTTTACTCGTATTTCTTTTTTCATTTTCATTTTAACTTCATCTCAAAGTATTAGTAGTAGTAAAATCATCTTGAATTTTTGAGGTGATGCATTGTTAACCGCTATTAAATCTTGACTAGTAATTCTATCATATTAATTTCATGGTCTTAACTACTGGTTGGGTGTATACTTGAGTCTAAAGGTAAACACTGGTCGGATTTAAACTTGAGTCTATAGGCAATTATTAACAAGATTAAAACTAGAATAAAAAAGTAAATATTATTTGGGCCCATGTCTCAGCCTCAAGGTAAATATTGACCTTGTTTATGATTGAGTCGATGATATTGATCGAATCAAATATACATAGTGAACAGATTTATACTTGAGACAAATGATAAAAATTTGACTTTATACTTGAGACTAAAGAAATGCATTAATCGGATATGCAATTGAATCGAAAGGTAAACGTAAGCTGGGTTTATGCATGAGTCAAAAAGACAACAAATCATTCGGGATTATGTCTTGACTTCTATTTTTTTGGTGGGGGCGACAAATGAATGGTTGTCTACGAAGTTGAGTCGATTTAAATACTTGAAAAAAAGTTAAAAATCTACCATTGATGCAGATTTTAGATTTAGTTCAAGTAGGAATAGACTCGGCCTCCATTAGTATTAATATTAACAGATGATGCGCTGCCATCAGGAGCTGAAACAACATTTTGGACGCAGGTCTATGGTCTCTCGGATGCCACATAATATTGGGTAGTTCTCTCTGCTTGTTTCGACGCAAAACCGTTTTGTACGGTATTAACGTTTGAAGCAAGCAGTGGTGAAGGCATTAATCCGGGCATGCAGACTTTAAACTTATAGCAATATCGTGAACATTTTAATAGATTAAGTGTTTTCCAATCATTATTTTTTATCATATTACTTTCTTGTCTTTGAGAATAGTATCAGCTCTGTTAGCTTTCATTTCCCTGTCAGTTTGAATTGGCATGTCGCAGAGGATAATTAGAAAAAAAAATTAATTAATTAAGAACAATTGGTCCAAACTGCGGAGCTGGAGCCGTAACACTTTGATTTGGGATGCATGGCTTGAGAAAGCAGAGGGACGCAAAGCCCCAAATTTCTTTCATGTCAATTATATAGTGGCCTATTTATTCTTGGGACCTTACGTAAATATTGGTCGTCCATATCGGATTCTTTTTTGGGAAGTATTTTCTCACTATAGCGTAGGAGTCGGGGAATTCAAGGCCCCGCCGTCAGGGCCTACATAATTTTAATAATTATCAATACCGGACTGATTCTTTATAAAAGTTTTAAACACTGTCTGTACGAGGATTACGTGATGGTGACGAGATTACCACATCATAGGCTCGTTCGGAACAGGCGCTCAAAGCGATAATCTTGCGATACTTGCATTTAATCATTCTTGAGCGACTGAACACATATGTCCGGCTTTCGCCGTAAGACTTGCGTGTCGCACCAAAATGCATGGCCATATATGTCACGCATTCAGTCTGCTAACCAAAGCTAAAGAAGAACTCAAGTGATTTACGATTTAATTTTAAGTCCATCCAGTTTAAAATCTCCCCATTGTAAATTCTAAGCTGATCCTATGTGAACAGAAAAGAACACATTGTCAGAGTCGTAAATATCGCACGCTTCGACAACGCCTGAGACGTGGAGTGCCTGTCAAACTATTTAGTCTCGTCTTTCTTCGCGTTAGAATTAGCAAAGCAGATTAAGGGTTGGGGAGGGAGTTGTAGTTTGGCGTTCTCTCTGCTTGTTTCGAAGCAAAACCGTTTTGTACGGTATTAACGTTTGAAGCAAGCAGTGGTGAAGGCATAAAACCGGGCATGCAGACTTTAAACTTATTCACTTAATGATTTTAATAGAGTTACAAAATTTAAACAGTGCTATAAAATACAGACATCTGAAAAAAGCGAATAGAAGATTGGACACATGAAGATGCAACCACACTTTCTGTTTACACTATTTACATTGTTTGGACTGTTGTCCTCATCTTTATTGCCATATTCACGACATTTCGGTCGTTATACCCTCCGACCTTTTTCAGGATCTGTCTGTTTTTCTGAGTAACTGTTGTAACTATTTACACTATTTGTATTGTTCAGACTGTTGTCCTCATCGTTATTGCTATATTCCCGACGTTTCGGCCATTGTACGCCGCGGCCTTCTTCAGGATCTGTCTATTTTTCTGACATGAGGTATTGTAACTATTTACACTATATACATTGTTCAGACTGTTGTTCTCATCTTTATTGTCATATTCACGTCGTTTCGGTTTTTGTACGCCCCAAACTTCTTCAGGATCTTTCTATTTTTCTAAGATGAGGCATTGTAACTATTTACGTTGTTCGGATAGTTGTCCTCATCTGTATTGATGTTTCGGCCATTGTACGCTTTGACCTTCTTCAGTTGATTGAATCTCGAACTGACCACTTTATTTCATGGCCCAGGAGATAAAAACTTTGATTGGCTACAGTGACTTAATACAAAGATTTGTGAGTTCAAATTCTTGCTACAGCAGTGATGAAATAAAAATTGCAATCTTGAATTAAAGGGAGACATCTGGAAGAGGCATGCCACTAGGAACTAAAACAATCTACCCCGGTGGATGGAATAAATAATTTAGTTGGAAATTCCAATCACTTAAAGAAAGCCGGAACGTATTATGGCCAAAATGTCCTGAATATGACAATAAAGATGAGGACAATAGTCCGAACAATGTAAATAATTACAATAAATCCTCTCAGAAATATAGAGACATTTTTTCTATATACCATATCCCTTCAGGGTATTGGCGATCATGGCTCTCCACAATTTTCTGTACTTGTAGCTCTTAATAAACTTTGTACTTTTGTTAAATCTACTAAACCCTGTTCCGCGATTCATTTGTTTAAACCCCAGAAGTGTGTTATTCGCTGTTTTCCTCTGTTGCTTTTGTCCTCAATCTGTCCTGTGAGCATCAAATTTTCCAAACCGACCTTCCTCTATAAATTTTATTTTTTTGTTATCGCCCCTAAAACTCGTTCCATCATCCATTTACTCAAGCCCGCTAGGTAGGTTATGCGTTGTTTTCCTCTGTCACACCTGCCTTTAATCTCTTCTGTTATTTTTTGTTTGACGTCATATCAACACCTTAACGGGTTATTTAATGCAGACAAGATTTTTATGATAGGTCTGTATGAATAGAATATATATATATTCTTGAATGAAATCCGTTTGTAATCAGTTTTAATTGACGTATTTTTGTAAAGAGGCTTTTTCTCGGGAGTCAAATGTATTACAGGTAATACAAATACATTTTTCAAAAATCTAATATAGGTAATATTTTTCAGAAATGTATTGCTTGTATTTTCACTATAAGTATCTATTTTTAAACTTTCATAGTGTTTTGATCCCAGTTTTTTTTTTGGGGGGGGGGCAATATTTTTGCATAGCTGAGTCCCTAACAGATGCTACTACCCCTGATCCGAGTAAACAACAGCAATTAAGAAGCGCTCCCAAGCTCTTTCAAACCTGCCGGTCAGAGGCCTTGCTACCATATGTCGTTTATCGCCATACTCAGGACATTAATCTGTCCTGTGAGCATCAAATTTTCCAAGCCCTCTTTCCTCATTATGCCCCCTAGAAATTTCAACTGTCTCTTCCTGATGGTAAATATAAATGTCTTTTTGTTTCCATTTTCTCTAAAACTTCGTCGTTGCTCACATGTTCATATTTGTACTGAGGGTCTCTTAAATACCTTTATGAATTTAAGCTTAGTACAGGATTGGCGGCAAGGTTTTATCATATGAGAGTTAAAATTGTTAGATGCAACCGTAAGTTCTATTTTAATGTTTTCTTCTCTCGCGCTTCATGTCTGTGAAACTTTCTCATAGCTTCTTGCTTTCCTGCCAACTACGATGTTCAAAAATGTCTTTTTATCCTGTTCTTTATGCTGGACTATTTACATTATTCGGACTATTTTCCTCATCTTTTTCGCCATGTTTATCACAACGTTTCGGCTGTTGTACGCTCCGGCCTTCTTCAGGTGTTTGGAATGTCGAACTGATCCCTTTATTTCGCTCGCTGGAGTAGACTGTTCTAGTTCCACGTGCCATGTTTTAATGGATGTCAGTTATCTTCTGGTAATTCCCCTCTCCAAGTTCTCCACTGCCTTAAACGGGTATTGAACTCACAATCTTTGGGTCCTGTCACTGGATCTAACTAACGCCTTTATCCACTGTGCCATGTGTCTTTGAGATTAGTCATTTTAATGATCTATTTCGTCTTTTCAATATCTGTCTATATTTCTGAGATGAGGTATTATGTACACTATTTACATCATTCAGACTATTGGAAGCTTGGAGAGTAATTATACATTCTTATTGCTCAAATTAGAGTCCAGTAGTGTTATAAAAACCTCGGAGAATTCCAGTAAGATATCTTTAATCATTTCTAAGATACAACGGTTCAAATCTTAATCTAAAAATTGGACAATTTTGCTGTTACACGATTTGGACAAATTTGCAGTGACACCCGGTATATATTAAATATTTTATAAATTTTATAGGTAATTAAATAAAAGTATTGGTAATTGGGTCTTTGATAAAATTTTAATCCTTCAGTTGTACTGAATAGTAGGGTATTTATTTTAGAAGTCAGATCAAATTCTATTTTCGTGTATAGAAAAATTATGTTTCAATTTTAGAAGGCTTACAGTCATATCCCGTTGAGACACCGATTCGCGCCCGTTTACCAGGTTAAGCAAATTTGAACCTGGTCAGTATCTAGATGGGACATCTGCTAGGGAATACCAGCTACTGCATGATTGGATGTTCGAGTGGTGTAATGGTAATCGTAATATGCAACAAGAGAATCGGGTTTATTATATTCACTTGGGAAATGTATGATGCCACCACTTCTCCTCTAAACTAGGTATCTACTTGACCTCCCACAGGGCCAGGTTGTGACACAAGGTCGGGGTTTAACGTGGGAAGGGCGGGGGAATGGACCCGAGTTTACACCCGGGTCGCAGTGCTTTGGCTTTAGCTGGTCTTAGCTTGTCCAAGCTGGTCTTTAGCTGGTCATAGCTAGTCTTAGCTGGTCTTTAGCTGGTCATAGCTTGTCAAAGCTGGTCATAGCTAGACGTAGCTGCGATACTACCAGCGCAGGGACGAATCCCTGCTACCGGCCTGTATCAGAGATCGAATCTCAGCCCCATAGGCGATCGTCCAGTGAGTAATCTGAGAACAGATACTACACCGTGATCTTAGCCCTGAAGCTGAGAAGCGACCGGCCAGCACCGACCGCGAGCGGGCAGTACCGACCCGATTTTCCAAGCGTAGCTTAGATGTGGCACAAGGCCGAAAGCATGGGGCACCCAGTGAGGATCGAAATCACTAGTCAGTCGTAATTGATCTAGCGAGACAGGCTTGCTAACCATTACACCGCCTTGGGGCGCCCTCTTCTCCTCTAAACTATGTGCTAAATAGGAAGACCTACACCAGAAGATCAATATTATATCCCCAAAATTCTTACAATACGAAAATATAGTCTGGTTTTAGCTAAACTCAGAAAGGCCGATACGACGTAAAAAACAAATCAATAAATAAAAGTCAATCAATGTTTGAAATGCAAATTATATTTTAATTAAATTCATTGAACAGTTGTACATTCATATATATATATATATATATATATATATATATATATATATATATATATATATATATATATATATATATATATATCGCATAATGAGCAGCCACGTATACTTTCTAACCATACGTCAAAACAATCCTTATTCCCCCATAGCTGAACACTTTAATCAATCAGGACACTCATTAGAAAACTGTAAATATGTATTGATAAATTCTGATTTCAGTTTCACATACACACGCAGAAAAAAAGAAAAATACTGGATTTTAAAATTAAATACATATAAACTAGGGTTAAATAAAGACTTGGGTATTTTAAATCTTTATAAATATAGTTAAAGAAAATTTTTTTTAGATATAGTTAAAAAATTTTTTCCCTTTAACCAACATCTAAAATATTATTACAGTTAGATTTACGTTAAAATTATTAGTTGTACTAATTACTTGTAAACACACTTCTAAAAACAGTTATTTCTGATGAAAGATCGAGATCGATCTGAAATATGAAATATATATATATATATATATATATATATATATATATATATAAATACTTTCACAAAAAACATTCATATATATATATATATATATATATATATAAATACTTTCACAAAAACCATCATTTTTTTTTAATTTGCAACTTTTTAGTTGTTTTTTCTTTATATATATATATATATGTATATATATATATATATATATATATATATATATATATATATATATATTCAGTCTAGATTTGTACATTCTTATATATACATTATGAAATATCAAATATATATATATATATATATATAAATACTTTCACAAAAAACATTCATTTTTTTTAATTTGCAACTTTTTAGTTGTTTTTTCTTTATATATATATATATATATATATATATATATATATATATATATATATATATATATATATATATTCAGTGTAGATTTGTACATCCTTATATATACATTATGAAATGGACAAAGTCCGACAATTATTTTCAAAACATTTTTATGTTTATACATTCTTTTTATAGGTACAAATATTTAAGTAAATGACCTGTTTATAATAAACAGTATTAATAATATTTACCGGTCTGAATGTCCGAGAAATTCTCATAGAAAATATTCGTCCTCCGACAGTAAATAGTACCACATTATTATTATTATTATTATTATTATTATTATTATTATTATTATTATTATTATTATTATTATTTTAGGAACCAAACAGATAAGAAAATAATATAAGTATGAAATTATCATCAAATATATTAGAACATTTATTATTATTAGTGATAAAAATATTTGAAAGATAAATAATAATATATAAATATATTAATGAAAAAATTGACTATTTTGATCTGAATCAATAGTAAAAAAAATGTAACAAAACAACATAACGTTTCGACTCGAAACGCTTTTCTTATAAATTTGAAAATTCGTCCTCGTCCATAAAAATGTTACGTTTTAAATTATTGAAATTATCATCAAATATATTAGAACATTTATTATTATTAGTGATAAAAATATTTGAAAGATAAATAATAATATATAAATATATTAATGAAAAAATTGACTATTTTGATCTGAATCAATAGTAAAAAAAATGTAACAAAACAACATAACGTTTCGACTCGAAACGCTTTTCTTATAAATTTGAAAATTCGTCCTCGTCCATAAAAATGTTACGTTTTAATCAATAAATAAAAAAAAGTATAAAAGAATAAAATATCGCCACATTTTTTTCAGTGTCACCACAAGCAAAGCAGAACAGCCTCTAAAACGCAATTGGTTACAGGGCAATGAAGAGATAGAGAAAAGATCAATCATGAAGACATGTAGCCGGTAGGGAGTTCAACAAACGAGAAGTACGAAAAAAGAAACGGTTATCATAAAACTTACGGCTACATCTAGCCAGTTCAACTGTCAAATGATGAGATCTTGATGCCAGTCTAGTTCTGCGTTTAAATTAATAAATTCTAGTTCTCAATGCGAAGAGGTCATCCGAACAATGATGGTGTTTGAATGATAAATAATAGGGAAATAAATCGACGATACTGAATCAATAGTCAGAGAAACACGAAACAATAATAATTCTTAATGATAACAGACATTCTTAATAAAGTAAATTTTCTAAAAACCTTAAAAAAATGAAACAATCTATGTATACCCTGGCTTATCTTTAAGAAATAAACGAATATGTATTTTAATAAATAAGGATTATACATGCATAAAAATAGAACAAAAACTTTATAATAATAAACAAAGAAAAACATAAGAATATATGCATAATTAAACTAATCAAGACTTCGCTTTTAAAATACAACATCCGCCTTATTTGAGCAATGAAAAATCATGTCCGTTCACGCCGACATCAGCGTCATATCCTCTAAATATAACATATATAATAATAATAATAATAATAATAATAATAATAATAATAATAATAATAATAATAATAATAATAATAGATAGATAGATAGATAGATAGATAGATATGAATAAACACACATGAACAGACTGATATAGAAAGAAAGAAACGATCGTAATGTAAAAGTAATTTATAGATAGATAGGTAGATATGAACGGACTGAAATAATAACAATAATAATAATAATAATAATAGATAGATAGATAGATGAATAAGTAGACAGTAAAAATACTGGGATAGATAGATAGATGGATAGACAGTAAAAATACTGGGCTAGATAGATATGAAGAACGACATATAAACAGACTGAGATAGAAAGAAACAAACGGAATGTTAAATTAATTTATAGATAGATATGAACAGACTGAGACAATAATGATAATAGATAGATAGATAGATATGAATAAACACAAATGAACAGACTGAAAGAGAAAGAAACAAACAAACGTAATGTAAAAGTACTTCATAGATAGTGATTTTCCAAGAGTAGCTTAGATGTGGAACAAGGACGAAAGTGTGGGGCACCCAGTGAGGATCGAACTCGCTACTCAGTCGTAACAAGACAAGCTTTCTAACCATTACACCACCTCGGGGTGCCCAAATTGATCCATCGATAGATAGGTAGATATGAACGGACTGAAAAAAAAAATAATAGATAGATAGATAGATAGATAGATATGAACAACGACAGATGAACAGTCTGAGATAGAAAGGAACAAACAGAATGTTAAATTAATTCATAGGTAGATATGAACAGACTGAGACAACAACAACAACAACAACAACAACAACAACAACAATAATAATAATAATAGATAGATAGATAGATAGATAGATAGATAGATAGATAGATAGATAGATAGATAGATAGATAAAATAACATTGTCGAGCAGACAGATTATTATGCTTAGATATTGTTTGCATTTTGCAATGTGAGCACATCTTCATATTCTCAAAGAACAAACGCTTTGTCATCTGTGTCAATTGTACTTCGCTTCCTTTGTTCAACGGCGTATGTAAATCATTGCGCCGTATTTTTACATATTTTTTCTCTCATCTTTTATTTCTCTCTCTGTCTCTCCCGATCACTCTCTCTTTTATCTCTCACTTGTCTCTCCTTCGCATGTGTTTTTCTCTCTCCTTTACATGTGTTTTCTCTCCAATGACTCCTCCCTATTTGTCACTTGATATTTTCTTATTCTTTTCCCCCGTTTGTTTTGCACCGACTTTTTCAATTTTATTCTTCCTTCTTTTCATTTCCACAGTATTTGCTTCTTTTTTTTTGACTCCTTGTCAGTATGTATTTTTTATTTCTTTCTTCATCCGTATTATTCCCTCCTTTCTTTCTTTCTTTCTTTCTTTCTTTCTTTCTTATCGCTACTTATTTTGTCACTCTTTCTGGCCAGTCTTTCTTTCATTCTTTCTTTCTGTCTGTATCCATATTGTCGTTTCTTTCTTTCTTTCTTTCTTTCTTTCTTTCTTTCTTATCTCTACTTATTTTGTCACTCTTTCTGGCCAGTCTTTCTATCATTCTTTCTTTCTGTCTGTATCCATATTGTCGTTTCTTTGTTTCTTTGTTTCTTTCTTTCTTATCTCTACTTATTTTGTCACTCTTTCTGGCCAGTCTTTCTTTCTTTCTTATCGCTACGTATTTTGTCACTTTTTCGGGCCAGTCTTTCTTTCATTCTTTCTTTCTGTCTGTATCCATATTGTCGCTTCTTTCTTTCTTTCTTTCTTTCTTATCTCTACTTAGTTTGTCACTCTTTCTGGCCAGTCTTTCTTTCATTCTTTCTTTCTGTCTGTATCCATATTGTTGTTTCTTTGTTTCTTTCTTTCTTTCTTATCGCTACGTATTTTGTCACTCTTTCGGGCCAGTCTTTCTTTCATTCTTTCTTTCTGTCTGTATCCATATTGTCGTTTCTTTCTTTCTTTCTTTCTTTCTTTCTTATCTCTACTTATTTTGTCACTCTTTCTGGCCAGTCTTTCTATCATTCTTTCTTTCTGTCTGTATCCATATTGTCGTTTCTTTGTTACTTTCTTTCTTTCTTTCTTATCTCTACTTATTTTGTCACTCTTTCTGGCCAATCTTTCTTTCTTTCTTATCGCTACGTATTTTGTCACTTTTTCGGGCCAGTCTTTCTTTCATTCTTTCTTTCTGTCTGTATCCATATTGTCGCTTCTTTCTTTCTTTCTTTCTTTCTTTCTTTCTTTCTTTCTTATCTCTACTTAGTTTGTCACTCTTTCTGGCCAGTCTTTCTTTCATTCTTTCTTTCTGTCTGTATCCATATTGTTGTTTCTTTGTTTCTTTCTTTCTTTCTTTCTTATCTCTACTTATTTTGTCACTCTTTCTGGCCAGTCTTTCTTTCTTTCTTATCTCTACGTATTTTGTCACTCTTTCGGACCAGTCTTTCTTTCATTCTTTCTTTCTGTCTGTATCCATATTGTTGTTTCTTTCTTTCTTGCTTGCTTTCTTTCGTTCTTTCTTTCTTATCTCTACTTATTTTGTCACTCTTTCTGGCCAGTCTTTCTTTCTTTCATTCTTTCTTTCTGCCTGCATCCATATTGTCGCTTCTTTCTTTCTTTCTTCCTTCCTTCCTTCCTTTAATTCCTTCTTCCTTTCTTTCTACATCCGTGTTATCTCTTCGGTATTGTGTCCTTCTTTAATATCTCTACCTATAAATTGCCATTAGTTCTTGTCAGCCTGACATTTATTCAGCCATTCATTTTTTCATTCATACTTTATTTTTTTATTCCTTTCCTTTTATATCGACTTTATTTTATTTATTCATTCGATAATTGAGTTTCTTTTTCAAGGTCTCCAGATAAGATGTTTAGCAATCTTGATACCATTTGTCGTTAGAATCACTGAAAAACCCTTTGAGCTATTCAGCTAGAAAGAGAACAGCTTAACATCGTTTTGTGTCAGCCCCACTGTCTTCCCAACTGAGCAATACCGAGATGAAAATGATCATTTACGCCTTCTGTAATGGTACCAGCATTCATACTCTGGCGTATATAGTATATATATATATATATATATATATATATATATATATATATATATATATATATATATATATATATATATATATATACTCAAAGTCCGTTCAAAACCGTCAAGAGAACGGTGAATAAATTTAAAAAAGAGGCAACAGTAGAGAGGGAAACTGGATCAAGAGGTCACAACAGAAAGTGGGATCATCATTTCAACTAAATACATTCTTGTTGTTCAAAGTAGAGTACAATAGTGTTATAAAACCTCGGTGTATTCCAGTAAGATATCTTTAATCATTTCTAAGATACAAAGTTTCAAAGCTTAATCTAACATATGGACAATTTTGCTGTTACATGATTTGGACAATTTTGTTGTTACACACTTTCTCTCTCTCTCTCTCTCTCTCTCTCTCTCTCTCTCTCTCTCTCTCTATATATATATATATATATATATATATATATATATATATAGTAGAGTTCAAAAGTTTGAGGCCACCCTTGGTCATTTCTTTTAGCCCAAAAGTCTTGATAACATTTGACGTCAGAATGACTAAATAGCAAGCTGAGAGGAAAAAGATCATTTTAGGCCTTCTGTAATGGTATCGACATTCATACTCTGGCATATATATATATATATATATATATATATATATATATATATATATATATATATATATATATATATATATATTCAAAGTCCGTTCAAAAGCCATCAAGAGAACGGTGAATAAATTTAAAAAAGAGGGAACAGCAGAGAGGAAAACTGGATCAGGAGGTAACAACATGAAAAGGGATCATCATTTCAACTTAGAGATAAACACTTTCTTATTGTTGAAAGTATAGTCCAATAGTGTTATAAAACCTGGGAGTATTCCAGTAAGATATCTTTAATCATTTCTCAGATAGAAAGTTTCAAATCTTAATCTAACAAATGGACAATTTTGCTGCTACACCCACTCTGTCCAGAATCAGAAAGAGACAGCTAACATTTCTACAGCACATAACGAAGAAAAAGTGCTTAGAAAATTTAATACTCACTGGAAATATCGAATTGAAAAAGGACAGTGGACCACCTAGCTGTCCATCTTATATGAATGGGGAAGTAGAAAGGGGTGTGAGAGGGATGTTACTAAAAACTGCATGGGACAGGAAGTTTTGAAGAGCCATGATTGCTCGCACCTTGAAGGGCTACTGCATTTAGAAGCGGCAAGAAGACGCTTAAGAGGAAGCTAACGTTTTGGACAAGTGTTTTTTAGTATTCAAGTCGAATTTAATGTATGTCTTTATATATATGTATATCTTTATTACGGTGAAATAAATGCGTTTTTTGACCGTCCGTGATTGCAAGAAGGACACTAACGTTTTGATGAAAGAGATTGTCTCTAATTTGTCAAAGAAAGGAATAAATGTCTGCAGTAAACGCTTCTTCAGTTCTTACTGTTCAAGAGGAAACCATTTCACACAAACCTGACCATTCTGTTTGGAATATATGCGTGCCTTTTTTGGAAAAAAAAAGAAATTTTCTAACTGTTGTGGTGGGATCCACCTAATCTGCATAGGTGACTACCAACTATATAAATAATGGTTGGTACCGGAAGACGAGGAGAAGGAATCACGAGATCCAACTAGAGACTCTGATCGACTGCGACTAGTCAACACATTCTCCAGGAACGTCTTCCCAGAAATATACAGAAATACTATATGTACTTATTGTGTACACTTTCTTGTTATAATACATTCTTGTTCTAAGTACATTTTGTGTTGCATTATTATTCCATGCAATAGGCGAGATTCAACAATGAGTCAAGACTCAACACTAACTCACTTTTATTTACCCGAAGCAAGGCGATAATGACGCTAAGACTCAAAGCACTATTTGGTGTGAAAGGGAATGAACAGACTTTACAAGAAATCGTAAACCCAATCCCAAACTGGGAACAAGAGATAAACCTCGACTCTTGTTCAAAAGACCGGGGAAGTGTGTGACCCGGCTGCAGGGGGAACATATCATCTGTCAAGGAGATAGAAAAAATTATCAGTAAATATAATTTTAGAGTTCAGGCGGGAACGATAGAAGTATAGTGTTGAACTATACATTAAACGAAACCGGAAACACAGCCCTAAAGCGGAAACAATGGATAAACCTCTTCTTTTTTGGACGAAATCAGGAACAGGTCGTGTGAAAAAAAAGAAAAAAAAGAGAGAAGCCATGAATTCCTAGGAAGACCGTTTTCAGATGTCTTACCAGTCGATGGGCGCCATATTTATTCAGTGTATATCTTTTGGGGAATTCCTATAGGCCTTTACATGCACACGCCTACGACAGAACAGATGGCGAATATCATCTTGTGATATATTCTTTTACGATTCTGACACCTGTTGAGGTAATAGCTGTGGGTGGATAAACGTTGCCACATCATTTTCTATACATGTTCATTGGGAGGCACACACACACACACACATACATACAGAGAGAGAGAGAGAGAGAGAGAGAGAGAGAGTCGTGGTGATCGTATCGTCGATAATTTCGGAGAACAAACAGTATAGTGTCCTTTTCCTGTACAATTATGTTTAACCTGTACAAGTGCCACTCAAGGTAGAGGGTTACAATGTAAGTGGTAAGGAGCACAGCTTAAGAGTTTATGTGGGGAAGATAATGGTTACCCTTTAACCTGAACTTATTAAGATTGTGTTGATCATACGAGTCGGTTCCACAAAGCAATGCTTAGTGGAAGGAAGCTATTTACACACCAATGGAATACGAAGGTGCTTGGCTAAAATCTGTGTGGAATGGCGAGTCCTAGACGTGAACGTTAGAACTAGTGGAGCTAAGAAGTGTAGTTCATCTTAGCACTTTCCATATTGTTGTAACCAAGTAAATGGTTAAAGAAATAACAAAACAAGTATTAAAGATATATCATATATTAAACAGTAAGTAAAACAGAAGAGTAGTACACAACTAGTGAGTGTGTGTCGGGTGATCCACCGTTCAATCTATTCGAGTGTTATATTTACCGGCCTCCCCACGAGGTAGGATGTGGCACAAGGCCGAGTTTAATGAGGGGCAACCCGAGCCCGTAGGCTCGGCCAAGAATTACCCATAGACCACGTATAAAACGGGATCGGGTAGCTGTTTCCTGAGATGACACTCTGCCCTTCGACATAGCCTCGTCTGGGGTTCCTCTCTGCCCGGATGCAGAGAGTTCGACCAGCACAGTTGGAACAGATCTGTTCGACTGTTAATATTTAACAGCCGTGTTTACCGTGAGTTTACAAGGCCGAGTTTACCGTGTGTTCTCCGAGCCCCTAGGCTCGGCCAAAAATATTCCCGTAGAAACCGCATAAACGGGTCCGGGCCTGTCTACCATCCCGGTCGAAACCTTGCCCTTCGGCAAAGCCTCGTCCGGGTTCCTCTCTGGGAAAGACAGAGCGTTCGACAGCACAGTCCGAACAGATATGTTCGACTGTTAATATTTAACAGCCCCCACCCACGAGGGATGTGTGTGTTGCAAGGCCGAGTTTACCGTGGATTCTCCGGGCCCGTAGGCTCGGCCAAAAATATTCCTTTAGAACTCACATAAACGGATCCAGGGGCTGTCTACCTCTCCGGACGAAACTTTGCCCCTCGGCAAAGCCTCGTCCGGGTTCCTCTCTGGGAAAGACAGAGAGTTCGACAGATGAACAATCTGGTCGACTGTTAATATTTAACAGCCCCACCCACGAGAGATGTATGTGTCACAAGGCTGAGTTTACCGTGGGTTCTCCGAGCACGGCGGCTCGGCCAAAATGTTTCTTTAGAAACCGCATAAACGGGTTCAGAGACTGTCGACATCTCCGGACAAAACTTTGCCCTGCGGTAAAGCCTCGTCCGGGTTCCTCTCTGCCGAGGCAGAGAGTTCGACAGATGAACAATTTATTGTTCCCCCAAGGCCTTCTCTCCTACTAATCTTATAGTAGGCGGAAGAGTCCAACATAGACTCTTTAGAGAAAGGACATCACAACACATATATATAGCGATAGAGCAGTGAGGCACTTGCAAAGTTTCATCTGTGAGAATAGGGATTGTAAGTTTTAAAATAATTCACCACCCAAAAGGTTGTGTAGACGCTTTTTGAATCTATCGAGACTGGAGAGTGAAGAGTGGGCAGCAGCTGTTCAATTTGTGGCAGCAATACTCTATTTTCGGCTTGACCTGGCCTCTTGTAAAGGTAGAAGATAACAGAAGGGGTCAGCTTCTATCTTGTGGGGCACAGGGAACCGCTCATGTTTTAGGTATCTTTAGCAATGTTTCGTATGTACAAGTTCCACTTGAGGTTTGGCTTCTACTTAAACCTAATAGGCGCTCAAGGCACGGGACAACCGTGAGACAATATACGATTATTGAGATAGGCGAAAACTGAGGGTTCTCTAGTCACTAGTTTGGGTTTTGCAGCATTGAACGTGACCAGCCAGTTTTGAATTGTTAGAGCTAGATCAGAGGACAGCTGAGGTGCCGGCTCTGGTCAGCTAGTTTTGGAGGTGTACCTGTGGCACGTGGTATCATCAGCATGGATATCTACAGATATCATAGATGTCTCAAATCGACGTATACTCTTAGGCAGATCATTAATGTAAAGTAGAAGGAGAGAAGGACATTGGGAGATGCTGGTGTTAATTGAGGGCTGTCATTTAACAACTAGCAAATTGCAGGAATAGCAGCAGCAGCGCAGTTTGAACAATATCCAGGCTTTAATAATGTTATTCCAAATGACCTTTCTTCTTCTTTGAAGCATTTTCCTTCGGATTCTTCTTCGCATTCTCCTCCACTTCCGCCTCTTTATGCTCCTCCTCCACTTTCATCTTCTTCCTCGGATTCGTCTTCTACGGATTCTTCTTCGCTTTCTTGGCATTCTTCTCCCCCTCCCCCTCCTCTTTCTTTTAAACATTCTTCTTCTTCTTCTTCTTCTTCTTCTTCTTCTTCTTCTTCTTCTTCTTCTTCTTCTTCTTCTTCTTCTTCGCATTCTTCTTCTCCTCTTCCTCCTCCTCCTCCTAATCATCCTTCTTCTTCTCCTCCTCCTCTTCTTCTTCTTCTTCTTCTTCTTCGCTTTCTTCTATTCCTCCCTCGTCTTTTAAACATTCTTCTTCTTCTTCTTCTTCTTCTTCTTCTTCTTCTTCTTCTTCTTCTTCTTCTTCTTCTTCTTCTTCTTCTTCTTCTTCTTCTTCGCATTCTTCTTCTCCTCTTCCTCCTCCTCCTCCTAATCATCCTTCTTCTTCTCCTCCTCCTCTTCTTCTTCTTCTTCTTCTTCTTCGCTTTCTTCTATTCCTCCCTCGTCTTTTAAACATTCTTCTTCTTCTTCTTCTTCTTCTTCTTCTTCTTCTTCTTCTTCTTCTTCTTCTCCACCTCTTCTACCCTTCCTCCTTCTTTAAATCTTTGTTCTTCTTCTTCTTCTTCTTCTTCTTCTTCTTCGCATTCTTCTCCTCCTCCTCCTCCCTCCTTCTTCTCTTCCTCCTCCTCCTCCTAATCATCCTTCTTCTAATTCTCCTCCTCCTCCTCTTCTTCTTCTTCTTCTTCTTCGCCTTCTTCTATTCCTCCCCCTTCTTTAAAACATTCTTCTTCGGATTTTTCTTCGCATTCTCGTCGTCCTCCTCCTCCTATTTCTTCTTACTCTCCTCCTCCTACTCCTCTTCCTTATTCTTCTTATTCTTCTTCTTCTTAATCTTCTTTTTCTTCTTCGCAATCTTCTATTATTGTCTTTTTCGTATTCTTACTCTTCTTGTTCTTCTTTTTCGTATTCTTCTTCGGATTCTGTATGTTTTTCTTCATCTCATTCTTTATATTCTTCGGTTACTTCTACGTCCTCATCTTCTTCAGATTCTTCTTCGCATTTTTCTTCTTCACATTATCTTACTCCTCCTCCTTCTTCTTCGCATTCTTCTCTTTCATCTTTTTCGTATGCTTCCTCCTCTCGTTTATTGCATTCTCCTCCTCCCCCTCCTCCCCCCTCCTCCTCCTATTTCTACGCATAAAAACGACGACTACAATAATCCGAATATAAATACTGTAAATAATGATGACTCCTCATCTTAGAAATTCAGAAAGATGCTGTTATGTTTCTTAATAATTTGCTTCAGTTTTGGAAGGCATCTTTCCCTATCCCTGTTTAGAAAAAAGCATGAAAGAAATTTGATTTATACTACCTCACACCACGATACAAGGCGTTGTCCTGCATACCGTGCGGGAAAATATCCTGAAAGATGACATTCTTTAGAATTACGTTGCACCCGTAAACGACCATCACGTGCATTGCAGACATGCTATAGTCACTGAAAACAACAGAGCATCATTCTCGCTAAAATATACCCCAAAAGCTTGAACACTTGTGTGAGGAGTTTGTGTCTTCAATAGAAACCTGGCAAGATACACGATTGCCCATCGTCACAATACAAATAAACGATTCCCGATCGTCTGTTTTGCAAATCGTGAAGCAACAACGGACATTTGATTTGGAATCTGGGCGTCCTGACAGTGATGTTTTTAAAATTCGGAGAAGGACCATACTATATGCTATGTGGCACTCTACCCCCGTCTGTTCTTTCTGACTTCGATATG
Source organism: Acanthosepion esculentum (assembly GCA_964036315.1). Taxonomy (NCBI): domain Eukaryota; kingdom Metazoa; phylum Mollusca; class Cephalopoda; order Sepiida; family Sepiidae; genus Acanthosepion; species Acanthosepion esculentum. Next base: position 66,849,165 of record OZ038505.1, read on the forward strand.
TCCAGTGAGTGTCAAATTTTCCAAGCCGTCTTTCCTCATTATGTGTTCCAGTAAATTCAGCTGCCTGTTTCTGTGCTTACCGCCACATCATGTTGAAACACCGGTTCCTGTACAATCACCGAAGTTAAGCAACGTCGTCCTGGTCATTATGACCATCTAGCACCTGGCTTGCAAGTGTAGGAATCTTGATTCGACCCCTGTTGCTCATTCCGAAGCACTAATAATGTGTACAGTCCATCATGTGCAGGGTTTTTCTGAAAGGACCATTCAGCCTGACAAACGACTCTAATGAAAAAGGTGCTCTTGTGCATTTCCTTAAAAAGAAAACATACACACAATGGGCTCTTTCACCATAACCATATTGCAGCGGCTGTCACAGTGCAAATTTGAAACACAGACAGAGTATGAAGATTTTATTTTATTTAAGATTCACCTTCAGTATCAAGGTGAAATTTGGCATGAATTTCCATAAGAGTATACACACACACACACACACACACACACACACACACACACACACACACACACACACACACATACAGAACGATGGCAAACACTAAATAAGACCCAACGCGTTTGATAAGACAGACGGCCGCCATCTTCTTTTACCGAAATAGGCTATTCCTCATATGAGATGATTTTGAATTTTATTCTGTATTAATTATTTTCTCCGTTAACAATAAATACATTTACCTCTTTTTGTGGATCAGTTTTAATTTTTTGTTACTAGGATCAACTTGGATTATCTACCAACGGACCTGTTATCTTTACTATATATATATATATATATATATATATATATATATATATATATATATATATATATATTTATGCATGTATGTATGTATGTATCACTCATGTTCCATATGCGGCCTCTTTTGTAAATCATTAGCGGGTCTTGAGTGCCACTTAATATTATCACAACAAAATTCATAACTGAATCAACTGGTTAAGTTGTCAGATCCTAATACATAAAAAACCGACGGATGAATCCATTATATATATATATATATATATATATATATATATATATATATATATATATATATAATATTAGGTTTGATGATTTGGATCGTGATTACGATTCCAATGTAATAAATTATAACCATGGAATATTAGTGTTTGAACCTTTATATTACATAGCCATATAATAAAATATTTATTTATTTAGATCTTCATGTATATATATATATATATATATATATATATATATATATATATATTTACATATTCACATATTGTTGTGGTAGGGTCCACCTAATCTGCATAGGTGACTACCAACTATATAAATAATGGTTGGTACCGGAAGACGAGAGAGGAGGAATCACGAGATCCATCTAGAGACTCTGATCGACTGCGACTAGTCAACACATTCTCCAGGAACGTCTTCCCAGAAATATACAGAAATACTATATGTACTTATTGTGTACACTTTCTTGTTATAATACATTCTTGTTCTAAGTACATTTTGTGTTGCATTATTATTCCATGCAATAGGCGAGATTCAACAATGAGTCAAGACTCAACACATATTCATGTATATATGCATGTGTTTCTATATCTATATACCCGGTACAACAACAAAATTGTACAAATTGTGTATCAGCAAAATTTTTCAATTGTTAGATAAGGATTTGAACTGTTGTATCTTAGAAATGATTAAAGATACCTTACTGGAAATCTATGAGGTTTTTAATACTATTGATCGATAATTTGAACAATAAGGATGTCTAATTACTCTCTGAGAATTGTGATGAAATCGATCATAAAAAAAATGACATGTTCATCATTAATTAATCATAGCTAAGGAGTGGAAGTTCATGAAGCATTCCAACATATTCAAGATGATTATCGCCCTCTCTAACCTTTTAACTTTCTGTCCTGGTGTAACAAGTTGCCTCAGACGTTTCACGTACGATTTCATTTTCAAGTCTTTTTGTCACTGGTATTCGGACTGTCATAGCTGAATCTCTTCTCTGGCATCTTATGGATCGAGTTGGATCTTTTCTAATTGATCTCTTTAGCACTAAATTGAAACGATGATCTCTCTTCTTGTTGTGACCTCTTGATCCAGTTTTCCTCTCTGCTGTCCCCTCTTTTTTAAACTTATTCACCGTTTTCCGGATGATCGCAGCCAGAGTTGGAATGTTGGTACCATTACTGAAGATCTGAATGATCTTTTCCCTCTCACCATTGCTCAGTTGGGAAGACAGTTAGGCTGACACAAAACGATTTTAACCTGTTCTCTTTCCAGCTGAATAACTCGCTTTTACAGGGAATATTACGACAAATGCTACCAAGATTGCTAAATGTCTTATCTGGAAACCTGACAAAAAGAAATTCAATTAGTTTAGTTTTTTTTTTTTTTTTTTTTTTTTTAGATATTAGACATATTGTGTTATGGAGTATTATGCTGTAACACGATTTGAAGCATTACATTTGGTATATAATTTTCCTCTCCATTTCTCCCCACTCACATACTATCGCTCCTCTTACTTTTCCCCTTTCGTCCCATTAAATTTTCCAACACAGAAAGTCCATAACTGATCTTTTCACTGACTGACGAAGTCTTTATTGGTAGAAACCTCAGGAGCAGAAAATGTTAGTATTTACAATATTTTATATCTCTATACATTCGGTTTAAGCATTTTATATCTCTATACATTCGGTTTAAGCATTTTATATCTCTATACATTCGGTTTAAGCATTTTATATCTCTATACATTCGGTTTAAGCATTTTTTAAATATAACGGTTTCTCGGGCATGGCAAACACTGTCTGTAAAAACAATTTTACTACATATATAAGAAATTGTTAGGAGGATCTGAGTCTAATCTTAATTAAGTAATTCAACGAGTTTTAGTAGAAACCTCAACAGAATACAGAAAGCATAGGACGGCCGTTTTGTCCTATATTTGGGACTCATCAGCTGTGCGCATCCATTACCAGGAACTGAAACCCGGACAGTTACGTTATTAAGCAAACGTCATGCCAACTGTACCACGGGCCCCGGTGAGGATGAGGTAACGAATTAAACTGGACATAGCGCCGCTCATTCACATATTCCGTGGTGGAACTCATCCAAGGATTGTGTCCCCGAGAGCCACGACTACTATCACCAAGCCGCTCTATCTAGAGCATTAGAGGCCGGTTCAAGCAAGGATATACAAGAAATTGTTAGGAGGATTTGAGATAATCATAATTAAGTAATTCATCGGGTTTTAGAAGAAACCTCAACATAATGCAGAAAGGACTGGACGGCCGTTTCGTCCTATATTTGGGACTCATAATATATATATATATATATATATATATATATATATATATATATATAATTATTTATATTAAAATTATAACATAAATATGTTATAAAATCACTACAAAAATAGATATTTTGGTTCAACACCTCTGGTGTCTTATCAAGTTATGATGTGGACTGTAGAATAAAGGGTTTTAAAAGATTCAAATTAATTACCACCTCTCGCAAGGGGAAACGCTCTTACATAAGCTGGAATGACCAACCAAAACACAAGTATACGAGAATTCAAAAAATTTGACAACGAATTAAGGTTATATTAGCTATTAAATGCTTTAATGTTGGGGTTATACTAATATAGAATTTATTCTAACTAATAAGTATTAAATTATATGATAAAATTTAAAATTAAAAAATTACCCATTTTAAAATCTAAATTTAATCTCTATTAAGTTTAAAATTATAAAATTACTTAGGAAAAAAGAAAAAATACATATGTTATTCTATTTATTTTGTTTTTATTGAAATTACGTTGGAATAGACGTTAAGATCGACTGCTCTTAACTTCATGACAACATGGATACATTTGAATTCCAAGTGTAGGGGTGGGGGTGATGACATCTTGCGAAAGACAATATATACACACTCAGATTATAATACATAAGCACCCAGACATATTTAGATATATACGCACACTCTGTATTGAGTACTCATTTAAGAATAGTAATTGTTGGTTATTGGAATTTATTCCGTATACACCAATCCTTTACTAGAATATATATATATATATATATATATTCAGTGTTGATCTGTATCTATCTATCTATCTATCTATCTATCTATCTATCTATCTATATATATATATATATATATATATATATATATATATATATATATATATATATATAAAAGTGAACATAGAAGTCAACACTTAGAGGCGACAGTCTGTTTCATGCTAGAAGAAATCATCGGGCCACGAGTGCTGTTATTTTTCTCGGCTATTTATATATACGGGTCAGTGGTGCATTGTGGGTAGTCATTTTGGCAGGTGTTTTATCGGAAGTCGTTTATTTGTTTATTTATTTATTTGTGTCAAATTATTTTGCTTGTTGTTATTTAATTTTATTTTTGTTTTTATCTTTTATATTTATTTTATTTTATTTATTTATTTATTTTTTTTTATCGGTGTTTTTATTAACGTAGTAAAAATTTGTTTATATAGCTTATTGTTGTTGGTCTATTATGGCGGCTATTTTACTGAAAGTCGTTTATTTATTTATTTGGGTCAAATAAAATTTTGTGTTCCAAAAAAGGCCAACAGGAAAAGAAATGTCATATGGTTCAACCCACCGTACAGCAAAAACGTAAAAACAAACGTACGAAAAATATTCTGCAAACTTTTACACAAACACTTCCCGGAATCAAGTACCCTACACAAAATATTCAACAAAAACACAGTAAAAATCAGCTACAGTTGCACCGAGAACATGGCACAAATAATAAAAAAGCACAACAGGAAAATTATTAACAAACCACACGAACAAATTAAACCCACGTGCAACTGCAGAATAAAAAACGAATGTCCCTTAAACGGTCATTGTTTACAAAACACATAAATATAGCACACTTTAAGACTATATTTCTTCATATATATATATATATATATATATATATATATATATAAATATAAAAGTGGACATGGAAGTCAGCACTTAGAGGCGACAGTCTGTTTCATGCTAGTGCAATCGTCAGGCGACTAGTGCTGTTATTTTTCTCGGCTGTTTATATAAGGGTCAGTGGTGCATTATGGGTAGTATATTTTGGCGGGTACTTTTACCAATCAAAACAAAAGAACGGACGAAAGTTATAACTGTTATACAAATAAAAATAAAAATAATAAGCAAAACAATTTGACCCAAATAAATAAGCGAACAAGCGATTTCCGGTAAATGGCGGCCATTATAGACTACCAACAATAAGCTATATAAACAAATTTTTTTTACTACGTTAACCAAAAACACCGATCAAAATAAAAGAATAAATAAATAAATATATAAGATAAAAAATAAAAATAAAAAAACAAACAAAAAAACAAGCAAAATAATTTGACATAAATAAATAAACAAATAAGCGACTTCCGGTAAAAGTACCCGCCAAAATATACTACCCATAATGCACCACTGACCCTTATATAAACAGCCGAGAAAAATAACAGCACTAGTCGCCTGACGATTGCACTAGCATGAAACAGACTGTCGCCTCTAAGTGCTGACTTCCATGTCCACTTTTATATTTACACACGCTCTATCTCTGATATTGAGCACTTTACCCCATAAATATAGCATACTTTAAGACTATATTTCTGTATATATATATATATATATATATATATATATATATATATATATATATATATATATATATATATATATATATATATATTACTAAAAGACTGTGACTCGTGTGTACGTCGTCCGTTTCTTTCCACCTTTCTCACTTTTCACCTTTCTCTTTCCACCTCTCTTTTTCTCTCTCTTTCCACCTTTCTCTCTTTCCACCTCTCTCTTTTCACCTCTATCTTTCCACCTTTCTCACTTTCCACCTCTCCTTTTCCACCTGTCTCTTTCCACCTCTCTCTTTCCACCTTCCTCACTTTCAACCTCTCTCTTTCCACCTCTCTCTTTCCACCTCTCTCATTCCACCTTTCTCACTTTCCACCTCTATTTTTCCACCTCTCTCTTTCCACTTCTCTCTTTCCACCTCTCTCACATTCCACCTCCCTCTTTCCACCTCTCTCTTTCCACCTCCCTGAAGAAGGTCGGATCGTACAACGGCCGAAACGTTATGATAAACATGGCAACAAAGATGAGAACAATAGTCAGAATAATGTAAATAATGTTATTTTGTTTTCTTTACATTTTTACCATTGGTTCAGAATAGACAATTTCTTCCTTTATTATTTATCTTTCCAATATTTTTTACTACGTCAACAATAAGAAAAAAAATGGTCTTGGGTGCCAGCGGCAGATTCCCTCAGCAACTCTGAGTTTTCGCTTACCTGGCGGCTGGTTTGGAATAGGCTATCCCTCAATGACAAGGCCTTAGTGGATTTGTTCGACTGTCAACGATGTGACCTTAGCTTGGAAGAAACGGCTTCGCACATCTTCTACCATTGTCTTCGTATCCACCCCTATGGGACTTTGTCAGCGAGTTGACGGCTCTTATCGCTTCCGAAATGCTCGTGCTCATTGATCGCGCATACGCGTGTGACAATGCGTCGCCTCCGATTTCTGGGCTGAAACGGATGGTGTTTCTATCGTTGGTAGCCACGGCCTGAGTGGCTATTTGGACGACGCGAATGGAGGAAATCTTGCGAGGTGAACGTTTTTCTCATCAGGATCAAATTAGATTCTTCGAGCATCAACTCAACATGATGATTAGAACTGATAGCGATTGGTTTCGACAGATTTTAACGAAAGGTGGGGGACTGTGGTGAGCTTGGTTCGCTTGAACGGGACTAGACTCGATTTTCTTTTTTAGGTCTCCCTAATTCACATCTCGGACTGCGGTATCGAAGAACCGAGTTCGAATTCCAGTCGAATCCATTACATTCACTTACGTGCTAATACCCGTGGGAAAGGTATGAATCCTCTTCTTTTACTGTCAGCTATGGGTAAATAGCAGGACAGACCGGGCGTTGGATGGCAACTGGTCTACCACAGAAAGAAATGGTAACCTACTGCGGGGAAAAAAAATCTGCCTAAGCATGTATAACGCATGACACATAACTAACTGAAGTCACATCGGCTGGTTTCCTGTGGAGCCCCCCCCCCCGGTTAGCCTAGACCTTTTTTTGTGTACCTAGTTAATGTTAGTAAGTGTTGTTACTGGCCTGTTCCCGGCTGCTTTGGCCTCACTTTTTTTTCCAACTTGACTGGGTCAGCTTTTTTCTTTCCCCACGGCCGTATTTATTTTATCCTTCCCTCTCTCGTAGCGAGAGAGCTGCTTGAATTTGGCTAGAGACAGAATACAGCGGCTTCTCTAAATTATTTTGAGGGTTTGATGGGTCCAACTAACATCAGTTGTCCTTTTATTTGGTGTATTTTATTTTTTGATATTTTAGTTTGTTTTGGGGTCCATTCCCCGCCACTCCACTCATTACGTATCATCCACAGATTTTTGTGTATATAATTTAATAATCTTTCATTTTTATGTGTTTTTTACGTCCCCTGAGACTATGCAGGTATTGCGGTATATTGTTGTTGTAAACCCTCCTAAAGTAGAATGAACTCTTCTTCCTCTCATAATTACTAACTGCGAGACTTCCTAGCGAGAGTCGCAAGAGTCGAAGGACAGTCGGTTGGGGAGCGGAGAGGCATTATTAACCTACTGTTCGGACGTACAGCTCTATCTGCTTATTACTAACACTATTGCTTTGTATATATCTGTTATTTCAATACACTTGTTCAACCTACCTTCGTCTTCCGTGTCTTTCTTTCTGGCCCCTAAACAGGCCACAACATATATGAATGAGGATGGATAAGTTCTTTTGGTGGATATGCAAATTGTAATAAGTGAATGGTTCGGGAATCTGATTATTTAGGCATGATAGTAAACGATGACCAGCATCAGTCCATTCCCACCATTTTTGGCCTTGTGTCCCTATTGTATTTTATATAATTGTGAGACAAGGCCCAAAATTGATATATATATATATATATATATATATATATATATATATATATATATATATATAGTGGTTGGACAAAATAACTGAAACACTTGTTAAATTCAAAGAAAATTTATTTAATATGGAGTTGGTCCTCCTTTAGCCTCACAGGCAGTTTTAATACGTCTAGGAATGGAATCATACAGCTTCCTGACTTCATCCAGAGGAATTTTCAGTCATTATTCCATTAACACCTTTCCCAGCTCTTTACGACACGACGATGGATGATAGCGGCTCCTAACTTGTTGCTCCAAAATGCACCACAAATGTTCATTAATATTGATATCTGGAGATTGGGGAGGCCACTCCATGTGTTCTAGCTCACTTTCATGCTCTTCATGCCAATTCTTAACCAGTCGAGCGGTATGTATTGGAGCATTATCGTCTCGGAAGATGCAGTCACCATCAGGGAATAAAGTTTTGGCCATTGGATGAACATGATCTCCAAAAATGTTCAGGTCATCTTTGCTGTTGATTCTACCATGCAGGGCAACTATTGGACTGAGACATTTCCATGATATGGCGGCCCAAACTATCACTGATCCACCGTCAGCGTTGTAAGCTTCTTTGGGATGCCTCCACACATAATCTCGCCCTGAAGTTGGGAAAAGAGAAAAACTGGACATGTTTGAGAATATGACTTGCTTCCATTGGTCTGCAGACGAGGCATTGTGATCTTTGCACCACGTCAAGCTCTTTTGAATGTTGCGAGTGGAGAGAAGAGGTTTCCTCACGGCGGCTCTTCCATGATATGCAGCCTTATAGAGCTCACAGCGAACAGTTTTAGTAGAAACTGAACTATTCAGATGATTATTCAACTCAGCAGTCACTTTGGCCGCATTTGTCCGATGATTTTTTGCCACATTGCGTTTCAATGCACGTCGGTCCCTGTCAGTAAGATTGCAAGTCCGGGCCAAATTGCTACGGTTGCTAGAGGTTTTGCCCTGTTTCTCGAATTGCATCATAGTTCTTGATATGTTAGCAACCCAACAGTTCAGAAACCTTCGTGATCGAGGCTCCTGCTCCTAATTCTAAAAATAAATAAGACAAAGACAGTAAATTAGATAAATAAACGTATTTACAATAGATATTTTAGTTAAATTTCTTAATATAACAGGTCTTTGAAATATAGGAGTGGAATTTGAAACTGTTCCAATTATTTTGTCCAACCCCTGTATGTGTATATATATATATATATATATATATATATATATTTATTATAAAAGATTTTAATAAAAACATTTTGAAATCGCTACACAAAAGCTTTCATGTTTCAATACTTTGTATTTCTTCAAGTAAGTAAATAGTGATTAAATGATTTTAAGGAAATTTAAAATTCAACTTAAGTATAGAGTCTGTTTACATTATTCGGACTATTGTCCTCATCTTTGTCGCCATATTTATTACAACGTTTCGGCCGTTGTACGCTCCGGCCTTCTTCAGGTGGTTGGAATGTCGAACTGAACCCTTTATTTCGCTCACTGGGGTAGACTGTTCTAGTTCCACGTGCTATGTTTAATGGATGTCAATTATCAGTTATCTCTTGTTAATTCCCCTCTCCATTGAACTCTTTGGGACCTGTCACTGAATCTAACTAACACCTTTATCCACTGTGCCATGAGGACATCTGTGTATGAATTTCTGGGTATTATAAACCTAATGTCTTCAGCAATCGTTTTTACCAGTGCTCGTACTTAAACATAGACACTGTCCAGAAGACTTGCAGGGGATTCAGAAGACGTCTGGAAACGTTGGTTTAAGCTAATCGAGATTTTATTGAATAAATTAACTCTTTAGTATTTCAAGACATTTTTGTACAATTTTGATGAATATATATCTCTTAAAATGAGATATCAATGTTATTTTCATTTTTGCGTTATTTAGATGACAATTTATCCATCGTAACCTGTAAAAAAAATATCTCTCAAACTATAAAAACTGCATGTGACTCTGTGATCTAGATATTTCTGTCTCAAACATTGATGCAATTGAAAAAATAAACTTGAAGCAGTAGAAAGCAGATTCCTGGAGATTTTCAGCTGTACAAATCAATTGCCACAGTTGCAGTCATTTCTGAACTTTTTAAGAATTCATACGAATTCTTCAATTCGCTTCAGCTGCCCAGCGTTCATTACAAAAATGTTGAAACGCCCATCATGTCTCGAACGTTCAAAGTCTTTCATCACGTCAATTATCCCGGCTCGAAGAAGAATTGTTCATTCATTCCTTTATTTCCAACTAACTTGACATTGTCCGGATTATTAGCAAGGCGTAAGGGCATCTTGGTTATGTTGGGGTTAGAACCCTAAATATCTTTTTCATATTAACTCCCAATAGGAGAATCACTTATGGTGCGTACCCAGAAGCCATGTCAACCCAACGGAGAACCTTATTTGTTTAGGCCATCAGAATATTTTTCTATTACTGGTTATATAAACACTTCTTTTTATTTACGTTGTACAGGAAGAAATGTGCCAAAGAATATATTTGCTATGTTGTTGATTAAAGTAATTTCCCTGGGAAATAAGGGATATCCTTATTAGTATCTATCTATCTATCTATCTATCTATCTATCTATCTATCTATCTATCTTAGTTTTTTCATTATCTATCTATCTATCTATCTATCTATCTATCTATCTATCTATCTATCTCAGTCTTTTTCTTATCTATCTATCTATCTATCTATCTATCTATCTATCTATCTATCTATCTATCTATCTATCTATCTCAGTCTTTTCATTATCTATCTATCTCAGTCTTTTCATTATCTATCTATCTATCTATCTATCTCAGTCTTTTTCTTATCTATCTATCTATCTATCTATCTCTCTCTCTCTCACTCTCTCTCTCTCTCTCTCTCTCTATATATATATATATATATATATATATATATATATATATTCGTTATCTATCTGACTTTTCGTTAGCCATCTATCTATCTAACTCAGTCGAATATAACAACGAAAAAGAAAAAATAGGTATTCCTCCTTGCTCCTCAGAGCCAATCGAGGACTAAAACGGATGTGTGCCAATGTGTTAAAATAGGGGACAACAAATTCTACTGGGAATCAACAGTACCAATCACAGACAGATTACATTAAGACTCAGTAGGCATTCCTTTATACTAAAAGATATATTTGTATGTTTTTGTCCTCGATTGCGTCTGAAGAGCAAGGAGCGATAACCGGTTAGTTTTTCTTTAGTTTTTTTTTGCTATTTATTCTTCTCATGTATTTTTTGTTATCCATCTTTATAGGCGACGAATTATTTGTCTCTCTGTGACCCCATTCTCACAGAGGAAATGATGTAAACCTCTCACTACTCCATCGCTATTTTCATGATGAGAGTTCAGGCGAACTACACTTCTCAGTTCCACCAAATCAAACCTTTAAGACTAGGACCCTTCAATGCACGCAGATTGAAACGAACCACCCACATTCCCTTCCTATTCTCCTGGTGAGATGTAAGTTCCACCCAAGCCGCTTCTCACGGACCTCTACCCTGAGGAACCGACTCCTAAGCTGTTGCTTTCCCAATCACTACAATCTTAACCTGCTCTAGTCTAGGGTTAATCGCTATCTTTCCCGCATATTTGCAGAAACTGTGCCTCCATCTCTGTAACTCTCTTTTCGCTGCTCCATCGCTATTTCCACGAACAGTAATCAGACGTACGACATTTCACCAGTTCTAAGCTTCACGGCTAAAACCCGCCATGCTATGCACATTGTAGCGGACCACGCTTATTACCTTCATATTACACTGGTGAGATGTAAACTTCTTCCCGTGAACCGCTGCTCTGTGGAACCGACTACCAAGAGGGTGTTTTCCCGCTCACGACAATATTGGCCTGTTCAAGTCTAAGATTAACTGTTATCCTTCCCACATATTCGCATAAACACTGCCTCTTATTCTGCACCCCTCTATTTACATTGCCAGCTTCTCTCTGCACTCTCACTTTTCGAAAAGTGATCAAACGTACGACATTCCTTAGTTTCACCAGTTCTAAGCTTCACAGCTAAAACCCGCCATGCTATGCACATTGTAGCGGGCCACACTTATTCCCTTCGTATTCCATTGGTGAGATGTAAGCTTCTTCCCGTAAATCGCTGCTCTGAGGAAATATCTACTAAGAGTATGTTTCCCTAATCACTACCATTTTAACCTGGTGAAGTCGAGGGTTATCTTTCCCACATATATGCAGAAACAGTGCCTCTTACTCTGTAACCCTCTACCTCCAGTGGCTCCAGGGCCTTGTAAAACTGTAAAAAAATACGAAACAAATTTATGAAAAATTTTGCTGGTAAGAACTCTACAAAAATAAAAATAGGGGTGAGTTTTAGGAAAACCTTTGCTTGTAAGAAATCTACAAAAATAAAAATACCGGTGAGTTTTAGGAAAACTTTTGGTTGTAAGAAACCCACAAAAATAAAAATAGGGGTGAGTTTTCGGGGAAGAAGATTATGGCGATATGCTGGATAGATAATGGCTCACCCAATACTGACATTTGCTATTTATATGCATATATATATATATATATATATATATATATATATATATATATATATAGATAGATAGATAGATAGATAGATAATGACTGACCCAATATTGAAGTGCTTAATGTTGAAATGTTCGTGAAAGCATCCACATGGGAGTCTGTTTCACAAAAAGTAGGGACTAGGTGAATGGAACTTATTTTTTATCAATGGAATACGGAAGGTATGAGGGTAATTCAACTCTCTCTCTCTCTCTCTCTCTCACTATATATATATATATATATATATATATATATATATATATATTCACGCACGCACAAACACACACACACACATGTTCTTTTTCTATGCGCCGTATCGCTTCAGGAAATGGTTCTCTACGAGTTACTTTCCTTTGTAACTCGTAGAAATGTTTGTCTCTTTCGGATGTTTTTAATCACCGTTCTACCAATCATTTTATTCGCTGCTTTCCTCTATCACACTTGATTTCAGGATCTCCTATAAGCGTTAAATTTTCCAAGCCCTCTATCCTCATTATTTTTCCAAACATTTCAACTGTTCTTTTCTGATTCTAAGTGTAATTTTCCCTTTTGCCTCCATTTTCCTTAAAACTTCGTCGCTGCTCACATGTTCAGCCCACTGTATTCTCAGCACCCCTCTGTAGAACCACATCCCTGTTGCCTCCAGTATCTTCTTCATCTGGGATGAGAGACGGTCAAATCTGTCATGTAGGAAGAATATTGTTATAAAGGGTGTTTCATTAAGACGGATTATATATAAGGGTGTTTCATTAAGACGTATCAAAATCCGCAGTAAATAAAATCAGTATTATTGGTGAAAATGTATTTATTTCTCTATTGGATCATGCTATTTAAGTCATGGCAATTATGTGTGAAAATTAATATCGCTCAAATGTCCGCCAAGGCTTTGGGAGCACACCTCTACTTGATGGTTAAAATTTTTGATGACGTTTCTGCATAGTTGCTCCTCAATCTCACCAATATGCCTTATTATCTCATCCTTCAGCTGTTGAATTTTTGTTGGCTTGTTGGTATATACCTTAATTTTGAGATGACCCCAAAGGAAGAAATCTAAAGGCGTCAAGTCGCACGATCGTGCTGGCCAATTGACTTCGCAGTTTCGACAGAAGATGCGACCTGAGAATTTCTCATTGAAATTCTGTTTGAACGTCCATTTTCGTAATAGGCTTCAATAACGTTAACACGTTATTTGATTGTCAACCTTTCCATGGGTGAAATTGCCAAAAACTTAAGTGGTTAAATGTGAAGAAAAAGAAAAAAAAATCATTAGACGCTTAAACTTAATTCATATTTAAAATCGGTCCAAGTTATTGGAACACCTTTTATAACAGTTCAGTTTTGTTTTAATTATTTCTATTTTCTTAATATTTTGCTTAGCTATTGGAAGGCATCTTTCCTTATCCCAATGCACCTAAGGATTTCGCTGTCGCAGTTTCTTTCTTCTGTTAAAACGTTTCCTAGATGTTTATTGTTATAAACGGTGTTTCATTAAGACGGATAGCAGTAAATAAATCAGTGTTATTTGTGAAAATTTATTTATTTCTCTATTGGATCATGTTATTTAAGTCATGGCAATTGTGGGTGAAAAATAATATCGCCCAAATGCCCGCCAAATCTGAAAAAAAAATCCTGTAGTGAATATGTATGTGTTTGCACGTGTGTGTCCCCAAGCACCGCTTCCGCTCCCACTGGTTCGATTTCAATGATTCATCGCTCATTCAAAAGCCCTAGAAATGTTAGTG
>OZ038505.1:66868427-66893427 GCA_964036315.1 Acanthosepion esculentum
CAAATAATCAAACTAATACCAAAGGGAAAAAAGGTATATAAAAAAGAAAGAAGCAAGAATATGTACGTTAGCCGAAAATAATCGTCCAGCATGCAAGTTCAAAGCCCAAAGAAAAAAAAAACGATACGAGTACACATGAAAACTAAATAAAGTGCACAATACAGTGAGCAGACCTAGTTAGACCTTATATATATATATATATATATATATATATATATATATATATATATATATATATATATATATATATATATATATATCCTGTTGGTCAGAAATATATATATATATATATATATCCTGTTGGTCAAAAATGTTTTCATAGGCAGATGTGACGTCATCATCACTGCGACACTGATTCTCAGCCAAGTAATTCTTTTCATGTTGGTGAATTGATGATAGTCATATGGGGGGAAAATAAGGAGACTACGGTAGTGTCACGCAACGCATAGTAGACACTGTAACAAAGGACTTGTGCTGGAGCATTGTCTCGGCGAGACAAGTGTCTTTTGCAGGAGTTTTCTGGACGTTTCGTCATGATATCGTTTTGAAACAGCCTCACTAAGCTAGCATAGATCTCTCTATGGATAGTGTGGCCCTTTTGAAGATAGTTTATAAACACTATGCGTTTGCATCTCAAAATGAGGACACCATGTTCCCTGCAGATGAAACGACTTCGGTTGTATTAGGTGAAGAGGGGCGTTTCCACGACATGTTTTGTGTCTTTGTCACTAGTTCAAAAAGATGAACACAACACTCTTCCTGGGTTAGGAAACATTCAAGGAAACCAGCTGGATCTACCTCAAACAATGTTAGATGTTACCATCATGAGATCAGCCTGGTGCGCATTTGATCAGGTGTAAGACGTCATGGCACCTACTGAGCACAAACCATCGTCATAATTCGTCATGAAGTGAACTGTCAATGTTTTCCTCGCTGGTGGCAGTTGTAGGGCATGCAGACCCCAGGTCATCTTCAGCGTTCTTCCTTTCACTTCTAAATTCCTCTGCCAGCGTTTGCACTATTGATAAAGCCGGAGCGTCATCACCTAATGTAGCAACGAATTCGACATGAAAGTCCTTGGGGGTTACACATTTTTAGCCGGGAGTTGATGTCAGTTTCGCTAGAGAGAAAAAGTGCAGTTATTAATATGAAGATTTGAAATTAATACATTGAAGATTTCACTTTTCAGGCCAACCTCGAATCTATCTATCTAGCTAGCTTAGCCGATTTAAATCAAAATATCTATCTATCTATCTATCTATCTATCTATCTATCTATCTATCTATCTATCTATCTATCTCAGTCTGTATAAACCAAAATACCTATCTATCTATCTATCTATCTATCTATCTATCTATCTATCTATCTATCTATCTATCTATCTATCTCAGCCTGCTTGTCTATACCTACCCAATCTATCTATCTATCTATCTATCTATCTATCTATCTATCTATCTATCTATCTATCTATCTATTTCTGCCTGTTTTTATATACGGACCTTCTTTATCTATATATCTATCTTGTATGTTCATCTTTTGTCAGCTTGCCTAATTGTTCCATTAGAATTTAGACATGCACAGTTTCGTGCATAGTCACAATAAATCCCTGTCCTGTTCTATGCACACACACAAACATATACATACATACATACATACATATATATATATATATATATATATATATATATACATATATATGGATATTTGTCGTGTTTAAAAGTGTTCACGAATATCTTATTTTGTTTATTTTTATATACATTAATATTCGTCCAATTATATCCCCCGCTGTTTCCTGCTATCATTTTCATTTCAGACTATTCCTATGAATCTACCTATTTCTGTCGATGCATCTATCTATCTATCTATCTATCTATCTATCTATCTATCTATCTATCTATCTATCTATCTATCTATATGAGTGTGTTCATATCTATCTATCTATCTATCTATCTTAGTGTTTTCATATCTATCTATCTATCTATCTATCTATCTATCTATCTATCTATCTATCTATCTATCTATCTTAGTCTGCCTGAATCTATCTATCTATCTATCTTAGTGTTTTCATATCTTTCTATCTATCTATCTATCTATCTATCTATCTTAATGTGTTCATATCTATCTATCTATCTATCTATCTATCTATCTATCTATCTATCTATCTATCTATCTATTTATCTTAGTCTGCATGAATCTATCTATCTATCTATCTATCTATCTATCTATCTGTCTGTATGTCTGTCTTATTTTTTCATATACTTCTATCTATCTATCAATCTATCTATCTATCTTAATTTCTTCATATCTATCTATCTAGCTAGCTTAGTCTCTTCGCAAATTTTTTTCTTTCTATCTTAGTCTTTTCATGTATTTCTATCTATCTATCTATCTATCTATCTATCTATCTCACCCATTCCCCACCTACCACACCACCATCCCCCACCATTATATGCATAAAACATGGTTGGTAATACAACGTTCGTATTTACATATATTTATCTTTGGAAAGACTTTTCTCCTATTTGGTTATGCATCTTTTGTATAGACGTTCGCCCACAGGAGATCGTTGCGCATGCGTGCAAACGATTCACCCTTGGAATCTGACAAATGACAATGAAGTTAACGTCATCTGCTTGCTGTAAAGGTTAATTAATTACAGACACAGGGCGAGCAAAACAGCAAAAGAGGACACAGATGCAAGTCATCATGCTTCTGCATGCAGAAATACAAAAGAATCAAAGAGAACGTTTTGATTTCAAATGTTTGCCGAACATATCTGGCAGTTAACATACCAACGGTGTCCATAAATGCAGGTTTCGCTTATAATACTGGTAATTTTTCCAATGAGAGAGAGCTAGAAATTAATTCTAGAACAAAGAAAACTTGTTAAGAATTTCAAGTAAATTTTTCACAATTCTGTGGCTATGGTAGAAATGTCTTTAGAACAGGATTATTTCCTCTTTCGGATTGGGATTCCGGTTCCTATCAAAGGCTACATCAACTCTATCACTTAGTTCGCATCCCTTCAGCAGACTTCTGAACAGGATTAGAGGTTTATCCGTTGTCTCCACCTTCGGATAGGGTCTCCGCATCTTACTAACGTGTACAGATAGGTAGATAGGTCCTCGTATCGCCAACTTCGACTTCTTCAGCGGCATTTTTGAACAGGATTAAAGGTTTATCCATTGTTTCCACTTTCGGGTTGCGTTTCCACCTCCTACTAAAGTCTACATCACATCTGTACCTCTCCCTTAGTAGATAGGTTCTCGTATCGCCTATCTCGCATTTTTCAGTGGCCTTTTAAAAGGATTATAGTTTTATCCATTGTTTCCTCTTTCGGACCGGGTATCCGCTTCCTACTACCGTCTACATCATCTCGGTACCTCTCCCTTTGTAGATAGGTTCTCGTATCGCCCATTTCGCATTCTTCAGCGGCCTTTTGAACAGGATTAAAAGTTTATCCATTGTTTCCTCTTTCGGAATATGTTTTCGCTTCCCACTAATGTCCACATCAACTCTGTACCTCTCCATTAGTAGTTTGGCTCCTGTATCACACAGTTCGGATTCTTCAGCGGGTTTTTGAACAGGATTATATGTTTATCCATTGTTTCCTCTTTTGAATTGGGTTTCCGCTTCCTACTACCGTTTACATCATATCGGTACCTCTCCCTTTGTAGATAGGTTTTCGTATCGCCCATTCAGCGGCGTTTTGAACAGAATGAAAGGTCCATCGATTTCGTCCTCTTTTGGACAGAATTTCCCCTTCCTAGTACCGTCTACATCATCCCTGTAGCTCTCCCTTTGTAGATAGGTTCTTATATCCCACAGTTCGGATTCTTCAGCGGCCTTTTAAACAGGATTAAAATTTTATCCATTGTTTCCTCTTTCGGTATATGTTATCGCTTCCTACGAGCGTCTACATCAACTCTGTACCTCTTCCTTAGTAGATAGGTTCACGTATCGCCAAGTTCACATTCTTCACCCGCCTTTTGAGCAGGATTAAAACTTTATCCATTGTTTCCTCTTTCGGAATATGTTTTCGCTTCCTACTAACGTCCACATCATGTCGGTACCTCTCCTTTAGTAGATAGGTTCTTGTATCACACAGTTCGGATTCTTCTTCAGCGGCCTTTTGAACAGGATTATATGTTTATCCATTGTGTTGTGGATTCCTGGATGAATCCGATATCAATGAATAACAAACGCCAGGAAAGGAAAATAAATGTATTAACGTAATAAAAAAACTGGTAATACGTGTTAGTAGATCCAGGAATGCGAATTAGTAGCAATAATATATACAGTCTTGTCATTGAAGTATCGCGGTATGACTCCTTACTGAGTCTACGTGCTCGCTAACTGCGACGCTTGCCGCCATCTCTGTCTGTGACTTACTCTACTACTAATGAACTCTACTACTCTTCTGGCGTTCCGTCTCGACTCCTTCACTCCTTCGCTCTTTAGGTATTCCCTGGTAGTAGTATATGTATACCTTCGGTGAGTCCATTTGTGTGAAAAGGGGAGATCCCTTAACACCCCTTCCTTAGATAGGGATTTAGTATTTTTTTCTCTTATGGTTGATGATCCGAGGTTCAGTAAATTTTCTCTTCCTGTTTGACCTTCTAAATTCTGTATCTTCCTGTGGTCTTTGAATCTCAAAAGCTTCAAAGATTGCGTCCATTGCATCGTTATTTTCTGCGGGTGACGAGCTTGGCTCTTCAACCGGTCTTTTTGTATTTGGTCAATATATCTTCTATGGGTAAACTTTTCGCCTTGTACTGTGTAAATCACATTTCCCAGTCTGTTAATTATTGTGCCATGCTCCCAGTAAGCCATATTGTTTCTGAACATCCTAAAGTAAACTCGTTCTCCTGGTTTAAATGATCTCTTTGGTACAATAGGTGTATACTGGTTTTTGTTCTTGTTTGGCAATAATTTATCAAACACAGACCGTATTCTCCGGTAAAACATCAATTCTGCTGGTAAAAGACCAGATGGTGTGTTCCCGTTAGGTGTTATTCTGTATACTTGGAGGAACTGCTGTATCGCCTTTTCCGTCGGTACATCTTCGGCTTTTTTTAAAGCTCTTTTTAGTGTGTCTACGAATCTTTCGGCTTGTCCGTTCGACCTCGGGTGGTACGGAGCTATCTTGATATGCTTTACTTGGTATGTCTCACAAAATTCTTTGAAGTCACTGGAGGTAAATTGTGTACCGTTATCAGTTACCAAGCAATCCACGACGCCGAATCTGGCGAATAATTCGTGTATACAGTTTATGGTATTTTCTGTCGTCGTGTGTTTGAATCTGGAAACCTCAGGCCATTTACTGAAACTATCTACTGTTATTAAGTAGTAGTAACCCTCTATGGGTCCTGCGTAATCTACGTGGATTCTGGACCACGGTCTGTCACCTTTACACCATGGCTTTTGTATAGAGGGTGGTGCTTTCGCCGCAGCAGCACAGCCTTTAAACATTCCACCATTTGCGTAATATCATCGTCCATGTTAGGCCAGTAGACAAACCTTCTCATAAGTGCTTTCATCTGGTTTTTTCCCAGATGTCCTAAATTAAAATCTTTCAAGATTCGCCTTCGTAGCGACTTCGGTATTACCACTCTCTCGTTATACAATATGTAGTCACAGATTGAGAAGCTGTCTGCTAAATTCCTTTCCTTCTCTTCTATTTTTTCTTGGTATTCTGAATAAATTCATCCCTTTCCGGTTCTCTTCATATCTCTAGCAAAGTCACAGGTAGTTCCTTTATTGTATTGTATAACACTTTACTGATTTCCGCTTCCTACAAACTTCTACATCATGTCGGTACCTCTCCCTTAGTAGATAGGTTCTCGTATCGCCCATTTCGCATTCTTCAGCGACCTATTGAACAGAATTAAAGGTTCATCCATTGTTTCCTCTTTTGGATCGGGTTTCCGCTTCCTACTAACGTCTACATCAACTCTGTACCTCTCCCTTAGTGGATAGATTCTCGTATCTCCTCGTTTGCATTCATCAGCGGGTTTTTTAACAGGATTAGTGGTTTATCGATTGTGTCCTATTTAGGACTGGGTTTCCAGTTCTTTCAATAGTCTATATTAACTCTATACATTTCACGTAGTAGATATGTTTTCCTTTCACTCGTTTCTTACTCCTTTCATGTCTTTTGAACAAGAGTAGATTTTTATGTCTTGTTTCTTCTTTAAGATTGTATTTCCAGTCCCTTCCAATATCTACACCAACTCTATACCTCTCCCGTAGTAGATACATTCTTGTATCGGCCGGTTTGCATTCCTACCCGGCCTTTTGAACAGGATTAGATAGTTATGTCTTGTTTTCTCTTTAGTAATAGGTTTCCGGTTCCGTCTAAAGTCTACATCAAGTTTATATATCTCGTGTAGTAGAAACGTTCTCTTATCGCCTGCTTTATACTCCTCGCCGTTCTTTTGAACAGGGTTAGAGATTTATCCTTTGTTTTCTCATTACGTTTGAATTTTCTGTTCCTTTTAAAGTATATATTAACTCTATACCTCTCCCATAGTAAATAATTTCTCCTGTCGCCAGGTTTGCACACCGGCTCCCGACCGTACTGGGTAAGACAATAAACTACATCCACGTCCTGGGTAAGACGATAAACTACGTCCAACAGCAAGGCCTCTGATCAGGAGGTTTTGAGTAGGTTAGAACGACCTCTTAATTGCTGATGTTCCCAGGTCCACCCTGACCGGAGCTGGTAGCACCTGTTAGGGTTCTAGCTATGGGCAAATAATTAACCCCCTAAACTCAGGTGAAAACACTATGAATGTGTAAAAATAGGTTTTAATACCAGAAATACTTTGTAAAAAAATTATTACCAGCAATACATTTTTGGGAAGGAGAAAGAAAAGTCTTACCAGAAATACATTTTTGTAGGTAAAAATATTACTAGAAATATATTTTTGGTAAAAAATATTACCAACAATAAAAATCTTGTCGACATTAAATAACCCATTGAGGTTTATATGCCGTAAATCAAACCAAACCAAACCAAAAATATTACCAACAATAAAAATCTTGTCGACATTAAATAACCCATTGAGGTTTATATGCCGTAAATCAAACCAAACCAAACCAAAAATATTACTAACAATAAAAATCTTGTCGACATTAAATAACCCATTGAGGTTTATATGCCGTAAATCAAACCAAACCAAACCAAAAATATTACCAACAATAAAAATCTTGTCGACATTAAATAACCCATTGAGGTTTATATGCCGTAAATCAAACCAAACCAAACCAAAAATATTACCAACAATAAAAATCTTGTCGACATTAAATAACCCAATGAGGTTTATATGCCGTAAATCAAACCAAACCAAACCAAAAATATTACCAACAATAAAAATCTTGTCGACATTAAATAACCCATTGAGGTTTATATGCCGTAAATCAAACCAAACCAAACCAAAAATATTACCAACAATAAAAATCTTGTCGACATTAAATAACCCATTGAGGTTTATATGCCGTAAATCAAACCAAACCAAACCAAAAATATTACCAACAATAAAAATCTTGTCGACATTAAATAACCCATTGAGGTTTATATGCCGTAAATCAAACCAAACCAAACCAAAAATATTACCAACAATAAAAATCTTGTCGACATTAAATAACCCATTGAGGTTTATATGCCGTAAATCAAACCAAACCAAACCAAAAATATTACCAACAATAAAAATCTTGTCGACATTAAATAACCCATTGAGGTTTATATGCCGTAAATCAAACCAAACCAAACCAAAAATATTACCAACAATAAAAATCTTGTCGACATTAAATAACCCATTGAGGTTTATATGCCGTAAATCAAAACAAACCAAACCAAAAATATTAACAGCAATAAAAATCTTGTCGGTATTAAATAACCCATTGAAGTTGATATGCCGTAAAACAAAACAAACCAAACCAAAAATATTAGCAGCAATAAAAATCTTGTCGGCATTAAATAACCCATTGAGGTTGATATGCCGTAAAACAACCCAAACTAAACCAAACCAAAAATATTAACAGCAATAAAAATATTGTCGGCATTAAATAAACCATTATATGCCGTAATATAAACTAAACGAAACGAAACCAAAAATCTTACTAGCAAAAAAAAAAAAAAAACAACAACAAAAAATCTTGTCGGCATTAAATAACCCATTCAGTTTGATATCCCGTTAAACAAAACCAACGCAAACCAAACACCTTCCCGATCTTTTGATCAGAAGATTTATCCATTGTTCCCTTTTTAAGATTGAGTTTCGGGTTCCTTCTAAAGAACTTTCCTACTATCTGACTTCCAACCCTCCAATTAGGTTAGTGCGAATTACTCTGTAACCCTCTAACTTGATTGGCCCTTGGGACTTGTATAGAGTGGACATCATTGTAAAAAAAGAAAGACCATAAAACATTCTTTTACATATGATCGATTCCCTTATGGATAAATGAGCAAAAATCACAATTACAATGTCTGGCTCCGTGCTTAATCATTCAACGCCGCCCACCCACCAATGTTTTAATTGTTTCCCCCCCCCCCAGTAAGGCGGTAATTCCACTAGAACGAAGGGGTTCACAGGGAGTGACAGTAAAACAGAATTAGAATAAGAAGATTGTAAATGGGGAGGATTGAGGAAAGGACAAAAAAATGAACATGGTTCAAGAAGATAGAAGATGGCGATTGACGTTGCATTTAAATTTCTGAAGATTGTTGTAGGGAGTTCTACAAGTGGGAAGTACGAGAAGAAAAATAAAACCTGTTAGAGTAGAAGTGACGCTTGCGTCTAGCTAGTTCACCAGTACAACTGTGAGACCTAATTGCCAATCTAGTAGCAAGTTTAACTTGTAGTCTGGGAATCCGGCGAAAAAAGTTCATCGGAGCAGTTGCCATGAAAATATTTATAGAAAAGAAAGTAGGAATCCTCGTTACGTCGGTGAGAAAGTGACTGAAGTTGAGATGCCTGGTCAGTGTCGATTATGGTACAGGCCTTTCTTTGGATTTCGTCAAGAATCTCGAGATATAGAGCAGTACCACCAGACCAGATATGGCAACATTATTCAATACAAGATGGTGTCTGACGAGAAAAAATATTTCTGACACGTCAGAGTGAAGCAACATTTGTTGCAGTAGACGTTGCAATTGATTCGATGCACTTTCTCCAGTTAATGTCAATGAAAAACTTAAGGTCAAGATGACGTAGAGCCTCCTGTTTGTAGGCCGAAAAGAGCATAAAATGACTGAAAGTTTATATACACTCTTGTGAAAATGAATTGAAACAAAACGAATAACTTGCAGATTGACCACAGATTCTCAATTGGATTTAAATCAGGAGAGTTTCCAGGCCAGTCTATCTATCTCAGCCTGCTCATTATCTATCTATCTATCTATCTATCTATCTATCTATCTATCTATCTATCTATCTATCTATCTATCTATCTACACCCTTGTGCAAATTAATTGAAACAAAACGAATAATTCCGTTATTATTTACTCTCTTTTCGTATTTTTCCAATGAAACATGGCCCAGTGCACATGTTAGTACATTGTATGTCCAATCCACGAAGTTGTTACTTGATGATTGACCATAGATACCCGACTGAAAGTAAATCAGGGATGTTTCTGAGCCAGTCGATAGGACATTGATTTGCCCACTAGTAAGGCTTGCCATTCTGATCGTGCAACGTTAGACTTTTCGTAAGCTCCCTCGGGGTAACGTCCATCGCAGACAATGGCCGTAGGACAACTAATCGACAGTCGAGACAATAGTGTCTGGGCGCGAAGAAAATATGATGGCTGCAATTTTGGATACAAAAGGAAAATAAGAGTTACTTTCCTTGAATCATGAAAGCAACGGTGTACAATATATATTTTTAGCCTCGCATAACCTGGCAACCCTGAATCTGAGCTCAACGAAAATCGTTCCCTGTGCGTAACATTTCTAGGGCGTTTGAATGAGCTATGAATCATTGAAATAGGTCTAGTAGGAGCGGAGAAGTTGCTTGGACGCACACACGCACAAAAACACACTGTACATTATATATAAGATTACCAGTATTATTAATACTGGTTCTAGGATTCGTTTCATGCTAGGATACGTACTTAGATGTGGTGTAATAGCAAGGTTGTATCGCTAGATCAGTTACAACTGAGTAGTGAGTTTGGACCTTCAATGCGTGATCAAACCTTCGGCTTAGAAAATCACCATGCTAATATTAATTTAATTATATTTCTTTTTGTTAAATAATAACAAACATAAATGTTTTGCAGATAAAGTGGTAATTTACTGCTGGCTGGTATTTTAACGGACGAGGAGAACAAATGGATTTTGGAACATTTCCGTATGTGTAAATGTATGTTTTTTCGTACGCAGACCATTTTCTGTTGATGCCGTAATTCAATTCGTACGAATCGTTGATACTGATAAACTTCTTTGTGTCGGAGTGTGTATGAGTGTCCACTCTTGTCTAGAGGAGTGTCTGATTTGCCGGGGGCACTGTGAACATTTGAGAGATTAATATGTTTGTTATTGATATGTTTATTATTGATATGTTTGTATAATCAATACAATATATTTTGTGTGCACGTTTTTCATTACTGTATACCTAATTTTGTGTCTCATCTTAGTCGACAGATGGATTATGAACACAAATGTAAGGATATTATTTTACAACAAGTCTTTATTACCAAAACTAAAATATGTTGCTCGTTTTAAGAAACGACTATAAATATTCATATTGAGAATATACTGCCAGAGGTTCATATTTATGAAGGTTTCTTAAATTTAAAAATATCGAAAAACTAAGAACATAGTAAAATAATGTAAACACTTACAATACCTCATATCAGAAATATATCCTGAAGAAGGTCAGAGCGTACAAGGGCCGATCCTTCATGAATATGACAATACAGATGAGGCCAAAATTCTGGAAAATGTAAATAGTGACAATGTTTAATCTCCGAAATAGACATTGATCCTGAAGGAGTCCGGAGCGTGTAACGGTCGAAACAACAAATGCTTATTAACAAAAGTAAAACATGTTCGCTTTAAGAATCACCCCTAAATAAGGCACTCCTTTAAAGGATAAGTGATAGCGATTGCAGTATGAGTCGTACGATTTTTGAATCAAGCACGGGCAACGCCGGGCCATGTTGCTAGTATATATATATATATATATATATATATATATTGGAGTCCCCACCCAAATTGTTATACATATGTCAAGTAAGGAAGTATTTCGTAGTTTGATCAAATCATGATAACACTGTTTACTGTATTATGACATATTCGGTAGATGGCATTACATTGACGGTTCTTGGGCGTGAAATTGAAAATCTACGTGCTGCAGTCACACTAGGCAGTTTGACCAATGTTACTCAAACAGTAGTTCGACGTATATATAAATGTTTTGAAGGTCACCATTTTGAGCATCATTTGTGATTGTAGAGCCGAAAGTTAACTTGTATTGAATATATTTGAATCTCCCCTCTGAATTAATGTCTGATTAATTTAGTATTACAATATCTATACAACTTTTTCATTTCCTGCATTGTCTATACATTTTTGTTGGACTCTGTATATATATATATATATATATATATATATATATATATATATATATATATATCCCTGCATCCCATTAGAATGTCTGAAGACCAACTTCTCGAGAGCTCCTCTCTGCGGCTGCTCGGTCTCACGCTGTCCGCTGATCTGAGATGGAACAAATACATCGAGTCAGTTGCATCATCCACCGCAAGAAAAGTTGGTTCTCTGTGCCGAGCCAGGAAATTTTTCTCCCCGGAATCGATCCTCCAAATCTATAAATCGACCATTCGCCCTTGCATGGAGTATTGCTGCCATATATGGTCTGGGGGCCCTGCTGTTTGCCTCAGGGTTCTTGATAAGATCCAGAGACGGATATGCAATGTGATTGGCCCTGATCTGTCATCTCTCACAGACGCGATGTTGCCTCGCTCTGCCTTTTTTACAGGTACTTTCACGGTAATTGCTCCGAGGAGCTGCTTTCGCTTGTCCCTAGGCCTCGTGAATTTAAACGTCCTACGAGGCTGGCATCCCGTTCCCACCCCTTCACCGTTGAAACTGTTAGATGTAGACGTCTCTTTTACTCCAATAGCTTCATGTCTCGCACATCTCGCCTATGGAACTCCCTTCCCTATTATTGTTTCCCTGACAAATACAATCTCCAACGGTTTAAGTGTAGCGTCAATCGACATCTCCAGTTGCCTTGATCTATCCACTTCCCTTCTCCACATCCTTTCATCTTTCATTCCTATCTGCTCTCGCTCTAAATCTTCTGTAATCCCCTTGCCTTGATCGACACACTGTCTTTCTCTTTCTCCACATCCTCTCCTTTACCACTCCTATCTGCTCTTCCTCCAACCCTTCTATAACCCCATCCGTGATAGTGGCCTCCAGCCTTGCTTGGGGTGATACGCTTAAAAAAAAAAAATATATATTTAGTCGGATTGATGTGAGTTTGTGACCCTGCGTTTAAATAGCGTGAAACGCAGGGTCACAAACGCACGTCAATCCAACTAAATATGTTAGATCTATCAATGATAATGAACTCTTTCCAATAAGTACCGCGTATATATAATATATAAAATATTGCATATATATATATATATATATATATATATATATATATATATATATATATATGCATACATATTTAATATAAATATAAAAAATTGCATATATATATATATATATATATATACATAGAATATATATGTATAAAAACTGCATATATATATATATATATATATATATATATATATATATATATATATATATATATATATATATATATATATCGCTATCGATCCTGGTGTTTCTTGGGCAAGATAGCGTGACGGCTCCCAACCTTCTTCGGTTTTTAATTCAGTGTTTCTTTCTCCTAGACCTGTTGTCATCCAAGGCTATAGAACCCAGTCTGTCCTACTATTTAACTCATACCTGCGGGTGAAAAAAATTGATTCATACATTTCCCAAGGGGTTTTTTCCAATAACTTGGACATTTTTTAAACTTATTTCACATTTCAAATTGAAACATTGGAACACTCTTCGTATATATATATATATATATATATATATATATATATATATATATATATATATATATATATATATATATATATATATATATATATATATATATATATATAGTAAAATGGCTTTAAATAGCACTGAATTGGTAGGTAGCAACCCAACCAAAATTTTGAAAATGCTTGCATTTTAGACGACACAATTTCTACACTCACTAAGTACCAAAAAGAAATTTCTTGCACGAGAAATAATATAAAAAAAAATCATATTTTTAAAAAATCGCTGATTGCTTTCTGTGTGTGTGTGTGTGTGTGTGTGTGTGTGTGTGTGTGTGTGTGTGTGTGTGTGTGTGTAATGGTACATGAGTGTGTGAATTTGTGTGTGTGTGTTTTAAACTTCATCTGTCATTCATCATTCTCGTTCCCTTTAACTACTGGGATTTGCCAGATGACATGGTAACTGCTGGGTCACCCAGAGCGCGCGAACCTCCTAGTTAGCTTCGTAATCGACGGGGTAGATTTTCACATATCCGTTTATTTGACGCTGGTGGACCCCGTCAATAGCAGGAACCTAAATGCATTAACGTTTACTTCCTACATATCGGAACACAGGAACTACACCAACGTTGAGAATTAGGGCTAACATTACAGTTGCTTGCACTGACAAACGTGCCCGAGGAGAAGCAGTCACGCATCAAGGTTTTATAATATATCTAGAGACCCTCCCCACTAAAAAAAAATCTGTCCACTTTGTTAAGAATAGGCATTTGATATGTTTATTCATTTATCTTAGCTTACGTAGGCATCTCAAAATAGGTAGTTATTCAACTTGAGCCTAAGGTTACAGTACAAGTCCGTCACTGAGGGAAGTACAATTAATTATTTTATATTAAAATTCATCCAATGCATGGCCCGAAAGGCACTTAAAGTGAAGGCTTACTGTTAAAAAGCTTACCGTGAATGAGGTGTGTGATATGTATGGATTAGTAGGTGGTCGCAAGTGAAGATTATAGGGAGATGGAGAATCGATAACGACTTAACCTAGATTTGATGAGGTTAATATTCTAACGTATAGTGAAGTGACCATCTTTGATTGTACGCCACAAAGTGGCATTTCTTGTGTAAAAAAATGGAATGAAGATTTATTCTCACATTCGCGAACCCAGAGACATCAAAGGATATTCTATTCTGCGATGGTGTGTCGTAGACATCAAGGTCGGAAATTAAAAAAAAAACATTTTCTTCCTCGGAAACAATTATTTTTAATAATATATTTCACCCAAAACTAGTTGCTGTTAAAACAGTTACAATGAAAAAGCTGTGTGATATAAATGGAAAAGAAGGTGGTAGGAACAGAAGATTATGAGAATAGGTAACGATTTACCTTTGACTTGGAGAGATTAAGATTGTAGTTTCGTAGGAATTAACCCCGTTGAAGCCTGTTCCACAAAGTAACAGTTTCGGATAAAACTCTCTGATTTAAACTTTCTCCTTAAATTTTGAATACAAGGGAAATGAGGGTGATTTGATTCCATGGAGGTAGCATGTCGTTTCCTTGCTGTAAATAACAGGGTCGAATATCTGTGCTGATACAATTGTATATGGGTTCTTCTCCAAAAATCTACACGACCAGAGTTCGGCAGCTGGTCTCCCCGCTGATCTAGGGGATAAAACTGGCTGGCTAACTTCAATACATCGAAAACCAAACTTAGATTCCATCATCGCCGATCGAACCCTAGACTATCTCCAATCACAAATGGATGTTCCCTCGACAAGCTCGAAGTCCTGCTCGATGAAACCCTCTAGTGATTTTCTTCGTCGATAAATTCAACCCTGATGATTTCACATCATTGACAATGTCCTTTGTCGTTACGTGAGGTATCTTCGAGACATCTCTAACAATTTTCTTTTCCATTCTCGCAGAAATTAGCGTTTTTTTTTTTGCCAGACCTTAGTTTATTCTCATCACAATGAGTCTCGTACTTCTTGATAATGCTCCGAATTGTCGAACAGGTAACATTTAAACACTTAGAAAGTGTTGTATATCCATCACCTACTTTGTACGCATCAACTGTCTTCATTCGGAGATCCTTGTCAAGTCATTTCCATGGTAGCAATACGAATGAGTTATCGTGGTACGGGAACTAATATATTGTCTTCATTACCTTTTAGAATGTCATAGAATCAGGTCAATAATATTTCATTTGCAAAGGGTGTTGCATAAAATGTCAAATTAAGAAAAAATACATTAACATTGCAATTGCCATAGAGCAATATTATTTCATAATCATTATAAGGGTGGCGAATAATTTTGGACTGCACCAGTTTTAGAAAAATCTACATTTGGGGGAAAATTTCTTGATTAAATACAGTTATGTGCCATGCGTGATACACACTTAGGCGATCATATATCTTTCGATACATGATGTCGTGGCAGATTTTTTCCTGCAGTAGGTTGCCATTTCTTTCTGTTGTAGACCAGTTGCCATCCAAGTCTATAGAATCCGGTCTATCCTGCTATTTTGCACATAGCACGGTGGCACGGTGGAGGAGGCACGGTGGAGTAATGGATAACGGCTTGGATTGAGGAATCGGAGAGCCGAGTTCGAATCCCAGTCGATTCCATTACTTACGTGCTAATACCCTTGGGAAAGGTGTGAATCCTCTTCTTCTCCCTCCAACTATGGGTAAATAGCAGGACACACTGGGTTCTATAGCCTTGGATGGCAACTGGTCTAGGAGAAGGACAACTCTGAATTCAAAACCTGCGGAGGGTCGTTTGGGGACCTTGTGGCATCCGTTGCACCAGGTCCCTGTATTCGTCCCTCCAAAAAGTGTGGATGGCCCTGCACAAGGCCTTCACCACTATAATCAAATCCTGTGTAGCTGTCGGGCTTTCAGTTTCTGGGAACTGATCTGTCTGACCCTCATAAGGGGGAGATGAAGTGTATTAGCACGTAAGTGTATGTAATAGATTCGACTGGAATTCGAACTCGGCTCTCCGATTCCTCAATCCGAGCCGCTATCAAAGTAGTTACATCCCATCATCGCCGATCGGACCATGAACTATCACTAATAACAAAAAATGGCTGTTCCCTCGGAGGCCCCATGTCTTTAGCGTATGTTGTGACGTAGACACAACTCAAGATGCTGGAGAAATGGTCAGTTTCCTACACCTGACACCTCGTGATATCCTTTACCTTGAGATCAAAAATCAGGCCAAATGGAGTACTGTTGCCTTATGTCGACAAGTGCTGTATTTCCTTCACTTTCCACTCTCCGCGTCCGTCCTGGGTATGACGATAAACTGCGTCTGATTAGGAGGTTTTGAGGAGCGTGGAACCACCTCTTAATTGATGATGTTTCCAGGTCCGCCCTGATACGAGGAGGTAGCACCTGTTAGGGTCCCAGCTATGGGCAAATAGCTAATCCCCAAGTTGGGGTGAAAATATGAAAGTGTAAAAATAGGTTTTAATATCTGAAATACTTTAAAAAAATATTACCAGTAATAAATTTTTGAAGAAAATAAAATATTACCAAGAATACATTTTTGGAAAAAAAAAATTACCAACAATGTTCTTAAAAATAATTATTACTAGCAATACATTTTTGAAAAAAAAATATTACCAGCGATACATTTTTGAAGGAAAAATATTACCAGAAATAGATTTTTGACTAAACAAAATATTACCAGCAATAAAAACTTTACCGGCATTAAATAACCCACTGAGGTTGATATGGCGTAAAGCAAACCAAAGCAAACCAAAGCAAAGCAAACCAAAGCAAACCAAAGCAAACCAAACCAAACCAAACCAAACCAAACCACTCTCCGCGTCCTTGTGGGTGAAAAATGATTTTCCACCCAATAACACAGACAAGACGTCGCAAACCTCTTGCTGCTCTATTGCTATTGCCAGTGAAAGTGTTTTGGTCCATCAGTTCTAACCTCCACGCCCGAGGCCCGCCATGATACGTCTATTGTAGCGACCAACCCTCATTTATATCGTATTCCATTGGCGAGATACATGTTCCACTCGAGCACTGCTTCATGTGAGCCTCTGCATTGTGGAATCGAATCCTAAGACGATACTTCTCCGCTTGGTCTTGCGTTAGCCGTTATATTCCCAACATAAACCGCTCTTCTTACTCCATAACCCTCTAACTCGAGTGGCTCCCGTGCCTTGTATATGGTGAACATTATTGTAAACAAAAAAAAAACAATAAATCAAACAAAAAATTTCTAGTAGAGCTAAGAAGCAAAGTCCATGGCAACGTTTTATTTTAGACCAAATGGTGGCGTTGTAACAGCCACGTCAGTGAAGTCTCATGGTAAGATAATCTTTAGTGCCGGGAAAGTGTTCAGTGTAAGTTAACATGTCTCGGAGATATGCACGCTATATATATATTTTATTTTAATTTGAGCCGTCTAAGAAAATTTCACATCAGTCGCAAATATAATTTCATGATCCTAGTTCGTCCTACGAATACTACACTCTGATCCACGCATTTGATCGTCTTCGAATAAGAGTGAATTCGATACATGGTTACTTTAATGAGAAGACCAATACGTGACCGTCTGGCCAGAAATTATCCAGACTGAAAACCTTTGACTCATCAGCGTTAGAAAACTCGAATTTGCGCCAAGGTGGGGAGGTAAGGCGAAGGTTTGGCATTAATGTGATTAACTACCCAAAGACAGGCACAAAGACACACACACACACACACACATACATACATACATACATACATATATATATATATATATATATATATATATATATATATATATATATATATATATATATATATATAAGTAATTAGGAGGATTTGTGAATTATCATTAAGTAATTCATCAAGTCTAGAAACCTCTACAGAAAGCACTGGACGGCCGTTTCGTCCTATATTTGGGATTCATCAGTAGTGAGCATCTACTACCGAGAATTGAAACCCGGACTTTTATATATATATATATATATATATATATATATATATATATATATTGACTACTAACATTATCTATCTATCTATCTATCTATATATATATGAATATACAATTTTAGATATTACATTTATATATATATATGTATATATAGGATATTACATATATATATATATATATATATATATATATTGACTACTAACATTATCTATCTATCTATCTATATATATATATATATGAATATACAATTTTAGATATTACATTTATATATATATATATATATATATATATATATATATATATATATATATATATATATATATAGGGGTGTGACAGAAATATCTCTCAAATAATAGACATTAGGTAGATGAAGACACCGTTGCCACTAATGTCTTACCATTATGTAGGTGGTATTTCTTGGATGTATACATGGGAGGTATTTCTGCAGCACCCTCTATAGATTACGTATATTTTGACAGTAATTTTTCTTCAAACAACATTTCTTACAAAGAACCGACATTTTATGCCTTTTAAATTTATTGTTCATATTTTTCTAAAAATGTAAATAACTCTTTGCAAATGTTGCTGTTGCCGAGATTTGCATTAGGCCCAACTTTTCGACTCCTATGAGTCATCGTCAGAAGTGTGAGTAAGGAAAGAGGAAAGCAAACGTATTTAAAGCAGCGAATTGTTTGAAAAGGTGTCGTTACAATTTCTTTAAAAGTTAAATCCAGTACAGAAGAAATCGGTGACTCATGTTTGCAAGATGTAGCGACAACGTGAGATGACGTATAATGTTTTCTCATATGTGTTCAAGAATACGGGTTTAAGAATACAGGCTTCGAAGAGAGTTGTTTAAAAGTACGAGTCTGAAGAATACTTTATTCAAGAATACTTCATTCAAGAATACTTTATTTGAAAATACCGAGTTTAAGAATACGGAAAGAAAGAATACTGGAAACAAGAATACGGGGCTCAATAATACGGAGATCAAGAATACTGGATTCAAGAATGCAGGTTTACAGAAAACAGGGTTCAAGAATACGGGTTATAGAATACAGGCGTCGGAGATACTTATTCAAGAGTACGTGGTTCAAGATTACTTTATTCAAGAATACTTTATTCAAGGATACTTTATTCGAGAATACGGAGTTCAAAAATACGGAGACCAAGAATACTGCGTTCAAAAATATGAAATTCAAGAATATGGAGCTCAAGAATACGGGGCTCAAAAATACGGAGATCAAGAATACTGGGTTGAAGAATACAGAATTCAAGAATACGGAGATCAAGAATACTGGGTTCAAGGATACTGTGTTCAAGAATACGGGGCTCAATAATACAGAGATCAAAATACTGGGTTCAAGAATGGAGGGTTACAGAATACAGGGCTCAAGAATACGAAGTTCAAGAATACTGGGTTCAAGAATACGGTGTTCAAGAATACTGATTTCAAGAATACGGGTTTCAATAATACGGAAATCAAGAATACTGAGTTCAAGAATACAGAATTTAAAAATTCGGAGATCAAGAATACTGAGTTCAAGAATACAGAATTTAAAAATTCTGAGATCAAGAATACTGTGTTCAAGAATAGGGAAATCAAGAAAATGGAATTCAAGATTACGGTGTTCAAGAATATAGGCTTCAAGAATACGCGGTTAATATATATATATATATATATATATATATATATATATATATATATATATATATATATATATATATATATTATCATCCACAGACAGACTGTTTCGCTGTATCACAGTTCATCAGTGTGGCTAGACGTCCGGTTGCCTCTGGCTAGAATCGAAAACGATATATATATATATATATATATATATATATATATATATATATATATATATATATATATATATATATATTAATGGCTTGTGTTGATCGTAAATTATTTATTCATTCTTCTCTATCTGAAGTTAAAAAGGGAACAACTACAAGCCTGTGGTTTGAATTTAAAGTTTTCCTTCTAGGCTGGTTGTCTACCAAGGCTTTAGAGGTCAGTCTGTTTTGTTATTTACCCATAAAGAGGGGGAAGAGGTGGATTCATGCCTTGCTCAAGGGTAATAGCACGTAAGTGAATACAAATAACTCAACTTGGAATTCGGCTTCACTCTCGGATTCGACCATCCGAGCAGCTATCCATTACATCCACCTTGACTCCACTTTGTAAAGATTTTTTTTACAAAATTCAGGTTTTTTAAATAGGATATGGAGTGTTTTAGCATCCTTGGGGGAAGACATTATAATTACTGCTGTATTTTATATATGGTTCCGTAATTTCTGAAATAAATAAAAGTGGAAACGGTGTAACCTAAATAAGACATATTTTTGTCAGCTGAAAAAGATAAATTAATTTTTAAAAAAATGAGTTTTTGATATAGCAGGCAGGCGGGTTGAGAAATGTCAATTTTGAAAATTTGGTTAGTATTTTTTTTTAATAATATACGATAAATTCTAAATATATATGATGTGATTCGTTTTTTCCAGCTCATCAACCTATTGCCGGTTATTTAAAGTATGAAAATATATTTGGACATTGTGAAAACATTTCTATTTAATGTAATAATGGTTTACTGATACAAATCTTAGTATTTAACCCATAACTGGGGGAGAAGTTATGGACATTTCTCAGGGGTATTTGCGCGTATGTGACTATAACGAACCCCAATGGGAATGGCCTGATGTGTGTGTTTAAGCACGAAACAGACTATATTCGCTTGATGTTGACCTCAGTGTCCACTTATATATATATATATATATATATATATATATATATATATATATATATATATATATATATATATATATATATATATATTCCACATACTCCTAATAGCTTTAGAGATAGACGCAGGCGATGTTTAGAGGAAAAAATTAGAATAATAAAATACAACGATCAATGCAAACTATTAAACCAAGGGAGAGAACTGCTATTAAAATGTAGGCACAGAAGCAGGTTCGAGCTTATATAAGAATAGATATCTTACAATCACTCATTAACTATAAAAAATAACAGCACCTCAATTGATATAACCCCATCTGATTAAATTTTTACTTTAAAAACTTCCACTTAAAAAATTTCGGATACAGCACGGTATTCCTAATATTCTAACCGACACTTAATGGTGGAAATGGATGTTATATAAATATACACATATATATGTATACATATATGTGTATGTGTGTATCTATATGTGCCGAGTCGAGCAACAAAGAGAATTTGATTGTGAATTTCATATCCAAACAGAATTCAATGGCTGGAGATGTGATTTGCCAGAACATAATCAAGTCAATGCCAAAAAGGGTTGAAAAGGTTATTCAAAATAAATGAGGACCCATAGATTATTAAATATTTCGAATTATATCACCTATTATAAATAAATTATACCTCTATTATTCTTTATTTAAAGCTGTTCGGTTATGTTTCTATTGATTACTAGTTGCAGGAAATCAGTGAGTCACTTTTTTTGCACAGAGTTTTTCCCTAAATCTCATTTATATCCAAAATTATAATTATCAATAGAATACCTTAGGGTGAGTAAACTTTTTTACTAGGTGGTCGGGAAGGGGTCTTTATCTTAGTAAGATTAACAATTAGTTTGACCCCAAAAATAGGCCCAAAAATTTTTAAGTAAAAAAGTTAGGTGAGTCACTTTTATTGAACAGCACTGTATAAGAATATAAGTCTTACAATCAATCACTAACTACCAAAAGATAACAGCGCATCAGTTGATATAGCCCCATCTGATTAAATTTTTACTTTAATATCTTCCACATGAGGTTATTTACCTTAACTCCCCGCGAGGCAGGATGTGGCACAAACCTGTTTTAATGCGGGGTTAAAACCGAGCCTTTTGGATTCGGGCAAATATTCCCTGTAGACCCCTTAAAAACGGGGTCGGGTAGCTGTCTACGAGACTCTGCCCTTCGGCATAGCATCGTCTGGGCTCCTCTCTGCCCGAAGGCAGTGAGTTCGACTAGCTTAGCCGGAGATGAATCTCCAACTAAAGACTTCCCCTTAGAGAATTTCGGATACAGCTCGGCATTTCTAATATTATAACCGAACCTTAATGGTGTGTATATGTATGTATGTATATCTGAGTATATGTATATATAGACACACACACACACACACACACACACACACACACACACACACACACACACGCATATATATCTATATATATATATATATATATATATATATATATATATATATATGCGTGTGTGTGTGTGTATGTGCACCCATATATATGTATACATATGTGTGCGTGTGTGTTAAGTCATCCACCACTTAATATAATCCACTATCAAGAACCTAAATTCATTTACATACAACTAAAGGCCTAGGCCATAAATAAACCCCAATCCCGGCCATCTCCTAGTCATCAGAACTGAAGCGTCCCCTTAAGTGGTTTCATACGTTTTCACCCACGCTATCTAAACCAAATTAAAAAAGAAAGAAAAAAAAACACCATTTCCAGACAGTCTTGGGCTGAGGATAGTTGGCACATAGCAGTACCAAGCTGACATTTTAGTTTTTTTTTTCTGTATAAAATATATGCGCTGTTACAATAAATACATTGAGCTCTCTGTGGATCAGTTTTAATAACTAATATTACTAGGGTCCACTCGGATTATATTCCAACGATTACCTGCAGTACACACACACACACACACACACACACACACACACACACACACACACACACACACACACACACACACATATATATATATATATATATATATATATATATATATATATATATATATATATCAGGGCGGCCTGACGATTGCGTCTAGCATAGAACAGCCTATCGCCTCTGAGTGTTGACTTCAATGTTCACTTTTATATTTATATTTACATAAGCTCTATCTCTGATATTGAGTACTTTATCCCATAAATATAGCACATCTTAAATCTATATTCCTTCATATATATATATATATATATATATATATATATATATATATATACATATATATTTCACTACAGAAGTAATAAATATCGCAATCGAATTAAGTCGCCTCTCCATGAAAGATTATTACCTATAGAACAACATTTCCGCCTAGAAAAACACGATTTCAAAACCCATGCCAAATTCACTATAATTGAGATAATAGAAAAGTTCAGAGCAGATAACATTAGAAAGGTTTTAGAGTTGCATGAAAATAAGTGGATACGACGTTTAAAAACACACTATCCAGCCGGGCTAAACCATAAATTTAGCAATATAGATAGTATTAATATATAACCCTACAAATCAAAACCTACCCACATTTCTCACCCACACAAGACAGACATGCTTACGGAGATGTTGAGGGTTCACACTTATACATACACCCACACGAATATACACACTTACACATATTATACTCACTCCCTCCCTAATGAGCCAAATGATAACACACACCCATACTAATATACACACTTACAAATATCATACTCGCTCACTCCCTAAGAACGAAATAACACACACACACACTTAACAGAGACACATCCCCTTTCCAGGAACCAATAAGAAAAGAAGCTCTAGAAAGATCATATGGTTTACTCCCCCTTTTAATATGATGGTTAAAACTAAATTAGGGCGTATATTTCTAAACCTCACCAAAAAAACATTTCCCCAACCCTGAAACTAACCCACTTAGTAAAATATTTAATCCTAATACGTTCAAATTAAGCTATAGTTGTGCAGATAACCTAGAGAAAATAATTAAAAAGCATAACAACAGAGTCTTTAACAAGTATAGGGACTCAAAATACTTGATAACTCACCAGGTTGTAGCAGCAATACTAGGTATAATGACACGAATAATAAATTATGTAATTGTAGGAATCCTAAAAATTGTCCACTAAAAATATTTGTTTGACTAGTTCTGTAGATTATCTTAGTACAATATCAACACTAGAAAATCCAAATATAAAGAAATTTTACATTGGTAGCACCATGAAACCATTCAAGGAATGTTGGCGGGAGCATATGCAATCTTTTAATAACAGTAACTATAAGTATGTGACTTCATTATCCAAATACTTTTGGAGTCTAAAAGAAAATAATAAAACACCTACGGTTAAATGGAAATTGATTAAGAAAGCCCGGACATGTAACTCCCTCTCTGCCCCTTGTTACCTATGCCTTAACGAAAAATTTGAAATAATTAGATTTAAAAATAAGACTGATCTTTTAAATCAAATATATGAACTAACAGTTAACTGTAAACACCGTTTTAAATTTAACTTAGTATAGAGATCATATACTTTCAATGATAATGATATTTAATAGACTATTACCTTTATAACCTGATGGTCATCCTGTCGATATGAATGTGTATTATGTACCTAAACTGTGTCTGTATTTGTATGTATATATTTGTATGTTATGTATGTTTATCCTGCTGGATGCGTATGTGTGTGTATATAGGGGTATATATATGCTAGGAAGTTTTTTTTCTACACACGCATATATATATATATATATATATATATATATATATATATATATATATATATGAAGTAAGTATGTAAAGAAGAGGGGAAATGGTTAAAAAATATTGGTGTATATGTGTGTATATATGTATATATGTCCAGTTACATTGTCTATCTATATTTTTATTTATCTATATTTCTGTATGTATAGATAGGTTTTTGTATGTATGTTAGGATACATGTATATAGATTTACGTATATATCTGTACGTATTATTATAGGTATGTATGTATATATGTATATATTTGTGTATATATATTTATATCTATGTGTATGTATGAGGGGATATGTGTCTATATTGACACCTATCATGTGTGAACCTGTTTATGTGTATGAGTAGGATTTAAACTTTGGTAGGTGTCTACTACTGCGTGTGTAAGTCTATGTGTGTGTATATGTATATGTATGTGTACTTTTGTGTGTGTATGTGTATATATACATATATGCATATGTGAGTGTGTGT
>OZ038505.1:66898427-66940927 GCA_964036315.1 Acanthosepion esculentum
TCTATCTATCTATCTATCTATCTATCTATCTATCTCCTTCTGTTCATCTCAATCTCAGGCTGTTCATATCTATCTATCTATCTATCTATCTATCTATCTATCTCATTCTGTTCATATCTATCGCATTCTGTTCATATCTATCTCATTCTTTTCATATCTATCTATCTATCTATCTATCTATCTATATGAGTCATGTTTTAATATTAATAATCTTTTAATGTTATTATATTGTCATTATTATTAATTATCATTATTGGCATTATCATTATCATTATTAATTTATTATCATTTGTTAATAAATTAATAAATAAATTTTATGAATAAATTTGCCAAGTTTTCTTACTCCTAAGTTGGTTCCCATCAACGACCGAGAGATTATTGCGTAGTGTTATTTAAACAATGGCTTTTTGCTTCAGAGACGGTCGCGTTGCATGGCCGCGGAATCACATAATTTAACATCAATGCAGATGTCTATCAGGTCTTTATCCTTACATTGTTTCTTATCCTCATATTATCTATCTACCTGCCATCAGTTTCCAACGAGCTATTTATGCTCATGGCTTATAGTTACCCCCACTCTTACGAAGTCGCAGAGGTCCGACTGTGTATAACTGGTAGCTGCTTTCGAAAATGAGCTCCAATCAGTTGTTAACTGGGGCAATAAATAGCTTGTAGATTTTGAAGACTCCAAATCGAAACTGCTATCGTTTAAAAATTCATACAGAACAATTCTGCCCCCCCACCACCACCTCACGCATGGCTAACCTACAGTGCTGTTCGATAAAAGTGACTCACTTGATCTTTTGTACTTAAACATTTTTTCGCCTATTGTCTTTGGGGGTCAAACTAATTTTTGATCTTACTAATATAAAGACCCCTTCCCGACCACCTAGTAAAAAAAAGTTTACTCACCCTAAGGTATTCTATTGATAATTATAATTTTGGATCTAAATGAGATGTAGGGAAAAATTCTGTGCAAAAAAAAAAAGGGACTCACTTATTTCCTGCAACTAGTAATCAATAGAAACATAACTGAACAGCTTTAAATAAAGAATAATAGAGGTATAATTTATTTATAATAGGTAATATAGTTCGAAATATTTAATAATCTATGGGTCCTCCTTTATTTTCAATAATCTTTTCAACCCTTTTTGGCATTGACTTGATTAGGTTCTGGTAAATCTCATCTCCAAGCATTGAATTCTATTCGGATATGAAATTCACAATCAAATCCCCTTTGTTGCTCAACTGCTTTCTCGAGAGCCTGTACTTTATAATGCTCCATAAGTTTTCTATGGGGTTGAGGTCAGGAGATTGGGGCGGCCATGTCATATCACTCACCTGCTTCTCATCAAAGTATTCCTTCATCAATTCTGATTTCTGACAGGGAGCATTATCCTGCATAAAAATGAGCTTGGTGGGGTCGATATGCACCCTTTCAGCAGAAGGGAGCAGACAAGACTCTAACATTCACTTGTACTGCTCGCGCCTGAGGGTCTTTTCAATAGGTTTTAAGAAACTAGTTCCATGAAAAGAAAAAGCATCCCCAGAACATTATACTAAACGGGTGCTTGACAGTACTTACTGCTAAATTCAAAAAGCTTTCAAAGCTTCTTCTTCTGATTTTAGATCGCATATCCTTTGAATTTAGCTCAGCTTTCGGTTCATCGGAGAAGAGAACATTTAGTAAAAAAAAAAATCAGGTGTGTCACTTTTATCGAACAGCCCTGTATATATAATCGACTCTCCCGTCGAATTCGACGTATGAGGGTCAAGCAGGTCATTTCCTAGGAAACTGACAGCCCGACACCAGCACATGAGATTTGATTATAATGGTGAAGGCTTGTGCCGAACCATCCACACTTTTTGAAGGGCCGAATACAGAGACTTTGTGCACAACGTGCCACAGGGTCCCCAAACGACACCCCGCAGGTTTTGAATTCAGAATTTTCCTTCTACTAGACGAGTTGCCATCCAAGGCTATAGAACCCAGTCTGTACTGCTAATTACCCATAGCTGGAGGGAGAAGAATAGGATTCACACCTTCCGCAAGGGTATTAGCACGTAAGTGAATGTAATGGATTCGACTGGAATTCGAACATTTAGTAAAAAAAAAATCAGGTGAGTCACTTTTATCGAACAGCATTGTCCAAGAGAACAACTCATAGCACCTTCTTGGTTTCAGGTTTGTTTGTTTTTTTACTGATATGAATTGGAGTGAATATATTGAACCAATCGCAACATCTGCTGCTCTGAATATTGGTTCGCTGTACCGTGCTAGACGATGTTTCTCCGTCAGAATCCATGTTTCGCATTTATAAATCTACCATTCGCCCATGCATTCAATTTGGTCTGGTGAGCCGGTTGTATATCTTGAGATATTCGACAAAATCCAAAGAAGGGTCTGTAATGTTATCAGTCGTGTCGTGTCATTTCTATTCAGACACGTTCCCTTCCCCTTGACGCGGTTACTCCCTTTTCTGTAGATATATTCATAACAATTGTTCTAATGATCACTTCTGCTCGGTACCTCGGCCGCATGAAGTGTACTACTC
This sequence comes from Acanthosepion esculentum, assembly GCA_964036315.1. Classification (NCBI taxonomy): domain Eukaryota; kingdom Metazoa; phylum Mollusca; class Cephalopoda; order Sepiida; family Sepiidae; genus Acanthosepion; species Acanthosepion esculentum. The sequence goes on from OZ038505.1 coordinate 66,900,983, forward strand.
GATTGGCAATTAGGTCTCATTGGTCTACTGTTGGAACCGTTAGTTCTATTTTAATAGTTCTTTTTTACACTTATCCTCCGTTCTCGCCTTTCTTAACTGTGTAAATCTGCTGCGATTTATTGCTTCATCCCACCTACAATCTTCAGAAATTTAAATGCAACGCTATTTTCTACTTTCCTGAAATCTTCTCTTTCATTGTCCTTTCTCCTCACTAAAATTTTCTCATTCTCTTACATTTCCAATAACCACTTGCATCTTAGTGGCTTTATCGCCTTGCTTGCGGAAAGCCGACTAAAGAAAAAGAAGAGATGGTTTCTTGCCTTTCTCAAGAGCATTACTAAGAAATTAACGCAAAGACTGTGATTTGAACTTGGCTCAAGGATTTTCTTTGTGTATCCATATCTGTTAAGCTACCACTAAATCCATATGATGTATATTCTGATTAAGAATATACGTGGTTTGATATGTGTATATACAAGATTTTGTGGCGAAAAGACGCAGGATAATGTCCGGTGACACGTGTGGATTGTGTCTTCACTTACCCGGTGAGGAGTTACATTCCGTGTACCCACGTCACGCCGTTATATTTTTTTTTATAGTAAGGTTCCCCCCTGTACAAGTATCGGAGGCCACTGAGGGAATGGGTTACGCTAAGAGGAAGTTTAAACGTATAAGAGAAGATAGCGGTTACCGCTAAACTTGAACAGGTTAAGATTGTAATGATCAGGGAAGATCCTTCATGGCTAAGAGTCACTAGAATACCACGTACATCGTAAGGTCCACTCTCATTACCTTCGCATCTCCCCTGGAGCCGCTTCTTCCCACGAACCGCTGTCTTGTGGAACAGTGTAGGTTTGTTGGGATTTCTTACTTCCCTGACACCCACAATTTTCAGAAATTTAAATGCAACGCCAATCGCTGTTGTCTACTTTCCTGTAATCTTCCCTTTCATTGTCCTTTTTCCTCACTAAGGTCTTCTTATTCTCTTACCCAGTAACCACTTGCATCTTAGTGGCTTTATCGCCTTGCTTGCGGTGAGACGGTTAAAGAAAAAAAAGAGATAGTTTCTTGCCGTTTCCAAGAGTAAGAAATTTACTCAAAGACTGGAGACCTACTGCGGGGAAAAAACTGCCTCGTCAGTCATGTATCGAAAGATATAGCCGCGTCAAGGGGAAGGGAAAGTGTCTGAATAGTGGATAACTAATAATAGCACAGGAAATAACTAATAACTGACATCAATTAAACATGGCACGTGGAACTAGAACAGTCTACCCCAGTGAGCGAAATAAAGCGTTCAGTTCGACATTCCAACCACCTGAAGAAGGCCGGAGCGTACAACGGCCGAAACGTTGTAATAAATATGGCGACAAAGATGAGGACAATAGTCCGAATAATGTAAATAATGTATAAATTTTGCGACTTGCACGTTCCAATATTATATAACCGTTAATAAATAACACGTTCTTAAAAAAAAACACCTTTCGGTCTACAACACATTTATTTCATCCTCGAGTTTTGATTTTAAAGGAAGAAATTACAGCCTGATGATGAGGACATGAAGTTCTTGAAAGTACTTGCTGCTCTAAAAATGCACCAGATCCATCTGACAACAATTTTATACATAAGGATAGTATCATTCAGTGGATTGCTAGTAGGTTAATGCTTATATTAAGCCTGTTAGCGAAGAGAATTCGCCATTAATTGCATTAATATTGCTAATTGATTCAATGTATGATTATCTCTTTATAATATATATATATATATATATATATATATATATATATATATATATATATATATATATTTTGAGATTGAGGAATCGGAGAGCCGAGTTCGAATTCCAGTCGAATCCATTACATTCACTTATGTGCCAATAATCTTGGTAAAAGTATGAATCCTCTTCTTCTCCCTCCAGCTATGGGTAAATAGCAGGACAGACTGGGTTCTGTAGACTTGGATTGCAACTGGTCGACGGCAGAACGAAATGAAAACCTACTGCGGGAAAAAAATCTGCCTCGTCAGACATGTATCGAAAGATACATGATCACCGAAGGGTGTATCACGCATGGCACATAACTGACTGATACACACACACACACACACACGCACACACACACACACACATATATATATATATATATATATATATATATATGAAGAAATATAGTCTTAAAGTCTGCTATATTTATGGGATAAAGTGCTCAATATCAGAGATAGAGCGTGTGTAAATATAAAAGTGGACATGGAAGTCAGCACTTAGAGGCGACAGTCTGTTTCATGCTAGAGCAATCGTCAGAGTTGCCTGACGATTGCTCTAGCATGAAACAGACTGTCGTCTCTAACATGCTCTAGCAGACTGTCGCCTCTAAGTGCTGACTTCCATGTCCACTTTTATATTTACACACGCTCTATCTCTGATATTGAGCACTTTATCCCATAAATATAGCAGACTTTAAGACTATATTTCTTCATATATATATATATATATATATATATATATATATATATATATATATACAATTTTAGGGTTGGTAATGATGGAATAACCAAAAATATTATTCTTAAAAGAGTGCTCAATACAGAGTAGACCAAATAAAATTAATTAAAAATAATAACATATGTATGTTATAATATCACATATGTCGTGTCCGTTGAAGACATGGGCGATCATATTTCTTTCATTTATATATATATATATATATATATATATATATATATATATATATATATATATATATGGAGAGAGAGGGAATGGGAGTTCCTATATTCAGGGCTGGTGGTATATCAAGGTTTCTACTTCAACCATAACAACGTATACATCAGGAATACTAATTATTGCCCGAGAGAACAAGCAGAAACTTGAATTGAGTTCAGCAGATTCATAAAAATATGCAAATGAATAAAACAAACAATATCCAATAGAAAACAAAAAAACATTTCTGTCTGTTATTTTCCCCGATATATATATATATATATATATATATATATATATATATATATATATATATATATATATATATATATATATATATATATATATATATATATGCTAATGTCCTCCTACGTATCACGCCCCAGGTCGTTTACTTATTTTGTGATAAGAATATTTCCTTTTTCCTTTTCGCTTCCTTTTTTTTTTTTTTAACTTATACTCTTTATTATTTCATCTTCCTCTTTTGTCTTATCTTTCCATCTACTCTTTTTATTTACCGAATTTAACAACTTTCTTTCATCGCTAACAAGAATACTTGACGCCTGCTGAAAAGCGAAAAGCCTAGAGAGGAAATAAAAACGTATAAAAAAAAACCCAACTGTTTATGAGGAAGAGTTCGCGACAAGGAAGATAACTCTTGTCTTTGATCTTTTTCTTTTTTCTTTAATTTACTTGGCTCGTTTCCATTATATTTCTGATGGCTACCCTGCTGCTGTTTTGAGTAATGAATAAGCATGAAGTGACTCTTATTAAACGATAAGTATTATCGGTGTTTATTAAGTTCAGTGCAGTTTGGCACAAGGTCACGACTATAGGGAAACCAGTTGAATTAACTATAGTAACCCCTTTTCTCCAGTCACGGGGAACGGCCGTGGGATGAATTCTATGAACGTCTCAGAAGTCTAAAGTTCGCTTCAGATCTTGGAAACGAATTTGTACATAAAAACCGCTGCCAAAACTGCTACGGAATTGGTCGATTAATTCTCATGCTCCAAGAAGTACCTCCACAATATTATTTCTGAGACCGTCTCGGGTATGACTATTAGCTACACAAAGCAGCAAGGCCTCTGAGTTTTGAAGTACGTAGAACCACCTCTTGATTGCTATTGTTTTTAGGTACATCCTGACCCGAGGTAGTAGCATCTGTTAGGGTCCCAGCTATGGGAAATTTGTGAACCCCCATACTGGGGCCAAAACACTATGAAAGTGCAGAAATACATTTTTATAGAGAAGGTGCCATCAATACATTTTCATAGTAAAAACATTTGCCTGTAATATGTTTTCGTAATAATACATTACCAGCTATAGATTTTTGTAAGGGACAAAAGAAATATTACCAGCAGAAACATTTATAAGGAAAAACAAATATTACCAACAATACATTTTTTGTAAGAAAACAATATTAGCAACAGTAGATATTTTATAAAAAATGTATTACCAGCAATACATTTTTATATAAAAAAATGTTAGCAGCAATGTTTTTATATAAAAATATTAGCAGTAACACACATTTTATATAAAAAAATATTAGTTGCAGTATATTTTATATAAAAAATATAAGAAGCAATAGATGTTTTATATAAATAAATATTAGCAGCAATAGATTTTTATATAAAATATTTGCAGTAATACACTTTTTATATAAAAATATTAGCAATAATATATTTTTTATATAAAAAAATATTAGCAGTAATATAATTTATATAAAAGGTATTATCAGTAATACATTTTTATATAAAAATATTAGCCGTAATATATTTAAAAAGTATTAGCAGTAATACTTTTTATATAAAAAAATAATGGCAGCAATATATATTTATATAAAAAATATTAGTAGTAATACATTTTTATATAAAAGATATTAGCAGTAATATATTTTTATATTAAAAGTATTAGCAGTAATACTTTTTATATAAAAAATATTAACAGCAATATATTTTTATATAAAAATATTATCAGTAATACATTTTTATATAAAAAAATATTATCAGTAATACATTTTTATATAAAAAAATATTATCAGTAATACATTTTTATATAAAAAAATATTATCAGTAATACATTTTTATATAAAAAAATATTATCAGTAATACATTTTTATATAAAAAAATATTATCAGTAATACATTTTTATATAAAAAAATATTATCAGTAATACATTTTTATATAAAAAAATATTATCAGTAATACATTTTTATATAAAAAAATATTATCAGTAATACATTTCTATATAAAAAAATATTATCAGTAATACATTTTTATATAAAGAAATATTATCAGTAATACATTTTTATATAAAAAAATATTATCAGTAATACATTTTTATATAAAAAAATATTATCAGTAATACATTTTTATATAAAAAAATATTATCAGTAATACATTTTTATATAAAAAAATATTATCAGTAATACATTTTTATATAAAAAAATATTATCAGTAATACATTTTTATATAAAAAAATATTATCAGTAATACATTTTTATATAAAAAAATATTATCAGTAATACATTTTTGTATAAAAAAATATTATCAGTAATATATTTTTATATAAAAAAAATATTAGCAACAATATATTTACATATAAAAAGAAGATCTTACCGGAACACATTTTTGTAAAAGAAAAATTGCCAGTTACACATTCTTGAAAAATAAATAATCTGCAATACATTTTTGTAAAAGAAATTACTAATGCTCCCACGAAAATTAATTTTCTCCATTGAATGACCCATTAGGTGTTGATATGCCGTTAAACAAACAAAACAAAACAAAATAAATCTCCACAGTTAGGTAGGCTAAAACAAAAAATGTATTGATACCATATCTAGTCTGTAGTTGCTCAGTTCCTACTGAGCTGCCTTGGTAGAGTTCAAAACCATTTATTGTCTTGGAAGACATTTTTATACTAATGTTCAACATATAGAAGGCCCACGATAGTGTAGTGTCAATATCAAAAAGAGGCGGTTGAAATTACTGTGTGGTGACGGATAGGCGTAAGAAAAAGCAAAAAGTGAAGCCCATTAGGTTATATAGAAAAGAAAACGGTTAACGTTGTCTTGAAAAGATCAAGACTTTTGTGATTGGGAAAACATTGTAGCGGACCAGTTGGGTGAAGATGTGAAGAGATATCAGAAGGTTAAAATTTCCTGCTGGCCGGTCCAGCTACATGGGAATGTCGGACTTTAATTAAGTCCAAAGAAGACAAAGAAAACAAACAAGACCGATATATATGGGTAAACAAATATGTATTAATAACAAAACAAGTTAAACAAAGACATGAACAGTTACATAGAGTTTGTATGGAGAAATTATGTGTGTGTGTTGTAAATGTTCGTACGTACGTGTATTGTTCTTAGCGCGTTCCCAGAATTTGGGAAACGCTGTATCTGTGAGAGGTCACATATTGGCCTAAGTGGAAAAAGAGAGAGATTTTACCTCACCTCCGCGCGAGGTAGCGGCCCAAGGCCTGAGTCGAAAAAGAGAGATTTTACCTCATCTCCACGCGAGGTGGCGGCCCAAGGCCTGAGTCGGAAAAGAGAGAGAGAGAGAGAGAGAGAGAGAGAGAGAGACGAAGGGCCAGCCAGTATTTATAGGCAGGGGTGAGAGACCCCTGTTGAAGGATTAAGGAACTGAGGAGGAGCTCACTCCGACAACATCCAACCGGGTGTTTGTTCCACAAAGCGACATTTATTGGGAATAAACTGTTCGGATGGAACTTACTTCTTACTAATAGAATACGATCTTTAGAGGATGATTCATCCTACGTGGCATGGCGAGTCACAGTTGCTACGGTCAGTGCGGGTGGGTCGATGGAATGTAGCTCGTCAGAGCACATGCCTTGGAAATAGGAATAGTGTAGCGAGAGACTCGCGACGTTTCGTCTTTGGGGAAGAGGTTTGTAAGATGGAAAATTATTCATCATCCACAAGCCAGGGTACACACTTTTGAACTTTCCAAAGACCGGCAGGTGGGGACGAGGCAACTCCAGTCGTGATATGATAGCAATCCCCCATTTTTGGTCTGATCTGACTCTTGTAAAGCGTATAGCTTGCGGTGGGGAGCCAGGCACTTACTCGAGAGGCACAAATAATCGACTATTTTTTTCTAGCCTCTTCAGTGATAAATCTTATATATGAGTTCCAATGAGTTATGGTATGAGCTTGACTCTCCATAGCCGCATTCAGAGAACACCCATCTATCATCATAAGTGAAAGTTCAGGATCTGCTCGGAGGTGGTGGAATGTTATTAGTTTGGATGTGGATGTATTTGATTTTACAAGCTAGTTCCCCCACTCCATTGTGCCACATGTGTAAAATAATAGTTTAACAGACTATTACTTTTAGGGGAAGTGTATCTCGGCTCCGATATCCGGAGGTTGACATTCGGGGTCAGATGTGAGCCATAATAGGGAAGTCAATTTTGACTAACGTGGGAAAGATAGGTAGTTGGTACTTACCCGTTAAGCGATGTAGACGTGTTCTCTTTCTTGTCCGAAATGGCTCCCCAGTGAGGTGGGGGTGATCCACAATGTATAGTTAGTTAATGTACATGTTGACATAAGTAATAAAAACAGTTATGTTTAAATTCTCCTTTTTTGGAGTCTTTCATTGCTGAACCAAAACAATTAACGATCGTCTTCAGAGAGAAGACGAGATGAGACCACCCCCACCAGGAGCCTATGTAACACATGGATTAGGTTAATAGCGAGATCAGCTACCAGGTTCTGATCATTTAGGCAGCCTATTTGTCACAGATGCAGCGTCGCAAGTCTGTCGCTATACTATCGCTGTTTTGATGGGAAATATTCAGATGAGCTCCATTCTTTGGTTCCACAAGTTCATGCCTTTCGAGCTCAGACGCTAAATGCTATTTCACGAAGTCGAATCCTCATTTTATCCCAATGCAAAATTTAAGGACAAAATTTCCTTTTGATAGTCATTGGTAAGAGGATGAGCTCGAAATGCGATTTGCAGGGCGGGAAAAATAGAATCAAGAAGACGCGGCAGTTTAGATAACTGGGAAGCGTTTTGACAGAGGACGGTAATTGCGACACTGAGATCCGTAGACGTATTGGGATGACCAAGGACACATCCTAAAAAGTGGGTAGAGTATAGCGAGACAGGAGGTTTTCTTTGGTAACAAAGAAAAGAATACTGAGCTGTTACATGACATATGTCCTTCTTTACGGCAGCGAATGCTGGACGATTTCCTCAAAGATGAAGCTCGAGGCGACGGAGGTGTGGTTCTACAGAATGATGCTAAGGATATCATGGGCTGAGCGTGTGAGCAACGATGGGATCATAGAGAGTATGCAAACAAGAAGGAGGCTTATACTTAACACCAGGAAGAGGTAGCTGAAGTTTCTGGAACACATAATGAGGAAGTAGGGCTTGGAGAATCTGATACTCACGTGTCAAATAGAGGGAAAGAGAGACAAGATAAAACAACGCGGCATACCTGACGGACTTAAGCAAGTGGATGACAGAACGTGGTCTGAGGGATGGAAGCGGTGGGAAGGAACTTGTTGAGAGCTGCAAGGGATAGATGGAGGGGAGAACCATGATTGCCTACGTCCTGAAAGGACATGGCACATAAAAATTAAAATAATGAGGAAGGACGGCCTGGAGAATCTGATACTCACGTGTCGAATAGAGGGAAAGAGAGACAAGGGAAAATAAGGCGTGATATACCTGGCGGACTTAAGCAAGTAGATGACAGAACGTGCTCTGAGGGTTGGAAGCAGAATGAAGGAACTTGTTGAGTGCTACAAGGGATAGATGGAGAATCTGATACACACGGGTCAAATAGAGGGAAAGAGAGACAAGATAAAACAACGCGGCATACCTGACGGACTTAAGCAAGTGGATGACAGAACGTGGTCTGAGGGATGGAAGCGGTGGGAAGGAACTTGTTGAGAGCTGCAAGGGATAGATGGAGGGGAGAACCATGATTGCCTACGTCCTGAAAGGACATGGCACATAAAAATTAAAATAATGAGGAAGGACGGCCTGGAGAATCTGATACTCACGTGTCGAATAGAGGGAAAGAGAGACAAGGGAAAATAAGGCGTGATATACCTGGCGGACTTAAGCAAGTAGATGACAGAACGTGGTCTGAGGGATGGAAGCAGAGGGAAGGAACTTGTCGAGTGCTACAAGGGATAGATGGAGGGGAGAGCCATGATCGCCTACGTCCTGAAAAGAGATGACGCATAAAATGAAATTAAAGAAGATTTTCCTTAAGAACTGCGATTTTGTGGAGCACACACGGACAGTCAAGAGTTAATCGATAGCAGAATAAACTTCATTTTCTAGCACTTTCTCTTTCATTCATATCACACAACTCATTCATCACGCCTCAAAAGATCTCCCTTGAGTGTCTCTCGATCATTGTATATTATGAGTTCTCGAATTAAAAATGACTTGTGAGACAAGCAAGCTATCCCTATCAGATAAAAGGCCCAAGTATTAGTTTGGTGAAACGAGCTTTATAGCACTGATACTCAACGTGGTCGCTTAGGTCCACAGATTGACCAGACAAATTTTATAAATGACCCTGGAGGTGCTAACTAAAAAGATTGGATACTTACGACTGAACCTAAACCAAGGCTTGGAAGTTCAAATTGACAAGCCGATAGATAGACACCAGGTGCATATGTGATAGATAGATAGATAGATAGATAGATAGATAGATAGATAGATAATGAAAAGACTGAGATAGATAGATAGATAGATAGATAATAAACTTACTGTGATAGATAGATAGATAGATAGATAGATAGATAGATAGATAGATAGATAGATAGATAATGAACTTACTGTGATAGATAGATAGATAGATTGATAGATAGATAGATAGATAGATAGATAGATAGATAGATAGATAGATAATTAAATACTGGGATAGATAGATAGATAGATAGATAGACAGACAGATAGATAGATAGATAGATAGATAGATAGATAGATAGATAGATAGATAATTAAAACACTGCAATAGAGAGATAGATAAATAGATAGATAATTAAAATACTGGGATAATAAGATGCTTTGAGATAGATAGATATGAAGAGACTGAGATAGATAGATAGATAGATAGATAGATAGAAAGAAAGAAAGAAAGAAAGAAAGAAAGAAAGGAAGAAAGAAAGAAAGAAACCAGGTGCAGTGTAGTCACTAGTCTGGATTTAGATTTTCTTCTTCATTTTGCTTCTGTAAATAAAAAATGTTACATGTAATTTCTATTTGTGCTTATTTAGGCCTGTAAGTTTTTTTGACACCTAAAATGGGCCATAAGGTAGAAAAGGTCGAGAAACCCTGCTTTATAATATTTTAATGAGGCATTGCATCCTAATATTAATTGTTTACGGGATTTTATTACATGTTCGTACCCTAGTCAGTAAGGCGTTGTCAGAGAAAGACAGGCGTCCGTGATTAAGTTATACGAAATTACGCATTATTTCCGATCCAAGCAGTTTACTTATAAGGACTATAAGATCGTTATCGCCGTTCGTTGTCGAGTTGTTTACACTATATTCCTCTGCTTTCCTTACGCTCGATGTGCGTTTGCTTGTTTGCTATACATTAATAAAGGTTTACTAGACTAGATCCTTAAGCACTTCACAGGGGAGACGCACTCAAAATTTCGTTCTGGTTTTGTCGTCATATGACATTGGGAGAGTTAAGTTTTAATTAAGTTCTTTCAGACACACACACACACACACACACACACACACACACACACACACACACACACACACACACATACATACATACATATATATGTATATATGGTTTGTTGTGTTTTACGGCATATCAAACTCAATGGGTTATTTAATGCCAACAACTTTTTTTTTCCTGGTAATATTTTTTTTGTCAAAAATCTATTCCTGGTAATATTTTTTCCTCAAAAATGTATAGCTGGTAATACTATTTAAAAAAATATATTGCTTGTAATAGTTTCTTTTCTTCAAAAATTTATTTTTGGTAATACTTTTTTACAAAGTATTTCGGGTATTAAAACCTATTTTTACACTTTTATAATGCTTTCTACCTCAGTTTCGGGGTTAACTATCTGCCCATGTAGTTTATCGGCTTACCCAGGACGTGGATGTAGTTCATCGTCTTACCCAGGACGCGGATGTAGTTTATCGCGATACCCAGGACGCGGATGTAGTTCATCGTCATATATATATATATATATATATATATATATATATATATATATATATATATATATAGGTGAGCATATTTTTTTAAAACATGTTTTGTCGAATATTATAGACATATTGTATCTAATTATGCTTGTAGTTTTTTTTTACCCAAGTACTTTCGACCTTTTCTAAGAATTTTCTAAGATTTGTCTCTGGAATTTACCCCTGAAGACGATCTTAGAAAATGACAATAGTACATGGGTTAGGAGAAAATATGCCTTGACGGATTTAATTGTGTAGCTTACTCTTTTTGAGTAAGTTCACGTCTACTTATCATCTCGCAGTTGCGTCTCTGTCTTCGGACAGAGTTCAATCAGAGGCGACTCCGTCAAAGGACAGAGTCGCAACTGAGGAGAATTATACTGAGAGGTGCCGGTCCTGGGGAACAGCTGCCCGAGGCCGCGTCTTCTCATTACACTAGAGAGAAGGATCGATGCTCGCACCGAGGCCAGCGCAACCGACGGTTGCGGGGGCTGAGGAAAATTTTTGTTCCTGTCCCGAGCGTACGCGTTCGGGTCCCCACCTAAAAATAGACCTTGTGTCACATCTCGTCCAAGTCGGGGGACAGAGTAAATACCGTGTATGAATTACACCGTCAGAGTCGACACTGAGGAACATTATACTGAGAGTTACCGCCCCTAGGGTACGGTTGCCCGAAGCCGCGCCCACTCATTACATTAGAGAGAGAGAGAGAGAGAGAGAGAGATAGAGAGAGAGAGAGAGAGATCGGTGCAAGCACCGTGGCCAGCGCAACCGACTGTTGCAGGGTTTCAGGAATTTTTGTTCCTAGCCCGGATGTACGCGAACGGGCTCCCCAAATTATACCGACCTTGTGTCAAAACCTGACCTCGTGGGGTGGGGGAGGTTGAGTAAATACTTATCTAAAGTAGTTTGTAACACTTTATTTATCATCTCGCAGTTGCGTCTCTGTCTTTGGGCAGAGTGCGCACAGGGGCGACTCCGTCAAATGACAAAGTCGCAACTGAGGAAAATTATACTGAGAAGTACCGGCCCTGGAGAACAGCTTCCCGAGGCCGCGCTCTCCCATTGCAGCAGAGGGAGGGATCAATGCTCGCACCGAAATCAGCGCAACCGACGGGTAATTTTTGTTCCGTACGCCCGGGTCCCCACCTAAAAATAGACCTTGTATCACATCTCGTCCAAGTGAGGATGACAGAGTAAATACCGTGTATGAATTACTCCGACAAAGGACAAAATCGCAACTATAGATAGATAGATAGATAGATAGATAGATAGATAGATAGATAGATATGAATAAACTGATAGATATGAAGAGACTGAAATAGATAGATAGATAGATAGATAGATAGATAGATAGATAGATAGATAGATAGATAAAATACTGGGATAGATAGATAGATAGATAGATAGATAGATAGATAGATAGATAGATAGATAGATAGATATGAACAAACTGATAGATATAAAGAGACTAAAATAGATAGATAGATAGATAGATAGATAAAATACTGGGATAGATAGATAGATAGATAGATATGAACAAACTGATAGATATGAAGAGACTGAAATAGATAGATAGATAGATAGATAGATAGATAGATAGATAGATAGATAGATAAAATACTGGGATAGATAGATAGATAGATAGATAGATAGATAGATAGATAGATAGATAGATAGATAGATAGATAGATAGATATGAACAAACTGATAGATATGAAAGGACTGAAATAGATAGATAGATAGATAGATAGATAAAATACTGGGATAGGTAAATGGTTTGATATCTATCTATCTAGCTAGCTAGCTAGCTAGATAGATAGATATGAAGAGACTGAGATAGATAGATAGAAAGAAAGAAAGAAAGAAAGAAAGAAACAAAGAAACAAAGAAAGACACCAGGTGCAGTGTAGTCACTAGTCTGGATTTAGATTTTCTTCTGGCTAGCTTCTGGTTGCAGGGTCTCGGGATTTTTTCTCCCTAGCCCGGGTGTACGCGTTCGGGCTCCTTGTGTTACAACCTGACCCCGTGGGGGTTGAATAAATATAAATTACTATAAAGCAGTACAGTCAGATCTTCTTTATTAACTTTTATCGAGTACGCAGGCCAGTAGGCGATATATATACTATTTAAAAAAAAAAAAACAGATGAAAAAAAATAGCATGATAAATTCGAGTTCCAATTCCAGCCGGGTGAGTTATAGTCACTTACTAGCAATTATCCTTCGGAAAGATATGGATGCACCTCTTCGCCACCCAGCTATAGGTTAAATAATATGATTTGTATCACTAAAACCATTATTATCTAAAACAACATCCTTACAATCTAAAAATGGTATCTGGCAAAACATTGATAAACCGTAACAAACTAAATAATAAGGAATTAAATAAAATAGAAGGAGAATTACACTGCAATAAATTAATAAAAAAAGATTCTTCTTCTTCTTCTTCTTCTTCTTGTTCTTCTTCTATTATTATTAATATCTTCTACTTCTTCTCCTCCTCTTCTTCTTCTGTTCTTACTAATATCTTCTTCTTCTTCTTCTTCTTCTTCTTCTTCTTCTTCTTCTTCTTCTTCTTCTTCTTCTTCAAGATGACCTGTGACTATCAAACATTCCAAGTCCTGATTGCTCATAATGTACCCTAGAAATTTCATATATTTCTATTAATTAATATGAATTATATCACTAAAACTATAGTTATCTAAAAAAAAAATTCTTAAATTCTAAAAATGTATTCTCGGAAAACGTTGATAAACCTTAAATAACTAACCAATAAAAGTAATTAAATAAAATGAAAGGGGAATTGCACTACAATAAATTAATAAAATTCTCCGTGTCCGCCATCCATTAACTCAAGCTCGCTATGTAGGTTATGCTTTGCTTTCCTTTGTACCTCTTGCCTTCAAGCTGTCCTGTGATTATCAAACTTTCCAATTTCTCTTTCCTTATAATGTACCCTAGAAATTTCACCTATTTCTATTAATTAATATGAATTATATCACTAAAATCATTATTATCTAACAAAAACAACATCCTTACAATCTAAAAATGTATCCTGGGAAATCGTTGATAAACCTTAAATAACTAACTAACCAATAAGAAGGAATTAAATAAAATGAAAGGGGAATTGCACTGCAATAAATTAATAAAAATTCTTCTTCTTCTTCTTCTTCTTCTTCTTCTTCTTATTATTATTATTTTCTTATTTTTTTCTTCTATGTGCTGTGTGCATTCAGGACGTTGGCGATCATAGTCCTTCACAATTTCCTGTTCTTTGTAGCTCTTAATAAATTTTGTCAATTTATTTCTCCAACACAATGTCCGCTAGGTAGGTTATTCCTGGCTTTCCTTTGTCCCTCTTGCCTCCAACCTGTCCCGTGAGTATCAAACTTTCCAAGTCCTCTTCCTCATAATATACTCTAGAAATTTCATCTTAAATATACTTGTTGGGTTCATTTTCGGTAAACATTCGATGTTGCTCAAATGCCCGCTCCAGTATTTTATTAACATTCTTCTATATAATCCCCATTGTTTCAACTCTCTTTTTCAAAAATTAGAAATTCTAACAAGATTCATTGTTATTTACATTATTCGGACTATTGTCCTCATCTTTGCCGCCATGTTTACAATTTTTAACAGTGCTCATATTTAACCAGTAATAAGGAGTGCCAGAGAAAAGCGATAATAACAACAAAAAATTGCAATATGAGCTCTACTAAAAACATGCAATGATAACAGTAAAAAATTGCAATATGAGCACTGGTAAAAAATTGCAATATGAGCACTGGTAAAAAATTAAATATGAGCACTGGTAAAAAATGGTTGCTGATGACATTAATTTTATAATACCCAGAAATTCATACACAGATGTCCTCAAGAATGGCACAGTGGATAAAGGCGTTGATTAGATCCAGTGACAGGACCCAAAGAGTGTGTTCAATACCCGGTTAAGTCAGTGGAGAACTTGGATAGGGGAATTAACAGGAGATAACAGACATCCATTAAACATGGCCCGTGGAACTAGAACCTCAATGATCGAAATAAAGGGTTCATTTCAACTTAAAATACTTACCTGGCACAGGGACCCGTCCCTGTGCCAGGTAAGTATGAACCCTGCCCGCGCAGGCGAAAAACAACGGCTTTTTATTCACCGAGAGATTTTTCTCACTGGGCCTGCCATTCAAGGGAGGAAAGAACATTAGCATAGTTTCTGATACTTAAAGTAGCAGATTTTTGCTAACTATGTTTTGGAATTTTCCTTCGGCACTCGCACACAAAACGTGAAATCTTTTTCGAGGTAGGTGATTCTCTCTTTCACTACATACCTCCCGAGATTCTTGACAGACGTCTGCAATTTTATCGATCCTCACCTGGCATCTCGGCTTCAGTCACTTTTCCACCTATGTAACATAATTTCCTTGTGTGTTCTTATAAATATTTTTATGGCAATTGTTTTGGTGAAATTTTTACCCCAGTCCCTCGACTCGACACGTCTCACCGTTTTAATGTTGAAATATCTAGATAGAACCGTAAGTTCTATTCTAATAGGTTCTTTTCTCCTCTGTGGAACTATCTACCGGTGTATTGTTTCCCATGTCAAAAATTTAGCTTTCCATTTTTTGGTGCTACTTTCAAAGATAGTGTCTCTGTATGGGCAAGTGCATTTTTAAACAAGTTATCCCTTCTAAAGCGGATCTGATTTTAATATGATGATTTTAGTAATTAATCAATTAAGTGATGTAAAAACTGTTATGTGATAATGAATTGTTGCGAGTTTGAGTAAAAGGATGGTGGAAGAAGGTTTAGGAGAGACAAGAAAATTACGAAATTCATTTGAGCTGTAAAGGACAGGGAATTTGGAAAGCTGCCATCGTCTACGCCTTGAATGGACACTGCACGAAGAAGAAGAAGAAGAAGAAGAAGAAGAAGAAGAAGAAGAAGAAGAAGAAGAAGAAGGATGAGGATGGTGAGGAGGAAGATGATGAGAAGAAGAAGAAAAAGAAGAAAAGAAAGAAAGAGGAGGTAGCAGAGGAGGAGGAGGAAGAGAAGAAGAAGAGGTGGAAAAGAAGAAGAAGAAGCGGAAAAAGAAGAAGAAGATGAGGAAGAAGAAGGATGAGGAGGATGAGGAGGGTAAGGATGAGAATAAGGAGGATGATGATGATGAGGAGGAGGATGACGATGATGCAAAGAAGAACAAGAACAAGAAGAAAGAGGATGTGTCGAAGGATGAGAAGAAGAAGAAGAAGAAGAAGAAGAAGAAGAAGAAGAAGAAGAAGAAGAAGAAGAAGAAGAAGAAGGATGAGGATGGTGAGGATGAAGATGATGAGAAGAAGAAGAAAAAGAAGAAAAGAAAGAAAGAGGAGGTAGCAGAGGAGGAGGAGGAAGAGAAGAAGAAGAGGTGGAAAAGAAGAAGAAGAAGCGGAAAAAGAAGAAGAAGATGAGGAAGAAGAAGGATGAGGAGGATGAGGAGGGTAAGGATGAGAATAAGGAGGATGATGATGACGAGGAGGAGGATGACGATGATGCAAAGAAGAACAAGAACAAGAAGAAAGAGGATGTGTCGAAGGATGAGAAGAAGAAGAAGAAGAAGAAGAAGAAGAAGAAGAAGAAGAAGAAGAAGAAGAAGAAGAAGAAGAAGAAGAATAATGAGGAGGGTGAGGATCAGGATGAGTAGGATCAGGATGATGATGAGTATGTTGTTGATGATGGGGAGGAGGGCGATGCTGATAATGAGAAGAAGAAGAATGATGAGGAGGATGAGGATGCTGATGAGGATGATGACAAGGAGGAGAAGATGAAGGAGGTATGAGAAGGATGAGGGTGCTGATAAGCATGAGGAGGAGGATGATGTTTATGAGGAGGGTGAGGATGGTGATGATGAGAAGAAGAAGAAGAAGAAGGAGAAGAAGAAGAAGAAGAAGTCGTCTATATGTATTTGTACTAGTCCAATTCTGGGTAATATATATATATATATATATATATATATATATATATATATATATATATAACTGATATATATATATGTATGTATATATATATATATATATATATATATATATATATATATCAGTTATATGGCATACGTGGTACGCGCTCAGGCGATCATGTATCTTTCGATACATGACTGACGAGGCCGATTATTTTTTCTACTCTAGATTACCATTTCTTTCTGCGCTAGAGCAGTTGTCATCCAAGCCTATAGAACCCGGTCTGTCCTGCTATTTAACCATAGCTACGGGTAGAAGAGGATTGATACCTTACCCAAGGGCATTAGCACGTAAGTGAATGTAATGGATTCGAATGGAATTCGAACTACATACACATTTTGCACACACAAACATTTGACACCACACACACACACACACACACACATATATATATATATATATATATATATATATATATATATATATGAATTTAAGCTTTCGATTGGTATCACGAGATCATACAATTTACAGTTGAATTGGATAGATGGAACCGTACGTTCTATGCTAACAGTTTCACATTGAGTAAGACTTATTCATTTTACCGCTTTGCCAAAACGTCGACATTTTGTTGTGTTTGTGTCTTTGTTTACTGCAGGATGATAAAATATGAATAGGCTTTATTTCACCAGCCAGATTTCTCACAATAAATATACATATTTTCCCTCACCGGTGACATGACGCTGAGATTCATGCACATGGCAATCTTCAGGTGGTGCATAGAGACTGAATGTTATGTAATTTAAATTTTAATAAACATACCTGGTTAACGCAATGTTGACACAGTCCATATATTATACGGGGATACGTGTTTATATATATATATATATATATATATATATACATATATATATATATATATATATACGAGGGTCATTCAATAAATAAGTTGAATGTTTCGGTATAAGGACTTCTAATACAGATAGAAGCTTACTCTTTTTTATTTTTTTTTGTTTTACTTCTTTTTCACATGGATTTAATTTTCTTCATATTAATCCTTTTCTCTCCTGATCAGACTGGCATGTTGTTGAAATTGCAATCAGATCTGTTACGGTGAAGTACGAGTGTGAGTAAATTGGTGTTATTCAGCGAAGCGAATTGGTGTTCATGATCATATAATATTTTTTTAAACTTCTTGCTGATTGATCGATGTACATCGTTGGCCACTTTGTACAATCCCTTTTCTGTATTCATACAACAGTCCTGTTGTAGCTCTTTCGTTTGGTGTTAACCAAACCTCTCTTTGTTTTAGAGATTGTCTTGATGGATTTTAGATCAATGTAAGATAAATCATTTTCGATGGTGAGTGATATGGAGGTAGTAGGTAACAATACAAATTACCAAAACAATATGCGAGTGTGCGCTGAAAAGTTCATAGGCTGACTACGAAGGACTGATGTAAAATCTTACATTCATTTCTGTTCGTCTTATTAATAACTGTATTTAACAATGCAGTTCTTAATAAGTGTCGAAATTAATGCATGCAAGATTTTCACAGCTCAAGCATCAGTCCTTCATCATCAGCCTATGGACTTTTTAGTCCTTGTACGTTAATTTTGTAGTTTTGAAAGCATTCTTTTGCGCATTTCACTATCTTTTGCTGAGACTAACCCTTGAACAAAGATGGGACACTTGAAATTGTCCGGTGTTAATTCTGCCAACTTGAAGTCGTCGCGATGTTTATTCACGATTGCGGCAAACGTGGAGTAGTCCGCCTTTTCGCCGTTTTACCAGGTTAAGACATTTCCACCTCTTGTGAAAGAGTGACGTTTTTGGACTGAAAAGCTCTGTAAGACATGTAACATGTCTTTTTTGGCAAAATGTAATCCACAAATTTTGTGTATTCCCCTGTTCCTAGTTTTCTGAGCAACAGACGTAGCTTCTTTGCTTCTGTCCAGTTTTGACAATCGATGTTAAAGATGTCTTCGTGGCGTCTAAAATAATCACCGAAATTTTTATCCACTTCTAGAGAGTATTTGAAAGTTTCTATCGTATTCCACATGGCGTCTTGGGAAAAAGTCGCCTCTTTTTCGATATTTTGTTGTTTTTTACCCGCTACCTTTAATATTAGTTCCTGCGTTTGTAGTAATTGTTTTTGCCATTTTTCTTCCATTCTTTCCTGGGGTTGTAATTACTGATCATTTTGGTATTTTACAAGTTCTACTAAAATATTTTTAAAATCCTCCATGATAAAAGTCTTGCGAAAAACTCGCTTTTCCGTATTTCAGTCCTCGTAAATCTTTTGTTGTTGTGGACACTGGCAAAAAAACGGCAAAGGAGCCTTTTTTTTCTGTGTGAGTTTGAATACCTCGTCGTCAATTTGTTGTGGACAACGAGGGAGAATGTTGCTTCGATTTCCTTCCAGTGTGAGTTCAATATCCGCGTCGCCAATTTGTTGTGGACAACGATAGAGAATTTTGTTTCAATTTCCTTCCCGTGTCAGTTCGAATTTCTCGTCACCAATTTGTTGTGGACAACGAGGGAGAATTTTGTTTCGATTTCCTTCCCGTGTGAGTTCGTATTCCTCTATCGCAGATTTGTTGCGGATTCTGGGATGAAATCCGATATCAATGAATAACAAACGCCAGGAATGGATAAGGAAAATAAATGTATTAACGGTATAATACAAACTGGTAATACGGGTTAGTAGATCCAAGAATGCGGGTTAGTAGCACTAATATATACACTCTTGGTATAGAAGTATCGCGGTATGACTCCTTACTGAGTCTACGTGCTCGCTAACTGTGACGCTTGCCGCCGTCTCTGTGTGTGACTTACTCTACTACTACTGAACTCTACTACTCTTCTGGCGTTTCGTCTTGACTCCAACTTGATTCTTCGGGTATTCACTGCTAGTAGTATATGTATACCTTGGGTGAATCCATTTGTGTGAAAAGGGGAGACCCCTCAATACTTAGAATATTTATTAATAAGAGAGTTCAAATATTTTTTTACGTTTTACGTAAGAACACTTCTTAACGAGAGAGTTCAAAATTCATTCTTGCGCTTTGTCTTAGAAAACTTATAAACAAGAGAGTAAAGTAGATTTTTTTATTACACCTTGCTTTTGAACATTTATTAACAAGAGATTTCAGAATATGTTATAATTTCGCTTTGCCATAGAACACTTATTTACAAGAGAATTCAAAATATTTTATTATTAAGATTTGCCTTAGAAAACATAATAACGCGAGAGTTCAGTAAATTGTGTTTTTACGCCTTGCCATAGAAAAATTATTAAGAAGAGAGTTCAAAATATTTTATTATTACAATTTGCCTTAGAAAATATATTAACGAGAGAGTTCAGTAGATTTTATTAATACGCCTTGCCTTGTACCCTAATTAACAAGACAGTTCAAAATATTTTATTATTAAGATTTGATTTAGAACATTTGTTAACAAGAGATTTCAAAATATATTATTATTACGCTTTGCCTTCGAACACTTATTAACGAGAGCGTTCAGTAGATTTTATTATTACGCCTTGCCTGAAATCAGTTATTAACAAGAGATTTCAAAATATATTATTATTACGCTTTGACTTAGAACACTTATTAACGAGAGGGTTCAGTAGATTTTATTATTACGACTTGCCTGAAATCAGTTATTAACAAGAGATTTCAAAATATATTATCATTACGCTTTGCCTTAGAACACTAATTAACGAGAGCGTTCAGTAGATTTTATTATTACGCCTTGCCTGAAATCAGTTATTAACAAGAGATTTCAAAATATATTATTATTACGCTTTGCCTTAGAACACTTATTAACGAGAGCGTTCAGTAGATTTTATTATTACGCCTTGCTTGAAATCAGTTATTAACAAGAGAGTTCAAAATATTTTATTATTCCACTTTGCCGTAGAACACTTATAAACGAGATAGTTCAGTAGATTTTATTATTACGCCTTGCCTTGTACCCTTATCAACAAGAAAGTTCAAAATATTTTATTATTAAGATTTGACTTAGAACACTTATTAACAAGAGAGTTCAAAATATTTTATAATTACGCTTTGCCTTAGAAAACTTACTAACGAGAAAGTTCAGTAGATTTTGATATTATGCCTTGCCGTAGAACTCTTATTAAGAAGAGACTTCAGTAGATTTTATTATTCCGCCTTGCCATGCACCCAAATTAACAAGACTGTTCAAAATATTATATTTTTACGCTTTGCCTTAGAACACTTATTAACGAGAGACTTCAGTAAATTGTGTTTTTACGCCTTTCCATAGAAAACTTATTAAGAAGAGAGTTCATAATATTTTATTATTACGCTTTGCCTTAGAACACATATTAACGAGAGAGTTCAGTACATTTTATTATTACGGCTTGCCTTGTACCCTTATTAACAAGAAAGTTCAAAATATTTTATTATTAAGATTTGATTAGAACACTTATTGAAAGAGAGTTCAAAATATTTTTTATTACGCTTTGCCTTAGAACACATATTAACGAAAGAGTTCAGTAGATTTTATTATTACGCCTTGCCTTAGAACACTTAATAACGAGAGAGTTCACTAGATTTTATTATTTCGCCTTGCCTTAGAACACTTAATAATGAGAGAGTTCAGTAGATTTTGTTTTACGCCTTGCCTTAGAAAACTTATTACCGAGATAGTTCAATAGATTTTATTATTACGCTTTGCCATAGAACACTTATTAACAAGAGAGTTCAAAATATTTTATTATTACGCTTTGCCTTAGAACACATATTAACGAGAGAGTTCGGTAGATTTTATTATTACGCCTTGCCTTGTACCATCATAAATCAGACAGTTCAAAATATTTTATTTTTACGCTTTGCCTTAGGACACATCTTAACGAGAGAGTTCAATAGATTCTGTTTTTACGCCTCACCTTAGAAAACTTATTAACGAGAGTGTTCAATAGATTTTATTATTAAGCTTTTCCATAGAACACTTATTAACAAGAGAATTCAAAATATTATATTAATACGCATTGCCTTAGAAAACTTATTAACGAGAGAGTTCAAAATATTTTATTATTACGCTTTGCCTTAGAACACTTAATAACGAGAGAGTTCAGTTGATATTATTATTACGCCTTGCCTTGTACCCTTATTAACAAGTGTGTTCGAAATATATTTATTATGACTGTTTGCCTAAGAACACTTATTAACGAGAGAGTTCAGTAAATATTATCATTACTCCTTGTCTTAAATTATTTATTAACAAGAGAGTTCAAAATATTTTATTATTCCACTTTACCTTGGAACACTTCTCAACGAGACAGTACAGTAGATTTTATTGTTACGCCTTGCCTTGTACACTTATTAACAAGAGAGTTCAAAATATTTTTTTATTAACCTTTCAATTGGAAGACTTATTAACAAGAGAGTTCCAATTATTTGATTACTACGCTTTGCCTTAGAAAACTTATTAACGAGAGAGTTCAGTAGATTTTCTTATTATGCCTTGCCTTAGAACACTTATTACCAAGAGTGTTCAGTAGATTTCATAATTACGCATTGCCTTGAACACTGATTAACAAGAGAGTTCAAAATATTTTATTATTATGCTTTGCCTTAGAACACATAATAACGAGAGAGTTCAGTAGATTTTATTTTTACGCCTTGCCTTAGAACTCTTATTAAAAAGTGAGTTCAAAAAATTTATTATTACGCTTTGCCTTAGAACACTCATTAACAAGAGAAATCAGTAGCGTTTATTATTACGCCTTGCCCTGTGCACTTCTTAACAAGAGAGTTCAAAATATTTTATTATTACACTTTGCTTTAGAACGCTTATTAACAAGAGTGGTCAGTAAATTTTATTATTACGCCTTATCTTAGAGTAATTATTAACAATATTGTTCAAAATATTTCATAATTACGCTTTACCTTAGAACACTTATTAACAAGAGATTTCAGTAAAATTTATTATTACGACTTGCCTTAAAACACTTAAAAACGGGAGATTTCAGTAGATTATATTATTACGCTATGCCTTAGAACATTTATTAACAAGAGAGTTCTGTAGATTTTATTATTACGCCGTGCCTATAACACTTATTAACAATAGATTTCTAAATATTTTATTATTACGCTTTACCTTAGAACACTTATTAACGAGAGTGTTCATTAGTTTTTATTATTACGCCTTGCTCTTGAACATTTATTAGCCAGAAAATTTAATAGATTTTATATAGAAGTAACATGCTGTGTGGGACAGAGATAGGATTGAACTTGTTTCAATGATTATTCGCTTTTTGTATAAAAAAATGGTTCTTATTTATTTAAAGGTTCTGGACAAATGTTTAAAATGAAATATGATGTCAACTGACGGACATTTTTGGAAGTCCCAGGCGGCAGAATTTATTTTGAGTCGAATAATTATGTAAGTATTTTTTTTCTGTTTTTGTTTTTTTAAAAAAGCGGGAAACAACAGGACTGGAAAAATGGAATAATAATAAAATTAAAAAAAAAAAAAAAATTCTAGGGATAAACTAAAGAAAAAAAGTGTTAGAAAATGAATTAAATACGACAAAAAGTTATAACAAAGACTTTCCCTAGAATAGAATTAGTTTCAGACCATCTAGCAACGAGGGCAGACAAAAAAGGTTTGTGTTTTGGCTAGCCCGTTTGACACATTCTCGACGCATGACAAGCAGAAGAAAAAAGTTGAAGAAAAAAAATGGAGGAAAGGAAGAAACTTTAGAGGGAGAATGAAAACTAAAGGAAGAAGTAAAAAAAAAAAAATAGAAGACAAAGGAAAAAGGTAGAAGGACGTGGTTAAAAGAAGAAAAAGTGAAAAAGAAATTAGTAGAAAAAGACGAAACATAAATAGAAGAAAAAACTGAAAAAAAAAGAAGAAAATTTAGAGGGAAAAATATAAATAAAAAAAACAATGAAAAAGAGAAGAGACATGTTAAAAAGAAAAATCAGAGAAAGAAAATTATCAGAAAGAAAGGAAGAAGAAATTTAAAAGAATAAAATTGAGAAAGAAGAAAGAAACGTAGAAGAAGAAGAAGAAGAAGAAGAAGAAGAAGAAGAAGAAGAAGAAGAAGAAGAAGAAGAAGAAGAAGAAGAATGAAGAGGATGAGGAGGGTGAGGATGATGATGAGAAGGAAGAGAAGGCGAGGAGGAGGATGAAGGTGAGGATGATGGTGTGTAGGAGGATGATGCTGATGGGGAGGATGAGGAGGGCGATGATGATGATAAGAAGTAGTAGAAGAAGAAGAAATACGATATTAATTTTAAACTAAAACTCCTACAGAAACGTTAACACACGTTCAAAATATTTATGTAATAATGAATCATCTTTATACTTTCTCATATTTACATACAAGTTACACTCACACAAATATACAAACATACACACAGACACACACACAGACACACACACACACACACA
Source organism: Acanthosepion esculentum (assembly GCA_964036315.1). NCBI lineage: Eukaryota > Metazoa > Mollusca > Cephalopoda > Sepiida > Sepiidae > Acanthosepion > Acanthosepion esculentum. The sequence continues at coordinate 66,925,249 of OZ038505.1, forward strand.
CACACACACAAGGTGAAATAGGTAAATATTTATTTTAAAATTCGCGCATGCATATTGTTTATTTTTGATTTTCCCTACTGCACAATATAGTAACTTCAGCTGGGCACCGTCAATAAGAAGAGAAAGTCGTTTAGGGATCGTGGTTGAAGCCAATGGCAATTTTATTGAATAAATTTACTCTTTATATATATATATATATATATATATATATATATATATATATATATATATATATATACAAATGAAAAAAAGCACAGATGGACTGAAAATCAACTGTTCGGCCTGAAGAAATACAATTGTTTCATTGAAACTTGAAAGCTTTTGCGTAGCGATTTCAAAATATTTTTTACTATAATGTCATATAATAAAAATATAATATATATATATATATATATATATATATATATATATATATATATATATATAGTATATTGTTAGTCAGTTATGTGCCATGAGTGATACACGCATAGGCGATCATGTCATTTTTGATACATGACTGACAAGGCAGATTTTTTTTCCGCAGTAGGTTGCTATTATTTTCTGCGGTAGACCACTTACCATCCATGGCTATAGAACTCGGTCTGTCCTGCTATTTACCCATAGCTGGGGGGAGAAGAAGCGGATTCATACCTTTCTCAAGGGTATGAATCCTCTTCTTCTCGAACCTCCCCCACCCCAGGTAGGCATGCTGAATAATGGATAGCGACTCGGATTGAGGATTGATACACGCTCGACTAAGGGTGTATCACGCATAGCACATAACTGACTGACTGACTCTTGGGAAATATATGAATTCTCTTTTTCTTCTCACATATATGGGTAAATAGCAGGACAGACCGCGTTCTATAGCTTTGGATAGTCTAGCGCAGAAGGAAATGGCAAACTACTGCGGGAAAAAAATTTGCCTCTTCAGTTATGTCTTGAAAGATACACGCTCGCCTAAGGGTGTATCACGCATTGGAATCCATATCTATACCTCAATATTTGATTCTAATTATATAATTATTAAACGTAGAATTAATATAATGTTGCTTCTACGAAATCCAGAATTTTTCAAAATAATAATGTTCGTAACGAACAGTTCATTACCTTTATAAGTACCTGAATATTGCATTGAACGTGAAACTCCGAATCGTACAATCGACATCAGGTAATATCTATATTTATTAGTATATACTTAACAGCTCTGTATTTCCACGTTGAGCACTTTTTATTAACACAAAAAATTGAATGAAATATTTATTTGCAAATTTATATATACGTGTGATTGCACGCATATATGGTTGCATTTAACTATATTTATTTAATTATTTAAATATATATGTATATATATATATATAATGAATACAGAATCCTTAAAAATCATTTGATTTATTTCGTCAACTTTTACATCCATCTCTTCAGACCAGCGTTTTGTTTTTAATTGGAGTTCAATTTATCCAGACGCAAGGAAAAGAGAAAAAAGGAAATTAAAAGAGAAAAAAGGAAATTAAAAGAGAAAAAAGGAAATTAAAATAGAACAAAAAAAAAAGTTTTTTTGGTGGGGGTGAAAGACATAGAGAGACAGAGAGAGGAGGAGATGGGGGAGGGGTGAGAGAAGGAGAGAGTGAGAGAGTTTGGGAAAGAAAGGAAAGAAGGAAGAATAGGGTGACGTAGAAATTATTCTTTTTCTCGGGATTGGACAAATTAAAAAGCAGTGTGGGGGAAGGTAGTGATCAGATTCAAAATAGGTACATTGGATTGTCTAGTCATTTTCGGCAGCGAAACCATCATAATCGCATTATAACCGTCACAATCACAAATTGATAATAATAATAATAATAATAATAATAATAATAATAATGATAATAATAATAATAATAATAATAATAATAATATTTAACATCAATAACACGAAAGTTAAATTAAAATAAAAGAGAGTAATTAAATAAAGATTTAAATTTTTTTAAATTATACATATATATATATATATATATATATATATATATATATATATATATATATATATATATATGTTTTCAGAAAACTACATAAAAAAACCATAATACATCTTTATTTTATTAGGAAGTTAAAATTGTTTAGCTGTCTGATTTTATCGTTCGATTTTACAGTAAGGATCACCCTGTGGAAGGTCCGTAATTTTTCTCGACGCCTTTCAATGAGTGCGTCTAATGCATTTTGCATACACATTTTTTAAAAAATATAAAGAAAAAATGTAAAATATATGTCGGTGTCGTGTAACGAAGATACATTGCTTTAACCCTAGAACACTAACCATCTATTAAAGTTACATCACTACTAAACATGGGTATATCATACCCGATTTTGAAAATATCAACAAAAAAAAAAATAAAATATAAATCTTTATTTGAAATATTTTACATGCAAGCACTTCAAACTTTGTACTTTGAGTTAACATTAATAGGAACTGATAAACATATTATTTAGGTAATAAAATCAGGTACTGAAAATTGTAATTAAATATAGGAAAATTTGCGCTGGGTACTATATACCCATGGTTAGTGTTCTAGGGCTAAAAAGTATAGTAAATAACTGAAAAACGTATTTTAACTTAATTAATGGATCATATGCAATATAGGTGAATAATTAAACTAGAAAAATTGAACATAAATACAATGTATCAAAATACAAATTACAATCCTGTCATAATAGATCATTTCATCTTAAACCTAAAACAGTAACCATCAATTAAAGTTACACCACTATTAACCATGGGTATATCATACCCGATTTTGAAAATATCAAAAAAAAATATTAAATATAAATCTTTATTTGAAATGTTTTACATGCAAACACTTCAAAATTTTTACTTTGAGTTAACATTAATAGTAACTGAAAAACATATTTTGGTAAGAAAATCAGGTACTGAAAATTGTAATTAAAAATATGAAAATTTGCGCTGGGTACTATATACCCTTGGTAAGTGTTCTAGCGTTAAGCAGCTTGAAGCTGAAAAAAACATGCAAAACTATTTGCCCAACACTGATTAATGAAGGCTTTACTTATTTTTATGTAGAATGATATTTAACTGTTAAAAAAAGACTTTCAAAACTAATGGCGACTCTCTTGAAAATGGACAGAATTTGGCATTGTGGTGATGATAATATGCAATTTTATAAGCAGGAATTGTTCTATCTGAGTGTAAGTTACCTTGGCAAGTCATTGTAGTTGAAGATCAGTTTTTTTTAAAACTAAAATCATAGCGAAAATTGTGCATGTAACTTTGAAGTGGAAGATGACACAATGAGAGATTGCCAGACGGCTGGGAATTTCCAGAAATAGTGCTCAAATTATCAAAAAGAAGCTTTCTATTCCAGGAAGTGTTTTAAGTACAAAGAAAACCGGAAGAGCCCAAAAGTTATATAATAGAGATGAATAAATAATTTTTTAGTCTCAGGAGTCAATCCAAAATTAACAGCCAGACAAGTGAGGGATGAATACAGTCTTAGCTGTGAGGTTTCAGTTGATACAGTACGCAGAGTATAAAAAAAACAGCAAAAAACATCATTAACCATAAAATATTGGAATAAATGATTGAAATGGTCAAAAGAACATCTTACAAGGGATGCTGAGAAGTGGTGAAAAGGAATTTTTAGTGATGAATACAAAATAGAGATGGAGAAAGTTTTCGGTATGACAATGCTCCTTGCTACACATCACATGCAACAAAAAGGTTTCTTGTTGATAAAGATGTTCAACTTTTGGAATGTTGGCCAGCACAATGTCCTTATTTCAATATAATATAATATAATCCAAAATTAACAGCCAAGTGAGGGATGAATGCACTCTTAGCTGTGAGGTTTCAATTGATACAGTACGTATAGTATAAAATTAACTTGAATGTATACCAACAAAAAAACATCATTAACCATAAAATATTGGAATAAATGATTTGAAGTGTTGAAAGGAACAAAAGAACATCTTACATGGGATGCTGAGAAGTGATGAAAATGAATACAAAATAGCGTCAACTTCTAATGCAAGAAAATCTATGAGAAGGCCAATGAGAAAAAGGAAGAATATACACCTCAAAGAGGGTCAAATGCTGTGCTGGACATTTAATGATGTGGAGTTACATCAAAAGAGATGGTAGAAGAAAATTGATGAAAGTTGATTGAAACCTAAGCAGCTAAGATAATATTAGTTTTCTATTGTCTAATCTCCTGCCAGACTATGAAGATGGAGAAAGTCTTCGACATGACATTGCTCCTTGCTACACATTACATCCAACAAAAAGGTTCCTTGTGGATAAAGATGTTCAACTTTTGGAATGTTGGCCAGCACAATGTCCTTATTTTAATATAACTGAAGCACTGTGGTAGAAATTGAAGAAACAAGTGGGTCAATGAAAACAAATCTCCAAGAGCTGTACCAAGAAGAATGGAAAAACATTCCGAACGAGGAACTCTCGATATGTTCCATTTAAAGAAATTTCAAATTCTGACAATTATTTGAGCCAATGACAGCAACACTAAATATTAACTCCTTGTAGTAATAATGGAACATCTATTGAACCACAGAGATGGCATAAAAACTAACAATAATAAGATGGAATAAAACTAGTAATAAAATAATAGTAAAGATGAAGAGTGTATAGACCCAGAGTGTTGGTATAAAAAGCAACAATAATAAGATGGAATGAAACTAGTAATAAAATAATAGTAATAATGAAGAGTGTATAGAGCCAGAGTGTTGGGATAAAAAGCAACAATAATAAGATGGAATAAAACTAGTAATAAAATAATAGTAATAATGAAAAGTGTATAGAGCCAGAGTGTTGGTATAAAAAGCAACGATAATAAGATGGAATAAAACTAGTAATAAAATAATAGTAATAAGGAAGAGTGTATAGAGCCAGAAGGTTCGAATAAAAACTAACAATAATAAGATGGAATAAAACTAATAATAAAATAAAAGTAATAATGAAGAGTGTATAGAGCCAGGGTGTTGGGATAAAAAGCAACAATAATAAGATGAAATAAAAGTAGTAATAAAATAATAGTAATGATGAAGAGTGTATAGAGCCAGAGTGTCGGTATAAAAAGCAACAATAATAAGATTGAATAAAACCAGTAATAGAGTAATAGTAATAATGAAGAGTGTATAGAGCCAGAGTGTTGGTACAAAAAGCAACAATAATAAGATGGAATAAAACTAGTATTAAAATAATACTAATGATGAAGATTGTATAGAGCCTGTGTATTGGGATAAAAAGCAACAATAAAAAGATGGAATAAATCCAGTAATAAAATAATAGTAATAATGAAGAGTATATTCAGCCAGATTATTGGGGTAAAAATCCCAGAGAACAAAAAAAGAGATTTGATAGAATAACTGTCAGGTTCCCGGGAAGCAATCCAAAATTAACAGCCAGACAAATGAGGTATAAAAAAAATGCTTGAATGTATATCAATAAAAACCATCATTAACCAAAAGAAATATTGGAATAAATGATTGATGTTGTCAAAAAATATCTAACACTAAAATCATGGCAATAATTTTTATATTTTTTAATAGAGTTTATCCAAAGCAAAGGAGTTAAGCCACTAAGGCACAAGAGGTCACTGGGTGTGGAAGAATTAGAAAACAGAAACATTATTAAGAAGCGAGAACAATAGAAGAGTAATCAGAAAGACAGTAGATAGATCTTTGAAGATTAAAGTTAACTGAAAACATGGCGGCGGAAGAGATTTCTACCAATCGAGAAGTACGAGAAAAAATAACTGTCAGCATAGAATTTCCGGTTACATCTGACCGACTCAACTGTAAACTGATGAGGCCTCGTCGCTAGTCTAATACTGTGCTTGAGTTAATAAAGTCTAGGTAACATTTAGAAGAATTCATTCGAACAATTAACATGAAACTATTTGTGGAAAAGGTACAGGGAGTCAACCTTACATCGGTGGTAAAATGGCTGAGCCGAGACGCTAGGTCAGTACCAATAATATTACATATTCTTTTTTGAATTTTATCAAGGATCTCTAGAGGTATAGCCGGAGTACCGGACAATATGTGGCAGCAATATTCTAAGTATGAACGAATAGTGGACATATAGACATGTAAGACAGATTCTGAAGAGAAAACGGGGACCAAATTTCTTCGCAGCTGACCTAGCAATGGCTTCAATATAGTCTTTCCAATTCACGTCAGCTGAGGATGTTAGCCCGAGAAGGAACAACGAGTCATTCTCCGGTGGTGGTGGGTTAACATCAGCCTTGCTGATAGAACACAGAAAACTGTCTCTCAGATAATTAATAAAGAGCAGTTTAGTTTTGGAACCGTTGCAACAAAGATAGAGGTTGTGATGTTGAAGGGGAAAATGGCTGAATCAGAGATAGCCAAGCAACGGCTGGATATTCGCAGAAACAGTGTTCAAATCGTTCAATAACTCTTCAATAGGCGTTCAATAAGTGATCATATCGTTCAATAATTGGTCAATAAGCGTTCAGTAGTGTTCAAATAATTCAATAAGTGCTAATAAGTGTTCAGTAAGTGTTCAAATCGTTCAGTAAGTGTTCAATAAGCGTTTAATAAATGTTCAAATCGTTCAATAACTGATCAATAAACGTTCGATAATGTTTAAATCATTCAATAAGTGCTAATAAATGTTCAATAAGTGTTCAGTAAGTGTTCAAATCGTTCAATAAATGTTCAATAAGTGTTTAGATAGTTCAATAAGCGTTCAATAAGTGTGAATTAAGCGTTCATAAGTGTTCAATGATTTTCAAATCATTCAATAAGTGCTTATAAATATTCAATAAGTGTTCAATAAGTGTTCAATAAGTGTTCAAATAGTTCAATAAGCGTTGAATAAGTGTTAATTAAGCGTTCAATAAGTGTTCAATAAGTTGGTTTGTCGGTTGTTTGGGGTTTTATGGCATATCAACCACTATGGGCTATTTAATGCCAGATCCAGTATTTACTAAATATATCAAAAACGTATAGCTGGCAACATCATTGTTTCAATGTGCTGGAAAAGACCTGGAAGTTCACTATTTTTACCATAGCTGGGACCCCAACAGGTGCTACCACCCCGGGTCAGGGTGGACCTAGGAACACCAGCAATTAAGAGGTGGTTCCACGCTTCCTCAGAACCTCCTGATCAGAGGCCTTGCTGTTGGATGCAGTTTAACGTCGTACCCAGGACGGTTCAATAAGTGTTCAAATCGTTCAATAAGTGATCAATAAGCGTTCAATAATGTTCAAATCATTCAATAAGTGCTAATAAGTGTTCAATAAGTGTTAAAATTGTTCAATAAGTGTTCAATAAGTGCTCAAACCGTTCAAAAAACGTTTGTTACTAATAAAAAAGGTTTTAAGAAAACCGAATTACCACACAAGTTACGAAGGAGTTATCAAAGAAAGAAAGAAAGAAAGATTGTGAGAGTCATCGTAGCCAATCCCAAATTATCATTAATAGTTAGGTTTAACTTGATACTGTATGCAGAGTATTACAAAAACCCAGAACTTCAACGGGCATATAAAAATACCATCATTGACTAAAAAAAACCTTGGAATAGAAGAATGAAGTGACTAAAAGAACAAAGTAATTTTAGTGATCAAAGCAAAAGTGAGATACGTTCTAATGCAAAAAGATTTCTGTTAAGACTAAAGGGAGGAGGAAGTAATGCCAGACACACCACGAAGATGGTAAAATTTGGTGGTTAACAGATAATGGTGTGGGGTTGCAGAAAAAGCGATGGTTGAAGAAACACTGTAAAGGTTGATCTAAACCTAAACAGCGAAATCTATTAGTTTACTCTTCCATCACAAAACAAAGATGGGGAAGTTTTCCAGCATGACGGTGGCACTTGCCACACATCAGGAAACATGTTATTGCCTGCTGTCGACGTATATATACGTTTGCAAGAGACCGTGTTATAAGCTAAATAAAATTAACTATTCTTATTTCTAAACAAGCGTAGACATGTATGAACGCTTGTATTTTGTGATGTTACGTGCTGGGGTTGTAATTTTCCTAATGCTGTATCGCAATCTATTCAAAATGTCGGCGCCACTGAGTCATTAACACTTTGAACACTGGCCACCGCTTTACCGGTGATAGTGAAAATGACGTAATGCCAAGCCACCGGTTGAACAGCGGTAGAGAAAAATGACTTAATGCCCAGCTACCAGTTGAACAGTGGGAGAGAAAAAATGACTTAATGCCCAGCTACCGGTTGAACAGTGGTAGAGAAAAGTGACTTAATACCCAGGTACCGGTTGAACAGTGGTAGAGAAAAGTGACGTAATGCCCAGCTACCGGTTGAACAGTAGTAGAGAAAAATGACTTAATACCCAGGTACCGGTTGAACGGTGGGTAAACACTTGTAACTATTTTTATATATACCGTGAAACATGACATACCAATTATTTGCAAATTTGGAATCAGGATCTCAGGCAGAAGGGTTAAAATTGTTCAGGAACGCAGGGGTCAAAGGATTAAATCATTTTTAATACGTGTTCGCCGTATACAATGCACAAGAGGCACTCGAGGTAGAGGGTTACAGGAGGAGTTTGTTGAGTCGGTCGTAAGAAAAAGAATTAAGAAGCGCAGTTTAAGAGGATATATGGGAAAGATATCGCTTGACTTGAAAAGCTTAAAATTGCAGTGGTCTAGAAAGCATCCGTTTCGGAGCCGATTCTATGAAGTATAGGTTCGTCAGTAGAAGCCTGTCGAGTGGATCTTATTTCTCATTAATAGATTACGAACGGAATGAGGGCGGTTCGCCTCAGTGGATACGGCGTGGCTCTGAAGGTTAGAATTGGTGGAACTACAGACTGTATAACATCAGAACATTTTTTATGGAAATATTGATAGTGAGACGCTTGCAACGTTCGTCTGCGGGAAAGGGGTGGAAGATAATTCATTATCTACAAAGCCACGTAAAACTATAAGGGTTATAATTTCGTTAATTAATGATGTAACCGACCCCAGGAAAATCTCGTCTTAATGCCACAGCAAAGGCTGATAGAACTCCTGTAACGTCATTTCATATGCAGACATCATCCGCTTAATTCTCTTCACATTTCTTGGCGTGTCAAGAAAAATGACTCCAGAATTTACGAGGAAAAAGCGACCCAAATAACAGCAGAGTAATTAAATCTATGTTTAATTTACCAGCGTCAACTTTGTTTATTTATTTGCGTCTTTGTCCGTTGTGTGTTTGTATATCTTGTCAAAACCTTAAATCGTGGGAAAGATGGCGCCGTCACTTTCGAAAAAAAAGTTACCTCCCTTGGGTAGCTCAGGTTACAGAGAAACATGCATCGTGCGTATTAATACCAGAACAAAGAAACGCCATTATACTCATGTGCACACTGTCTGAAGCCTGCAGATATACATGTATGCAAAGCAATTCACAGAAGAAAATGCACTTATTTATACAGATCTTTTTTATTTAGAGTAGCAATTCTTAAGGGAGACTGGCAATTCTCAACGATTCTCTCCATGTGGAGCATTGGAAATTGTCTTCATGTCTCGGGAACCTCTGCATAAAAATTACTATATACCATTGTAGTTCATGCCATAAACATTAAATATGGACACCACGCATGCGTCCTGTAATCGATTGAGTCACTCAATCATACACGAATCTGTCATGTACAGGTAAGTCCTCTAATTAGTTGATGTTATTAACCCTTTGAACCCTGGCCACCGCTTTACCGGTGGTAGTGAAAAATGACGTAATGCCCAGCCACCGGTTGAACAGTGGTAGAGAAAAATGACTTAATGCCCAGATACCGGTTGAACGGTGGGTAAACACTTGTAACTATTTTTATATATAAACCTAAACAGCGAAATCTTTATTAGTTTACTCCAGTCTATTCGTCCATTAAACTACGAAGATAGGGAAGTTTTTTAGCGTGATGCTGGCGCTTGTCACGCATCACGAAACATGTTATTGCCTGCTGTCAACGTATATATACGTTTGCAAGAAACTGTGTTATAAGCGAAATGACATCGCTTATTCTTATTTCTAAACAAGCGTAGATGATGGCTCTTCACAACTTCCTAACCTCAACTAGAAACAAATATCCTGTATTTGATGGAAAATGAGGTTAGTGAGTGGTTGGTTTCAGGTATATTTTACGGTATTCCGAAATTTTACAGGTTATTGTCACTAAACCATTATTATAAACTATTATAAAATAAATTTTTACTGTCTAAAAATAGTTTATGGGTTTAAAATAAGCTATCTATCTATCTATCTATCTATCTATCTATCTATCTATCTATCTATCTATCTCAGGTTTGTGTCACTGTTAATATCTATCTATCTATCTATCTATCTATCTATCTCTTTCTGTTTATATCTATCTATCTATCTCTTTCTGTTTATATCTATCTATTTATCTATCTCTTTCTGTTTATCTCTCTCTCTCTCTCTCTATCTATCTATCTATCTATGACTGTTCATATCTATCTATCTATCTATCTATCTATCTATCTATCTATCTATCTATCTATCTATCTCTTTCTCTCTCTATCTATCTATCTATCTATCTCATTCTGTTTATATCTATCTATCTATCTATCTATCTATCTATCTATCTATCTATCTCTGACTGTTCATATCTATCTATCTATCTATCTATCTATCTATCTATCTATCTGTCTGTTGTGACCGAGTAAATGGTTAAAGAAATAACAAAAACAGTGTTGTAGATATGTCACATATTAAACAGTAAGTAAAACAATAAAGTATTACACCACTAGTGAGTGTGTGTCGGATGACCCAGCGTTCAATCTATTCGACTGTTAATATTTAACAGCCCCATCCCCACGAGGGATGTATGTGGCACAAGGCCGAGTTTACCGTGGGTTTTCCGAGCCGGTATGATCAGCCAAAAATATTCTCTTAGAACCCGTATAAACGGGTTCAGGGCCTGTCTACCTCCCTGGACGAAACTTTACCCTGCAGCAAAGCCTCGTCCGAGTTCAAGTCTGCTCGAGACAGAGAGTTCGACAGATGAACAATCTGTTCGACTGTTCCCCCACGGCCTTCTCTCCTACTAACCTTATACTAGGCGGAAGAGTCCAACATAGACTCTTTAGAGGGAGGTCAACACAACACTATCTATCTATCTATCTATCTATCTATCTATCTATCTATCTATCTCAGTTTTGTCATTTCTATATATCAGTGTTAATATCTATCTATCTGTCTATCTATCTGACTCCGTCATCTTTAAGATGAAAAAGTTAACTTTATATAGCTGCCTTTTGTCTTTCCTGAAAATAGTTTTATAGCAATTTTTTATGAACTTTGCTCCTTGGTAACTCGACAGCCCGAATTTTAGCGTGCCACTAGTTTGGCGCTTCGGTCTCACCGTTTTACTGTTGAACTAGCTAGATCCAAGCGTATGTTGTATTCTAATAGTTTTTTTTCTTGCATTTCTCCACTGTTCTTTTCTTGTTCTTGTTCTTACTCCAACATTTTCCATTCGGCTCATTCTCTTTCATTCCCAGTAACCCCCTGCATTTTAGTGGCATTATTTCCTTGCTTGGGATTAAATGATAAAAACATGAAAGATTTGTCCTACGGTAATCATTTATAAGATGAAAGGATGTCATTTTCTCAGAATAATGATGTCAAATACGAATTGCATCTAACATAATCTAGTATTTGTGAAGTGTTTTAACAAGGGACGGAAAATGCGACACCGAAATCCGAAGACGCATTGGAATCGTTCAAGATCTCTTCCAAATGTTCAGCAAAGTACAATAGAATCCCTCATATCCGGAACCCCGCATATTCGGACATGAATTTGATGTGTATATTTGAACTATTTCGGTGATATGTAACTGATTTGAAATTTCTGTTTTTTTTTTTCAGGAAATTTATTTTGGATAATTGCTTATGCTTATTTCACGCTAGTGGCTTGTATTGGTGCAAAAGATGATGAGAATAAGAGGAAAAGAACAACTTTGTATTTATCGCAAAAAGTGGAAATTTTTAACAGACTAAACGCTGGTGAAAGTTCACTGTAACTAATGGCTGAGTTCAACATAGGAAAGTTAACATTGTATGATATAAAATCTTCCTAATAAACTATTCTCCAGTGTTCACACCGTCACAAGGAACAAGGAAATAAAAAACACGATTGTGATGAAACCTGGACTGAAATTGAAAAGTCATCGAAAAGGTTGTCAGTTTTATGGAAAGAAAGCCAGTATTCAGCTATGACGATTACAATACGAACTCGGAGTTATAAAGTGTCTTTCGTTTAAAACATTTCAAGAACAATAGCAAAACGAAATACAGAAAAAGTTGAGTTGTAATGTGGATGTAAAAAAAATATTATTCTTTATTTTTCATAAATTATGAAAACTAAAGAATAATATTATTTAAAAAATCCACATTACAACCAAAAAAGTTTGCGGTACCTCTCTTCTTTTTAATATACACACTTTTCTCTCGTTGGAACCATTATGACCTCTTCATTTTATATATATATATATATATATATATATATATATATATATATATATATATATATATATATATATATATATGCTCCTGAAAATTTATTTCGGTTGAGCTCTCTGGGGAGGATGTGTTGGTTTGTAAACAGTGACTATTACGGCTAATAATGCAAGACTCTTCGGTAAATCGAATCGAGTTCTCTCAGTCGCTGTGTTTTTATCTAAATATAAATACGCTTAAATTGACCTTCTTCTCTGCCGTGCGCCAACGGCTTCAGGGTAAAATTTCCGACTGACGCGAATTCAGCCGGTTTTCGATTCTAGCCAGAGGCAACCGGACGTCTAGCCACACTGATGAGCTGTAATACAGCGAAACAGTCTGTCTGTGGATGACAATATATATATATATATATATATATATATATATGTTCTACACATTTTCTATTTATTTCTCACTTTTTGTCTTTCACCTCCATTTTATGAGTTCGTTTTTAGCTTTTTTCAAAATTCTGTTTACCGATTTAAATTTGTCTTTTTCGCTCCCCCCACACATTTTCGCTATTTTTGCTTTAATCTTCATTTATATATCCAGTATTATCTTGATTGTTGTTTTTATTGACTGTAGCTTTTGTTTTTTTGTTTTTTTGTTTTTTTTTCATTTTTCCCTAATACAATCTTTCATTCTTTCTTTCTTTCTATCCTATCCTAGTCTATATCTATCTATCTATCTATCTATCTATCTATCTATCTATCTATCTATCTATCTATCTATCTTGTAAATTCATTTCTTCTTTGTTATTACTTCAGATTTTCTTGTTTCTTTTATTCTTCCTTTCTTTCTTGTGTAATTTCTTTTATTTAATCGATAACAGATTTTCTATCTATCTATCTATCTATCTATCTATCTATCTATCTATCTATCTATCTATCTATCTATCTATTACAGTGTGTTCGTATCTATCTATCTATCTATCTATCTATCTATCTATCTGTCTCATTCTGTTTATATCTATCTATCTATCTATCTATCTCTGACTGTTCATATCTATCTATCTATCTATCTATCTATCTATCTATCTATCTATCTATCTATCTGTTGTGACTGAGTAAATGGTTAAAGAAATAACAAAAATAGTGTTGTAGATATGTCATATATTAAACAGTAAGTAAAACAATAAAGTATTTTTTTTCATTTTTCCCTAATACAATTTTTCTTTCTTTCTTTCTTTCTTTCTTTCTTTCTTTCTTTCTTTCTTTCTTTCTTTCTTTCTTTCTTTCCCAAGTAGTTTAACTCATTTAATTCATAACTCTATCAGATTTTCTTTCTTTTTTTCTTTCTTCCTTTCTAATTCTTTCTTTCTTTCATTCTCATGTACTTTCACGTATCAGACTTTCTTTGTTTCTATCTATCTATCTATCTATCTATCTATCTATCTATCTATCTATCTATCTATCTATTTAAGCCTGTCTGTTCCTTTCTGTCTATCCCTGCCTGTTTCGTTGTTTACATTTATCTATCTATCTATCTATCTATCTATCTATCTATTACATTATTTCTTTATATTTATTTCTATGTAGTGTCAGATTGTCTTTCTTTCTGTAATTAATTCTCTTTGTTCTCTTATTTTCTTTAAGCAAAGGCTTTTCTGCCTTTCTTTTTTTCTTGTGAACTTTCATTTATTCCTTTTCTCGGTTAGATTTTCTTTGTTTCTTTATTTCTTTCTTTGTTTCTTTCTTTTGAACTTTCATTTATTTATTCCTTTTCTCGGCCAGATTTTCTTTCTTTTTTTCTCGTGAACTTTCAGAATTTATTCCTTTCCTTGGTTAGGTTTTCTTTCTTTTTTCTTCTTTCTTTCTTTCTTTTTACGTGAACTTTTATTTATTTATTTTTTTGGACAGAGTTTCTTTCTTTCTTTCTTTCTGTCTTTTTCCCGTGAATTTTCATTTATTTATTCCTTTTCTCGATCAAGTTTTCTTTCTTTCTTTCTTTCTTTGTCGTATAACTTATTTATTTATTGACCACGTCAAATGTGTTGTATAACCCCGTCTTTCGTAAACTAAATTGTCTTGACCCTTTCCAACTCTCTGATCAACTTTTCTTGCATGGCCGTTCACAGTTCTTCATCTTTTTAAATATCCTCTCGAACTATGAAACACTTCTTCCACAACTCAGACACGAATAGACTATTCGAGGTGTGATAATTATTAACGAACTAGTTTGGTTGATCAGTACAAAAGAGTTATAAATTCGACCCTCACTAGGTGCCCCATGCGTGTGTCAGACGTAAGCTATGTTTAGTAAATAACGTATGTGTTTGACATGCAATCATCCGCATAGAATTCAGGGATGTGCCGGTAATATAATGGATATCGACATCGAATGTGAAATCTAAGAAACAGTTCGAATTTTAACATTCACTTAAGCATATCCCTGGAAAAGGTAACAGTCTGTCCTCTACCCTCATCTATGGGTTAATCAGTAGAACTTAAATCTAGATATTATAACTTTTTATTCTCGAAATATTGTTGGTGCAGTATACACTCGCAAAAAAATAGAAACATATTTTTACAATCACAAAAGGTTTCGGCTTTAAATTACCCACGCAGTCGTTCAATGATTTTTTTTTGCCACATTGCATTTTAATGCACGTCGGTCCCTGTCAGTAAGTTTGCAAGTCCGGCCCGAATTGCTACGGTTGCTTGTTGTTTTGCTCTGTTTCTCGAATTGCGTCATAGTTCTTGATATGGTAGCTCTTGAAAAACCAAACAGTTCACCAACCTTATTGATTGCGGATCCTGCCATGCGAGCTCCAACAATTTGCCCTTTTTCGAACTCGGAGAGGTCACGTATTTAGCTTAAATTTGACTAAATTCTAAAAATAAATAAGACAAAGACAGTAAATTAGATAAATAAACGTATTTACAATAGATATAACCTGCAATTACGAAGTTTTAGTTAAAGTTCTTAATATAATAAGTCTTTGAAACATAAGAGTGGATTTTGCACCTGTGGCAATTATTTTGTCCAACTCCTGTATATATATATATATATATATATATATATATATATATATATATATATATAGCCATGGCCAAAATTATGGCGCACCTATAAAAAAATTGAGATAATAGTTTAAACCTACGTATTTAAAGGTTAAGAATCATACAGTGAACAATTGAGAGCAAATGTAAACTATTTAACAGTAGATTGTAGCATTTTTTTGCTTT
>OZ038505.1:66945927-66960927 GCA_964036315.1 Acanthosepion esculentum
TGTGTTATTGTTAATTGTAAGAAATTTTGGAGCGTGCGGTCGCAACGGTGAGGTTGAATTTTTAAATTTTAAGATGGGGCGTTTTTGTACTAATATGGTAATAGGAGAATTCTTTTGTACTGGTAGGTTTTTCAGTCAATGTGGCATGAACTAAATTTATATAATTAACTTCAATATCTGTTTTTTGTAAGAATGATTCATGTTATATATATACTAGCAGCATGGCATACTAGCTCTATACTAAACATTAAATATGTTACGAAAAAAGAACTAAACAAAATGAACACAAAACGATTAGCTTTAAAAAAGGACTCGTAACTGGAGAAACCGAATGAAAAAAGAATGTTAACAACAAATACTTTTTCACACCAGTTCGTAATACTAAGGAAAACAGGAGAAAAGTCACGGAGATTCGTAAGGGTCGTCTTCGCTCTCTCTGTCTGTCTCACTTTCCCCTTCTTCAATGGCTCGTCAGTCTTTTATAGACTGACCAATCCATGTCGGGGTGAACCAGGTTGTTCCACTATAACAATAATTAATATAGGTAAAGAGGTTATGAAGAGGGTAATATAGAAATTCGTTATACTGTCGACATTTGAAGAGTTAGAGGGTGGGAATATTATGGAAATATGGTAGCTAATTAAATTAAACCTTTATTATGGAGATATGTATTTGTAAATATAAATATTTCTATGTGTGTGTGTGTGTGTGTGTATGTATGTACATCTTATATACACACTAATATCCTTGGAAAAGGTATAATCCGTTTCTTCCCCCCAGCTATGGCAAAATAGCAATAGAGTTGGGGTAATTATAGCCCAGGGTGGAAAAGGGTCTAGGTGACAGTCAACTCTTAATTCGAAACCTGCGTGTGTCTTCTGGGGACATAGTGGCATACTGTGCACCAGTTATCTGTATTCGGCTCTACCCCCCCAAAGTGTGACTCGTTCTTCACAAGTCTTTACCGCTATAAGCAAATGATATATGCAGGTAGTCTGGCTGTGTGGTTCTAAAAACTGAGCTGCTTCACCCTCATGCGTCGAAATCGACGGGAGAGTCAAGTATACCTAATATATATATATATATATATATATATATATATATATATATATATATATATATATAGTCTTAAGATGTGCTATATTTATGGGATAACGTGCTCAATATCAGAGATAGAGCGTGTGTAAATATAAAAGTGAACATAGAAGTCAACGGTTAGAGGCAACAGTCTGTTTCATGCTAGATGCAATCGTCAGGCCACGACGATTGCATCAAGCATGAAACAGACTGTCGCCTCTAAGTGTTGACTTCTATGTTCACTTTCATATTTGTATATATATATATATGTATATATATATATATATATATATATATATATATATATACAATATATATACAGATATATATATATATATATATATATATATATATATATATATATATATATATATATATATATATATATATGTAAGCAAATATGTGGATGTAGATCCGACGCTATGATGAAAATGTGGAAAAGACAAAGCAAAATCCGAATATGTGAGTTTACTGTTTTTTTATTTTGTTTTTGTTTTTTTCCGTCAACGTCAGACGTTTAGGTCTAATAGACCATCTTCAGGACATGGTTAATGGAGACAGATTTATATTAAATTTAAGTTAAATGACGAGACGATATATACAGGACTAGTCAGAAACAGAAAAACTGAAATTCTAAAGTCAGAGTTCTCTTTCTTGGATATATATATACAATGACACAGATATATATATATATGTATATATATATATTAATTTACATAAGAAAAAAACAAAATCACCTCATATGGGAGAGGGTATAGATCTATCAGCAACCGACCAAAGGTATTAGCGAATAAATGAATGCAATGAACATGACTGGAATTCGAACTCAGCCCTCCGATTTCTTAATCCTAATCGCAACCCATTTCTCCACCGTCCTTCATCTAGGAGAACGGCGATTCTATTCAAAACCTTCAGAAAGTAGTTTGGTAACCTTGTAGTATACTGTGCACCAGTTATCTGTATTCGGCTCCTCCCCCAAAAGTGCGAGTGGTTCTGCACAAACCTTCACCCTTATAATCAAATGATATGTGCAGTTAGTCTGCCTGTTGGTTCTAAAAACTGAGCTGCTTGACCCTCATGCGTCGAAACTGACGTGAGAGTCCAGCATGTATGGGATTAGCCAAAAGATTTTATTAATTAAATTCTCTAATTAATAATCGAAGAAAACTTTTGGCTCAACCCAATATATAGATCATATAATATAACTTATATCTATAGCCATCTGACAAAGATAAACTGAACTAGAGAAAGAGAGAGAAAGAGAGAGAGAGAGAGAGAGAGAGAGAGAGAAAGAGAGAGAGAGAAAGAGAGAGAGAGAGAGGGGTGAGGGAGAAATATAAATATAGAGTTAGCCAGACAGACATGGACAAACTGAGATAGATAGATAGATAGATAGATAGATAGATAGATAATGAACAGGCTGAGGGAGATAGATAGATAATGAACAGGCTGAGATAGATAGATAGATAGATAGATAGATAGATAGATAGATAATGAACAGGCTGAGATAGATAGATAGATAGATAGATAGATAGATAGATAGATAGATAGATAGATAATGAACAGGCTGAGGGAGATAGATAGATAATGAACAGGCTGAGATAGATAGATAGATAGATAGATAGATAGATAGATAGATAGATAGATGGATAGATAGATGTGAACTGTCATACATAAGTAGATCTGTACAAACTGAGATAGATAGTTAGATACAGAGATAGATAGATAATGAACAGGCTGAGATAGATAGATAGACAGATAGATAGATAGATAGATAGATAGATAGATAGATAGATAGATAGATAGATAGATAGATAGATAGATAATTAACAGGCTGAGGGAGATAGATAGATAATGAACAGGCTGAGATAGATAGATAGATATATAGATAGATAGATAGATAGATAGATAGATAGATAGATAGATATAAAATGAATAGACTGGAATATATACATACATAGATATATACATACGTATATATATATATATATATATATATATATATATATATATATATATATATATATATATATATATATATATATATATATATACTTTGATAGTCAAAGGCCTCTTGAAGTTATTTTTCTTTCACATCCCCATGTATCTGTAACCAATACGCGTTCCTAGAATATGAAAGGCATGATTTCAAAAGTATTTTGGAAATCACCCGAGACTAATAAACCTTTAAAATGAAGAGAGCCTCCCAATTTGATTCAGTGTACACACACATATACCTTTATATATATATATATATATATATATATATATATATATATATATATATATATATATATATATATATATATATATATATTCTGTATGTAATTACATGCATATTACAAAGATATATATTCATATAGATCGGTTTTATATTGTATATAATTATATTCTTTTAATATGTTATATTCATAAACGCAGTTTCGATGAATATAAAAACATATTTAAATGTACATATGAATATATTATACCTTTTAAATATACCATTCATAAACATTATTGATTGTACATTCATATATATTTATCGAGTAAACATGACAATATACCTGGTGCTTTTTAGACTCTGTGATCATTTCACGTCCTTGAATGAGTTCTGAGGGGAAAGGATAGATGAACCGGCTTGGGTGCTTTTTTGTTAATTGTGCTTTGTATTTCCATTTTACTAATGGACTTATTTTGTTACAGCTCTATCTTTTATTATTTCCTCCTATTATTAAAAAAAGAAGAAAAGAAAAAATGTAGGCCCCAGTTATATAATCTCTTACACCAATGTGAAGGGGGTTTAAGTTCCAACTTTACAACTTTATTCCAAACACAACCGCCTGTTTCTCTCTGTAACCGGTATCAATGACTCAATCCCACGACTGCAGTTCATAATCCTCGGCAAATCTCCCCTTATAGGCTTACGGCCACGTCACGTTGAGACACCGGTTCCGTACGATCACCGAACTTAAGCAACGTTGGACCTGCTCATTACCTAGATGGGTGACCGCTTTGGAATAATAGGTACTGTAAGCTTGGATGCGTGGGTGGTGTAATGTATATAATGACTCGGAATTGGAAATCGGAGAGCCGAGTTCGAATTCCTGTCAAGTTCTTTATATTCACTTAAATATACTTGTGAAAGGCATGAATCCACTCCCACAAGTTATGGGTTAATTACTATAACTTGTATGGCTAAATCCTTGTCATCTTCAAAAAATAAAATAAAATTGTGTAAAAAAATATTTAGATTTTGGCATTACAGAGGTGTTGATATACCGATAAACATAAACATCAACCAGTCTCCCCATATAACAATAATCACCATGGCCACGGACTCGAAGCCTATATTAAGGACGGGTTTCATTGTGTCAGGGACACAAAAAAACAAGGACCCTAATCTCCTGTGCGTGGCAATTATATATCGTACCACATTCTTTCTGCTTTCTATCGCCCTCAGCACGAAGGGACAGTAATCCTAGATTGAATATCTACGATGATTGATAAGATCGTCATTATTTTCCCTCGGCTAGCGCCCATATCTGAGATGACATCAATTTCCACCACGAAGAATAGTTAGTTCACTCTAACAAAACCGATGAAGAAAGCAGATATTACAGAAACTTTTCCATCGCCTATGAACTAACGAAGATCCCATCCGGGACATCAGGCGAACCTCCTCGACCTATTTCTAAAATCCTTGCTCATCAGAAGTTTTACCCCACATCAGACCATTGGTATTAGCGAATAAATGAACACGACGGGAATTCGAACTCAGCCCCCCGATTTCTTAATCCCAGTCGCAACCCATTTCTCCACCGTCCTTCATCTAGGAGAACGGCAACTCTATTCAAAACCTTCAGAGAGTAGTTTGGTAACCTTGTAGCATAATGTGCACCAGTTATCCAGACTGATGCCAAACCTAAGACATAGAACGATTTTTAGTTACGTGCAGCAAACTGGTCCAGCTTTCGATCCTACCTGTTGGAAAATACCCTCTCAAAGTTCTTCCAGCATGCTGCTTCCAAAATGGCTACTTTCATCCCAGAATAGATCCTTTCTGGAATGGAGTTTCCTTTTAGGATCGTAGGGGCACCATGTGTGCTGCGGTCGTGTGGTGTTTCTTGGGCAAGATAGCTTGACGGGGCCCAACCCTCTCCAGGCCGGTTTTGAATTCAGAGTTTTTCCTTCTCCAACGCTATAGAACACAGTCTATCCTCCTTTTACCCATAGCTGGGGAGGGAGGCGAAGAAGAAGATTCATATCTTTCCCAAGCACGTAAGTGAATGTAATGAGTCCGACTGGAATTCGAACACGGCTCTCCGATTCCTCAATCCGAGCCGCTATCCATTATTCCGCCGGGCCGTTGTTTTATACTCCGAACAAAATTCCAGCAAAAGACAGTCAGCCCTGGTTCACACCCGAATGCGCTGTAGCCATAGCTCATGGAACCACTATCTATCGGAAGGTGCGGTGTAGTGTGACCCTTACTGCATTGAGAGCCGCCCGAGATCGCTGCAAAATGTTTTAGAAAACGCAAATTTCTGCTATACACAAAGCTGTCCAGGTCAAGATTGGAAAGAACTTGGATCCCACGAATTCTGGAAGATCACCAACCATATAAAGAACAGGGGTAAAACCGATGTACTCACTATTATAAATGGCCCCGAGGTCATATATTCATTGACAGACAAGACGAAGATCTTCGCCTCAATCTTTGCCTGAATCTCAACTTTACTTGACAAAAACCATTCCCTCCCCAACGTCACACATCTCACTGACCATATTCCCACTAATATTTTCATTATAGCGCGAAAAGTCTACAGACTTATCAAAAGTCTTAAACTTAAAAAAGTCACTGGCACTGACAAAATTCCAGTGGCCGTCCTTCAGAACATCAACACGGAATTATCTCCGACACTAGCGAAGTTATTCATCTGCTGCTTGACGGAGAAATCCTTCCCAAGCCTGTACAAAGTGTATGCTCGTTCTTCAGGAACGCGGGCGAGAGATCTTTCCCCTCCCAGGATAGAGACACCAGGCTCTTCAGTATCAATAGTAAGCTTTTCGAGGCTCTAATCAACAAGAAGGTCGTAGAGCTCTTAGAAGAGAACAACATCTTCAGCGACAAGCAATAAGGGTTTCGATCGGTTCGATCCACTGCTGACGTCTTAACTACCATTATGCACATAATTAGTAAGGCGCTTGACGATAAACACCACTTGTGGACCATAGCATTAGATATCTCGAAGGCCTTCGACAAGATGTGGCATAAAGGTTTGCTATACAAGTTCTCCAGCTATGGAATCACTGGAAGTGTCTTCCCGAGGAAAAATATCTTTCTGTATCTATTGGAGCATTTGCTTAAATGTGTGTGTCTATATAAATAACGTATAACAATGAAATATATTAAAATAATTATGTGACATTGTACATCTCGTAGTGTGTGAGGTCATTTGTTTACGTTTAGATACGCTTCGAGCAGATATGATCAGTTTTCTTAGCATATTTATTTATTAGGTATTTGTGCAAAGTTAACTATATGAAAAGTATGTTTATTCATTAGTTTGAATATAATAAATGAAAACTTATTATGTGTACGTTCTTTCCCCCAGTGTACATATATATATATATATATATATATATATATATATATATATATATATATATGTGTGTGTGTGTGTGTGTGTGTGTGTGTGTGTGTAAATAAATAAAAAAACTAATAAAATTTAATCCAAATAAATAAATAATTGAACAAATTGCCCCCGCTAAAATAACCGTTAGAACTAATAAAAATAAGTAGAAATAAGCAAAAACAAGTAAAAGTAATCCATCCAAATAAATAAATTAAAAACTACCCACCCGCCAAAATAACAGAATAGACTACAATAAGCAATCTAAACATTGGACGAATAAATAGCTTTAATTATCTTCCCAGACGAAAACAAACTATTAAATAAGCGACCTAAGCAAATCCTACCCGCAAAATATTTGACTACGTTAATAAAACATCAAAAAACGAAAAGAATAATACGAAAATAAAATAAAAAACAAGTAAAATAAATTAACCCAAACAAATAAGTAAATAAATAAATAAACAAGCCACTCTCGTAAAAATAACCGCCAGAATAGATTACCCACAATGCACCACTGACCCATATATATAAATAGTCGAGGAAAAATCCAGCATTCGCGGGCTGATGATTGCGCCTCTGAGGGTTGACTTTAATGTTCACGTTTATATTTACATACGCTCTATCTCTGATATTGAGCACTTTTCCCCATAAATATAGCACACCTTAAAACTATATTTTTTCATATATATATATATATATATATATATATATATATATATATGAAGAGAGAGAGAGAGAGAGAGAGAGATAGATAGACCGACAGATAGATAGTAATTTAAATATCATGAAATGGCCAAGTCAGATCCAAAATTTAAACCCAATCGAGAATCTGTGACGTTATTTGAAAATTTAAATCCAATCGATAGCTTCACCAAACATCCCGGATCTGAAGACCCTATGGGAAGAAGAATGGAACAAAATACCAACTAAAAGTTGCAAATCATTAATTGGGCCCTACAAGAAAAGGACGATTGCTGTGAATAATGGCTTTTCTACAAAGTATTAAATGAAGCTTATGTATTCTTTGTTGTATTGTACGTATACTTTTTTTTCACACGTTAAGATGGATAAATCGGATTTATTTCTATTAAATCATTTTTTCTCTTTTCTATGCATATTTAGTTATTATGTATTTGTGTACAGTTAACTATATGAAAAGTATGTTTATTCATTAGTTGTAAATAAAATAAATTAAAAATTCTGATGCGTACGAATATTTGTTTCCCCACCACTATATATATAAGGCCGGAGCGTACATGGTCGAAACGTTGCGACAAACATGGCGACAAAGACGAAGACAATAGTCTGAATAATGTAAATAGTATATATATATATATATATATATATATATATAGACAGAGAGAGAGAGAGAGAGAGAGAGAGAGAGAGATTCTTGGTTGGGTGAGTCTAAATGTTTTACTTTTGAATATATATATATATATATATATATATATATATATATATATATATATAACATGAAATTACGCGTTTTTTGGTTGGTTGTTGATCTGGTCGTCTAACTAAATAACCTTCTTAGTATATAAAAAATCTTGACTTAATCCTGAGTCTTTGTCTTTTCAGATAATTTTTCTTTCAATATAGCCATTAAAATGGATGAACTGGATTTATTTCTAATGAATAAATTTTATTTGTTTTCTATGCATATTTAGTTATGAAAAGTACGTTTATTCATTAGTTAGAAATACAAGAGATTAAATTTTTTTATGTGCACCGATATTTGTTCAACCCAATGTATATAGCCCATTAAATATTTTAAATTAATAAATGCATAAATGATTTATCAACATAAAATAAAATTGTAATTACACTAATAAATTTAGCATCAACAACATTATCTAACTTAAGTTTATTAGGCAATAAATGACATCAGTCTGTTTGTTTGTTTTGTTTTACGGCATATCAACACCTCAATGTTTTATTTAATGCCGACAACCTTTTTTTCACCTGGTAATATTATTGTTTTGTCAAAAATCTATTTCTGATAATATTTTTTCCTCAAAAATATATAGCAGGTAATATTATTTTAAAAAATGTATTGCTGGCAATATTTTTTTTTCAAAAACGTATTCCTGTTAATATTTTTTTTTTCAAATATTTATTTCTGGTAATAATTTTTACAAAGTATTTCTGGTATTAAAACCTATTTTACACATTCATAATGCTTTTTTACCTCAGTTTCGGGGTTAACTATTTGCTCATAGCTGTGATCCTAACAGGTGCTACCACCCCGGGTCAGGGTGGACCTGGGGACACCAGCAATTAAGAGAACGTTCCATGCTCCTCAAAGCCTCCTGATCAGAGGCCTTGCTGTTAGACGAAGTTTATCGTCATACCCAGGACGCAGATGTAGTTTATAGTCATACCCAGGACGCGGATGTAGTTTATCGTCATACCCAGGACGCGGATGTAGTTTATCGTCATACCCAGGACGCGGATGTAGTTTATAGTCATACCCAGGACGCGGATGTAGTTTATCATCATACCCAGGACACGGATGTAGATTATAGTCATACCCAGGACGCGGATGTAGATTATAGTCATACCCAGGACGCGGATGTAGTTTATCGTCATACCCAGGACGCGGATGTAGTTTATCATCATACCCAGGACACGGATGTAGATTATCATCATACCCAGGACGCTGATGTAGTTTATCGTCATACCCAGGACGCGGATGTAGTTTATCGTCATACCCAAGACGCGGATGTAGATTATCATCATACCCAGGACGCGGATGTAGTTTATCGTCATACCCAGGACGCGGATGTAGTTTATCGTCATACCCAGGACGTGGATGTAGTTTATCGTCATACCCAGGAGGACATCAGTCTGTGTCCTCCATTTAATTTTCCTTTCACAGTTAGCTTTAAGAATATTTTAATGTTTTTCTCAAATTTAAAATTTGTAAATTGAAACATATTTCATCCACTTTGCTTCTGTTTATAAATAAAAGTTGCAAATTAAAAATCTTACATTTACGTTAATGAAGTCCCTCGGGTTACTTTCCCTTTTATCTCTCTCTATATATATATGAGGAAAAAGTTCTTGGCCAGGTCAGTCTTTTTCAGGCTTACTATTGCCCATTCATTAATGAAAATGATATGGTAAATTTAATTTGAATATATTTAATAGAAATTTATTATATTAAATTTATTCACTTATAAGATGCAAAATAGAAAATCTCTACATTTACTTTAATGAAGTCTCTCAGGTCAGGAAACGCGTTGGTAAAGAAATCTTTTATTTTCTCTCTCTCTCTCTCTCTCTCTCTCTCTCTCTCTCTCTATATATATATATATATATATATATATATATATATATATATATATATATTGTTGGATTTCCACATTAGGCGTTTCTTGTCCAAAGTAACTAATAGCAACGGCGAGAAAAGAAACATAAACAATAATATTAATATTTTTTATAAAAATCAGATGAACGATAATTACAAACAGGATGAATGCCGAATGAATAACATTATAAAAAAATGCATAGCACCAGTTGATAATAGCAAAAAAATTAGATTAATTATTTATTATAAAAAATTTAAAACTTGTAACCTTATAGTTAAAAATAATAATTCACCTCCTAGAACAAAATTAAATAGAGCAAACATTATTTACGAATTCAAATGTCCATTAAGGAATTGTATTCCTCAAGAATCAACTTTCGTAAATAATTATATAGGCCACACTACAAATCGTTTAACACGCAGATTAACCCTACACCTTTCTGACAATAGCTCAATTAGATCTCATTTAAATATTCATGGAGACCTACCGGACACTATTCGGAATATACTTGTCGACAACACTAATATAATAGCATCATCCACTTGTAAAAAAAAAAAAAGGCTAAAAATAATGGAAGCCTTACTTATAAAAATAAGCAAACCAACACTTAATAATATTAACTTTGAACATGGACATAATATCTTGACCGTGTTTTGAAACAAAAAAAATGAATCACTTTATAAAAAACATACACATAACAAACTATTTCTAATTCTAACAGTTGAAATATAATCCTTGACAATGGCTAAATGTATAGCCGAAAGCGCTCGGAAAAGAACATTCGGACAATTTTTATATAACTTATCCTCTGAAAAGAAAAACTTTATTAGATCGCACGAGAAATTATATAAAAAACTAAATAAAAGCACCTTGTCAGTCGTTTTTAATGAAATGTGCTTTTTTGAAGGATTGCTGCCTAAATACACAATATATATATATATATATATATATATATATATATATATATATATATATATATATATATATATATATATAGAGAGAGAGATATATATATATATATATATATATATATATATATATATATATATATATATATATATATATATATATATATATATATATATATATATATATATATGTAGAGAGATAGATAGATAGATAGATAGATAAGTAAAAAATGCTTGGTTGGGTCAGTCTAAATGTTTTACTTTTGTCCATATATATATATGACTGTTCCGTGTAGGATACAGGTTCGAATCCTGTCAGAGGACAAATATTTTCTATGAAAATTTCTCGGACATTCAGGCCGGTAAATGTTGTTTAATACTGTTTATTACAAACAAAGCATTTATTTAAATATTTGTATCTATAAAAAGAATGTATAAAAATGTCTTAGAAATAATTGTCGGACTTTGTCCATTTCTTAATATATATATAAACGTAATATATATATATATATATATATATATATATATATATATATATATATATATATATATATATATATATATATATATATACATACATATATATATATATATATATATATATATATATATATATATATATATATATATATATATATATATATATGCGTCTGTGAGTATTTATTGCATTTATCCTTATATGTATTAGAATGTATAATTTTGGTAGATTGTCGTAATTAATATAGTTGAAACAAAACCCTTTACTTGAACCATGAGTGTCAATTCGAGGTTGGGACACGACGCCGGAAATCCGGTATTTAGTTTTCACATATTTCGGTTCGAATTCGTTACATCGGTCTGTTAGTATCCTCTGTATTAACCTTTCATCCCGAATTCCCTCTGCTCAACCTTTGAGATAAAACATGAAAATTATTCTTAGATAATCCTTATATACACTTCAGGAAAATATGTACTTGATACGGTAGAATTTACATCAGTAAAAAAAAGAAAGAAAAAAGATGATTCTTTAAAAGAAAAGAAATGAAAATACATCTGTAAAAAGTGAAAATAGTTACGCAATGACATATGTTTCCTTTCATGAAAATAAACTCTAGAAAATAAATTGAATTTATTTGAAATTTAATATGACCTACGTTCTTTATTAATCATCTTGGAAATTTTCTTCATCTCATTTCTCCTATTTTATCGTAATATTTACCGGTCGAATTTTTTGACATTTTTTTAAATTTTTTTTTTATTAAAGTTTACCCAAAGAACAGGGTTACTCAATGAGGTGTGTGATATGAATGCAAGTGGAGGTGGAATGGAGAGGTCATGATGAGAATAAAGAGGATAGATAAAGTTTAACCCCATGACTTTTTGAGACTAGCACTGTAGCGTTCAATTAAGCATGGGCGCGGTAGTGTGTTTAAAAAGAGTAGCAGTTCTTTCGACTACAAGTGGTTTTCAGTGCATCTCATAACTGCGACCGGAGAGGATAGCAGGTGAGGTGTAAAAGACGAAAAAAACTGTTGCTAATTCTTTGATTGTCTTTCGACTATCGATTTAGCAACAGTTTCAAAACATTCATATGCCAGAAAAAATATGATTTCAAAATTTAAAATATTATTATGGATTACTTGTAATCGCATGCACGAGTCCCAGTATAAATAGTTGTAAATAATTATTGACCGATTTTGTCATTGGGATATTTTCGCATTATATCAAGAATTAAGAATATATTAACTAGGGTCATCAAATTGGAGGAGAGAGTTATCAATGATAATGTTCTGACTTCGAACCCTTGGTTATCTCCCTTGAACACTCTCTCTAGTGTTTTTTTTAAACAATTGTGGATCCGAATGAAGTTAATTCTGTCTGTTGTATAGCGTTGTTTAACTTTAGTGACGAAAGAGCAATTTTTTTCAGAAAGAGCGGCCCAGAAAAAAAAAGAATCTTTTTGGAACCACTGGAAGCTGTATCAGCCGAACTTTGTCCTTACAATTGGAATACGGGATCTAAGGATGGACGAATAGTAGACTTATAGATATGTAAGATAGATTCTTCAAAGAAGAATGTTGCTGATTGTTCTTTGAATCTTATCAAGGAGCTCTAGGTAAATATCAGGGGAAACGGACCATATGTGACAGCAATATTCTAAGGATGGACGAATGGTAGACTTATAGATATGTAAGATAGATTCTGGAGAGAAGAATATTACTGATTCTTCTTTGAATCTTATCAAGGAGCCCAAGGTAAATATCAGGGGAACCGGACCATATGTGACAGCAATATTCTAAGGATGGACGAATGGTAGACTTATAGATATGTAAGATAGATTCTGGAGAGAAGAATATTACTGATTCTATTGAATCTTATCAAGGAGCCCAAGGTAAATATCAGGGGAACCGGACCATATGTGACAGCAATATTCTAAGGATGGACGAATAGTAGACTTATAGATATGTAAGATAAATTCTTCAAAGAAGAATGTTGCTGATTGTTCTTTGAATCTTATCAAGGAGCTCTAGGTAAATATCAGGGGAAACGGACCATATGTGACAGCAATATTCTAAGGATGGACGAATGGTAGACTTATAGATATGTAAGATAGATTCTGGAGAGAAGAATATTACTGATTCTATTGAATCTTATCAAGGAGCCCAAGGTAAATATCAGGGGAACCGGACCATATGTGACAGCAATATTCTAAGGATGGACGAATGGTAGACTTATAGATATGTAAGATAGATTCTGGAGAGAAGAATATTACTGATTCTATTGAATCTTATCAAGGAGCCCAAGGTAAATATCAGGGGAACCGGACCATATGTGACAGCAATATTCTAAGGATGGACGAATGGTAGACTTATAGATATGTAAGATAGATTCTGGAGAGAAGAATATTACTGATTCTATTGAATCTTATCAAGGAGCCCAAGGTAAATATCAGGGGAACCGGACCATATGTGACAGCAATATTCTAAGGATGGACGAATGGTAGACTTATAGATATGTAAGATAGATTCTGGAGAGAAGAATATTACTGATTCTATTGAATCTTATCAAGGAGCCCAAGGTAAATATCAGGGGAACCGGACCATATGTGACAGCAATATTCTAAGGATGGACGAATGGTAGACTTATAGATATGTAAGATAGATTCTGGAGAGAAGAATATTACTGATTCTATTGAATCTTATCAAGGAGCCCAAGGTAAATATCAGGGGAACCGGACCATATGTGACAGCAATATTCTAAGGATGGACGAATGGTAGACTTATAGATATGTAAGATAGATTCTGGAGAGAAGAATATTACTGATTCTATTGAATCTTATCAAGGAGCCCAAGGTAAATATCAGGGGAACCGGACCATATGTGACAGCAATATTCTAAGGATGGACGAATGGTAGACTTATAGATATGTAAGATAGATTCTGGAGAGAAGAATATTACTGATTCTTCTTTGAATCTTATCAAGGAGCTCATGATAAATAGCAAGGGAACCGAACCATATGTGACAGCAATATTCCAAGCATGGGCTTATATATATATAGACTGTTTAAAGACAAGAAAATGTTCACATAGATATCAATACTGAATGCTTATAGGCTGAAATCATTAAAATCCAAAGATGAAACAAAACTATTGAGATAATAATGTTTTAAATATTAAAGTGATTTTTTGACAAAAGTAGGGACTAAGGAGAAAGTAAAGTAGCCGAAGGGCGTGGTTCTGAACGAGGCGTAGAAATAAAGATATGATTTGCTAACAGGAGCACTTTGAAGTGGACTAAAGTGACCTTGCTATAGACAGGGTAGCTTTCATTAATATTTAAAAGAAACATTTCGCAAGAGATCTCGTAAACTGAGAATTATGCAGTGTAATTTCGGACTTCCGACTTATTGTTCAACACTCATGTATATATAGAAGAGGGTGCTGAAACATTCTCGGACCGAGCCCACTTAACCATAACCAGACGAAATGCCCAAACATCTGAGATCTCTTCTTACTCTCGTCGATAAGATTTCACCATCTCCCTCCAAACACACACACACACACACACACATATATATATATATATATATATATATATATATAT
>OZ038505.1:66978427-66985927 GCA_964036315.1 Acanthosepion esculentum
AAAGCGAGCTATTAGATTGGCATCTAGGTCCCACCCTTTTACTGTTGAAATAGCTGGATGCATCCGCCACTTTTACGCCAACAGTTTATTTTCTCGTACTTTACGCCCGTGGAAATCCCTCCCATTTACTTGTTTCCCTGATAACTGCACTCTTCAAAACATATTCTGCTTTCTTGAATCCCGTTCATCTTTCGTCATTTCTGCAATTCTCCCTAATCTCAGTTTAATCTTTTACTTTCTCTCCCTGTAACCCCCTGCGCACTAGTGGCATTCCCGACTTGCTTGGGAGGAAGTGGTTATAAAAAAACATTCCTTTCTTCAGTCCTTGCTTCCTCTAAAAATACATCTAACCTAATAGTGATCAATAATTACCTTACGGCAATTCGTACGCACATTACAAACAAAATAGGACTGCTAAATGCTGAGATATCATGGACCGAGCGTGTGAACAACGATGAGGTTTTGGAGAGGATGCAAACAAGAAGGAAGATTATACTTAACACCAGAAAGAGACAGCTGAAATTTCTGGGATACGTAATGAGAAAAGAAGAGACTCGAGGCGACAGAGATGTGGTTCTACAGAAGGATACTAAGGATATCATGGACCGAGCGTGTGAGCAACGATGAAGTGTTGGAGAGGATGCAAACAAGGACGAAGCTTATATTTAGCATCAGGAAGAGGCAGATGAAATTTCGGGGACACGTGGTGAGAAGGGAGGGCCTGGAGAATCTGATACTCACAGGGCGGAAAAGAGGGAAAGAAGGACAAGGGAAAGCAACGCATGGCATATCTAGCGGGCTTAACAAAGTGGTTGACAGAACGTAGTCTTGGGGATGTTGCAGAGGGACGAAACATATTAAGAACTACAGGGTATAGGAGGAGGTGGAGAGCCATGATTGCCTACGTCCTGAAGGGACACGGCACACAAAAAGAAAGAAAGAAGTGATTAATACCAAACTACTATTCAGAAATCGCCCTGAAAATAGTGAGTCAAAATATTTAATCCTGTCATTAGTACAAATAAAGAAACCCACGTTAAATATAGATATATAAAGGGTGTTTCATTAAGACGGATTATATATATGGATGTTTCATTAAGACGGATCAAAGTCAGCAGTAAATAAATCAGTGTTATTGGTGAAAATTTATTTATTTCTCTATTGGATCATGTTATTTAAATCATGGCAATTATGTGTGAAAAATAATATCGCCCAAATGTCCGCCAAGGCTTCAGCGGCACACAATCGATGGTCAAAATTTTTGATGACGTCTCTGCATAGTTGCTCCTCGATCTCACCAATATGCCTTATTATCTCATCCTTCAGCTGTTGAATTGTTGTTGGCTTGTTGGTATAGACCTTACTTTTGAGATGACTCCAAAGGAAGAAATCTAAAGGCGTCAAGTCGCACGATCGTCGTAGCCAATTGACTCCGCTGTTTCGAGAGATGATGCTACCTGGGAACTTCTCATTTCATTTCTGTTTGAACGTCCATTTTCATAATACGCTTTGATAAATTTAACACGTTGTTTGATTGTTAATCTTTCCATGGTTGAAATTGTCAAAGACTTAAATTTGTTAAATGTGAAAGAAAAAGAAAAATCCTTAAACGCTTAAACTTAATTCACATTTAAGGTCGGTCCAAGTTATTGGCACACCTTTTAGTCTATCGCAGGTAACAGCATTTTAAAATTCTTGTAAGCTATTTAAAATGCGAAACACGTATCAGCGTTTACTAACGTCTGCTTATATTGCCTGGGACTGTGTATATATGCGAGTTTGTTAAAGGGTTTTGCTTACATATGTGAGTATGCGTATATAGACGTGTATTTGTGTGTTCATATGTGTGTGAATGTGTGTCACCATATTTATTAATGTGTTCCACAATGTGTACACGTGTGTGTATGCAGTTCATATTCTTTCCAGTGTCTCAATTTGGAATCCACTACAGTTTCTTTTCGCCGTCATTTCAACCGACCTCCATTCATTTCTATCTCTCTCATTTTCTCTCTCTCTTTCTATCTCACTCTTTCCCTCTCGCTCGCTTTCTCTCTATCTCGCTTTCTCTCTTTTCTTTCCATCTATTTCATTCCTCTCCCCAACTTGATTCCTTGATTGCTTCTGTCCTTCCTTCTTTCCTTCATTCTTTCATTCTTTCATTCGTCGCTCTCTCTCTCTCTTCCTACTTTCCTTCTTTACTGTCTACCTTCATTCCTCTCTCTCTCGCTCTCGCTCTCCCTCACTCTCTTCCTTTTATTCTTCTTTCCTGATTCTGCTCCTTCCTTCCTCTTTCTCTTTTGTTATCGCTCTTTCGTGAGTCCTTCCTTCCTTCCTTCCTTCCTTCCTTCCTTCCTTCCTTCGTCTCTCTCTCTCTCCCTCTCTCTGTTGTCCTACCTTCCTCCTTTACTCTCTACCTTCATTCCTCTATCTCTTCCTTTTATTCTTCTTTCCTGATTCTGCTCCTTCCTTCCTCTTTCGTTATCGCTCTTTCGTGAGTCCTTCCTTCCTTCCTTCCTTCCTCCCTTCCTCCCTTCCTTCCTTCGTCTCTCTCTCCCTCTCTCTCTTTTCCTACACTCCTCCTTTGCTGTCTACCTTCATTCCTCTCTCTCTTCCTTTTATTCTTCTTTCCTGATCCTTCTGCTTCCTTTGTCTCCTTTTTGTTTCATTTTCCTTCTTTAATATCCTGTCATTCTGTCCAATCTATCTATCTATCTATCTATCTATCTATCTATCTATATATATATATATATATATATATATATATGTAACAGCAAGATCCTAATCTATCTATCTATTTAGGTTTATTCAGATCTACCTATTTTAGTTTCCTCTCTCTCTCTCTCTCTCTCTCTCTCTCTATATATATATATATATATATATATATATATATATATATATATGTTTGTGTGTGTGTGTAACAGCAAGATCCTAATCTATCTATCTATCTATGTATCTATGTCTATTCATATCTACCTATCCTAGTTTATTCAGATATATTAATGTTTTTATTCTATTCATATCTATCTATCTATCTATCTATCTATCTATCTATCTATCTATCTATCTATCTATCTATCACAGCCCTTAACTATTTATCCAAAATTGAGCGTCTATAGATATACATATGTGCAAACATTTTTTAAGGACTTTCTTTTGCTTTTCTTCGTCTCTCATTCTTTTGCCCTGTTTCACGCAGAATTCTCAGAAACAAATGACAAAGAATAAGACAAAGTAACAACGCCTCAGCGATTTCTGCTTAGACATCAAAAGGGCAAAATGCTTTTGAGGTTTGCCAAGTGCCTTCGCAAAATGCAAAAATGCCTCAACTCCCTTTGTTTTGCACTGACCTCCCGGTAATTGTCTATGGCACTACTTCTTGCTATTTTGCTGACGCTAATGTTATGCTCCTTCGAGTTGCCCCTCCGAAGAACTTAGACACTTATGCTCCGTCTCTTTTGAACTCTATGGTAGCCGATTAATTATACGATCACGGTTTCATTTTCGGGAAACAAGAAAACGAAAGAGGACGGTTTTAAATAGGTGAATTTATATACATTTTTGTTTTGGTTGCATGAAACATTCAGATGAGTAATTCTCAAGGTTTATTATCCCATTAATCTGAACCAGTTATGGGCAAACTGCGGTCCTCAGTCTGCATGGGGCCCGTTTGTTATTCTGAATGGCATGAGAGAAATAACTAACTTAAATTTGTTTGTCTTCTCTCTTGTTCACTCACACGTTCCATACATCATCACATAAATAACAATGATTTACCATAATGATTCTTGAATTTTTCGTTGAAGGTTACTTTTTAACCTTTTTAAACCATTGACGATTTTCACTAAGGAAGATCATACATGTAGCAATTTTTCGCTATAGAAAAAAGAAACGATC
This sequence comes from Acanthosepion esculentum, assembly GCA_964036315.1. Classification (NCBI taxonomy): domain Eukaryota; kingdom Metazoa; phylum Mollusca; class Cephalopoda; order Sepiida; family Sepiidae; genus Acanthosepion; species Acanthosepion esculentum. The sequence goes on from OZ038505.1 coordinate 66,982,322, forward strand.
ATAATAATTTTGTCAAACTTCGATCTTCATGTCGACAAAAAACAAAAAAAAACAAAAAAAAAAAACCGGAATATCAAAAGGACCGCTTTTTCTTTGACACCGCTATTATTTCAATTACCTTCACTCATCGACAATGTTTAATGTTTTAAAAAGCGATGATTAGAATTTACAATAAAACACACACACACACACACACGCATATATATATATATATATATATATATATATATATATATATATATATATATATATATATATATAAATATAAAAGTGAACATAGAAGTCAACACTTAGAGGCGACAGTCTGTTTCATGCTAGTGCAATCGTCAGGCAACTAGTTTCATGCTAGTGCAATTGTCTGGCAACTAGTTGCCTCACGATTGCACTATATATATATATATATATATATATATATATATATATATATATATATATATATGCAGAAATATAGTCTTAAAGTGTGCTATATTTATGGGGTAAAGTGCTCAATATCAGAGATAGAGCGTCTGTAAATATAAAAGTGGACATGGAAGTCAGCACTTAGAGGCGACAGTCTGTTTCATGCTAGTGCAATCGTCAGGCGACTCTATATATATATATATGTATATATTGACGATTGCACTATATATATATATATATATATATATATATATATATATATATATATATATATATATATATATATATATATATCTGTGACCTGTAGTTAAAATGGCACAGTTAACCCCAAAACTGGGGTCAAAACACTACGAAAATATAAAATAGCAATAGATTTAATAATTATATATTAGCAGCAATACATTTTTGAAAAAAAAAGCAGCAATTCATTTGACTGTGATAAAAAAAACTTTACAAAAATACGTCACTGAAACCTTATCTACAAACATATTTTTTAAAAAAGGATATATATTCAAACGGAACTATCCTAAAACGACATTAAATAACCCATTGCCGCAAAATAAAATAAGCAAAACAAACTAACTCATTTCTCGAAAAAAAGATCTCCCACGGATGAAGATAAAACCAGAGGTGAAACAAATGTGGTTCTGCACAAAAATACTGACAATTTCATGGAAGTTATTTTAGACACAAATGAAGAAGGAACGTCTGGAAAATATAACACTCACGGGGCAAAATGAGTGAAAGAAAAATTGTTAAATAATAATTTCAGACTATTATTTTTTGGTGGTAGTGTATATGGCTCAGATCTTCTGAGGCTGACCATAAGGTCAGATGGTAGACAAAATAGGGATGTAGATTTTCATTGGCTGAGCCGAACGTGGGAATTTTAGAGACATAGTGTTTTCAGAGAGTTAAGTTTTGATACGTCATACACAGGAGATATGGTTATTTCGTGTCTCGAGGAACTTTATCCCCAGTTGGTGTGATAGAGCTAGTTAAAAATGTACACGTCGTCGTGTTTAATAAAAGAGATAATTTTAAAATCCCTTTTGCTGAAGTTTTCATTTTACCTCCGAACTAAAAACCAACGGCCTTCTCCAGATGGTTGGTATGTCGCACTAAATCCTTTATTTCGCTCACTGGGGTAGACTGTTCTCGTTCCACGTGTCATGTTTAATGGATGTCAGTTATCAGTTATCTCCTGTTAATCCCACTCTCCAAGTTCTCCACTGCCTTAACCGGGTATTGAACTCACACTCTTTGGGTCCAGTCACTGGATCTAACTATCGCCTTTATCGCCTTTATCCATGTGGCATGTTTCCTTGAGGACGTGGATAAATGTACATAATAACTCATCTCAGAAATATAGATAGATATTGATCTCTGGGGTAAGACTGAATCCCAAGTCCAGGTATCTCATTATGAGAACACGAATCCATCATGATTACAGAAGGTTTAGGTCCCGTTCAGTCGTGGTGGAATGTTATTTTTCTAATTATTTCGCCCAAGAAAGGAAATAAAGCCTCTAAGATGCATTGGGTTAATAAGTTAGGGATAACACGTGAAAAAAAATTATTAAGGAGAGATCAATAAAAGAATAGGAACGAAGAAGTCAGAAGATAATGATTTCTTGCATTTAAATTTTAAAAAATTAAAGATGACTGAAAAGCAATAAGACGGAAGAATATTCCACAAGCGAGAGGTGCGACAGAAGAAACTGTTAGCATAGAACTTACTGTTACATCTAACCATTTCAGATGTCAAATCATAGGACCTTACCGCCAATCTAGTACTGAGCTTAAGGGAAGATGCTCATACAAACATTCCGAGAATACGTATCAATCTATGTCTTCTACTACAAGCATTATATATATATATATATATATATATATATATATATATATATATATATATATATATATATATATATGCTTCCCTCGATTTATGCAAATTAGATTAGTGCTTACATACTACTCGATTAGTGCAGGAAAGCATTATTCAGTTTAACCATAGTCATTGAAAATTGATGTTTTATAGTTACCGAAGTACAAATTAGCCGCACTAATTGAGGCATTAGAAATGGGATTGTATGTGTGTGCGTGTGAACACAATCATCAGGCTATATATATATATATATATATATATATATATACACATTATATATATGCGTGTGTGTGTATATGTATCTATATATATATGTATATATATGTGTGTATATGTATCTATATATATATATGCGTATATATATGTGTGCGTATATATATATATATATGTATATATATATGTATATATATATTTATTTATATATATATATATGCATATACATATATATATATATATGCATATATATATATATATATATATATATATATATATATATATATATATATATATATATATATATATATATATATATATATATATGTATATATAAATAAAAAGGAAAGAACAGTAAGATATAAAATCCGGTGTCCTTATAGATATTTTTATTTTTACACAATAGTGCTCTATGTAAATTTAAATTTATAGAGCATTAATATTATAAATTAATAGATTTAAAATATGGTTTTACCGCTACACAGTGATAACCATGTTTCAGAAATGGAAGCTAAAGCCCCTGAATTTAATTTTGTTATTAAACCAAAGACATTAGTTCCATTTCCTCATCAACCGAATTTTGGAGTAACTTTAGCTTTAGCTTCCATTTCTGAAACATGGTTATCACTGTGTAGCGGTAAAACCATATTTTAAATCTATTAATTTATAATATATATATATATATATATATATATATATATATATATATATATATATATATATATATATATATATATACTACTAGTAATACTCGGTTGAAAAACACCACGGATAGTACAACTTGTAAGTCTATCAAAACAAATTGGTACCCGAGGAAAAAAAAAACACTGGATAAAGAGAAAGAACTAGAAACATCCGAAAGAGGGTGAAATAAATCGTCCAATGCTTTAAGATTTTAGTCCAAAGAAAAACCTCAAGCGTGTAATAAAGCTAAAACGTAGAGTGCTCAATAATCTAAGCAGAGCAGGGATAAATGAAAGAAATCCTAAAGTGCCAGGAACAACCTACCTAGGTTTCACCTCAACGGAACTTCAAGGTATGCTGGCAGATTACCCTAAATATCCATTTAGGTGAATCCTTGTAGGTTGTTCCTGGCTCTTTAGGATT
>OZ038505.1:66990927-67000927 GCA_964036315.1 Acanthosepion esculentum
GACTTGGCTATGGAAGTTTAGTTTTGTATTTGTTTGTTTATTTAGCGACATGTCAACTCCTTATGGCTCATTTAATGCCGAAATTTAATGATGTTTTAGAGAAATTTAAAAACAAAAAATTTATTTTTAAGGTACCTTAAAAATCATTCATAACCAGTTACCTATCATCGCCTGAGGCAGTACAACCATAATATTGAAACATAAAAGCTTTTGTGTAGCTACTGAAAAATGTTTCTATTATAAACTCTTATAAAAAAATAATAATACTAATTATATATATATATATATATATATATATATATATATATATATATATATAAGAAACAACTGAAATGTTGCAAATTTAAAAAAAAGAAATTGAATGTTTTTTGTGAAAGTATTTATTTATTTTTTTTTCATATATATATATATATTGACAGAAATGACTGTTTTCAGAAGTTTGATTACATTAAGTAGCGTCCGTCGCGAAACGCGGACGTCACGTGATATGGAATCACTAATCTGCTTTTTGTATGAAGGATTCATGTAATGTATATATATATATATATATATATATATATATATATATATATATATATATATATATATATATATATATATATATGTTCATACAGACATCATCAGGCATGGAAATTTATTTGTTTTTTTAGTACATCCAGGTAATAACGGGACAACGAAAGTTTAGATGTGATTCGAAATATGTTTTTTTTAGAAATGTGTTATTGTTAACGGTAAGAAATTTTGGAGCGTGCAGTCGCAATTCTGAGGTTGAATTTTTTGAAAATTTAAGAGAGTGCGTATTTTTACTAATATGGTAAATGGAGAATTCTTTTCTTGTAGTAGTTTTTTATCAGTCGATGTGGCACCACATATTTGCACCACATATTTGATATATATATATATATATATATATATATATATATATATATATATAATTATTTATTTAAATATTATAACATAAATATGTTATAAAATCACTACAAAAATAGCCATTTTGTTTCAGCACTTCTGGTGTTTTATCAAGTGATGATGTTGAATGTAGAATAAATCGTTTTAAAAGTTTCAAATTAATTAACGATCCTTCGCTAGGGGTAAACGCTGTTACATAAGCTAGAATGACCAATCAAAATACCCATTATCAAGGAATCATCGGTGTATTAAATAACCGATTTATATTAATATTAATTAAATATTATTTTATTTCTTTCAGCAGCTCATATCTGGTCTGGTGATCCTGTTAAGGGTAAGATATATTCATCTTTGGATTTTATCAAAATCCAAAGATGAATATATCTTACCCTTATATAAGTCATTTATACGAGGGCCATTCAATAAATAAGGTGAATTTTTCGGTATAAGGACTTCTAATACAGATAGAAGCTTACTCTTTTTTTAGTTTTTTTGTTTTACTTCTTTTTCACATGGATTTAATTTCTTTTGCAGATTAAAAAAAACAAACTTTGAGAGTTTTGGCGATTAACAAAGATGGCCGACCAAGAAGCATGCTCCAGGATTGAACAAGCGGGCAGTTATCAAGTTTTTGGTTGCTGAAGGGTGCAAACCAGTTGAAATTCATAGGAGAATGTCAACTGTTTATGGTGCCACATGTTTCAGCAAAAGAAATGTCTACAAGTGGGCTAAATTGTTTAAAGAAGGACGGGGCAGTGTTGAGGATGAAGACAGGCCTGGGAGGCCTACAGAAGTGAGATCTCCTGAGGTGATCGAATCAGTCAATGACCTCATTCAGTCTGACAGAAGGGTGACAGTGGATCACATTGCAAGGGCTTTGAAAGACATAAAGAACAAACGCAGGGGTCATCAGTCAGAAGGAGTCATCTTGCATCATGACAACGCAAGGCCTCACACAGCAGCCCAAACGGTGCAGACCATCAACGAACTGGGCTGGGAACTGCTCCCTCATCCCCCTTTCAGCCCTGACATTGCCCCTTCAGACTTTCACCTGTTTGGTCCCTTGAAAGCGTTCACGAGAGGCACGAAGTTTAAATGTTGACGATGAAAGAAAAAGTGTTGTGATCGACTGGCTGAGACATCAGTCCAAAGATTTTTACGCTGAGGGGATACGGAAGCTTGTGCACAGATGGGAAAAGTTTGTGACAATAGTGGGAGACTACGTTGAAAATTTTTTAAAAAAGTAAGCTTCTATCTTTATTAGAAGTCCTTATACTGAAAAATTCACCTTATTTATTGAATGAACCTCGTACATACATTGAATATTGCTACCATATCTAGTTTGGTGATTCTGCTGTATATTCAAAGATTCTTGATAAAATCCAAACAAGAATCTGCAATGTTATCTGTCCTGACCTGGCATCTTGGCTTCAGTCACTTTCCCACCAACCTAACATAGTTTCATCGTGTCTCTTCCATAAATATGTTTATGGTAACTGTTCTGACGAAGTTTGTTCTTTGGTAGAAACACTTTACAAATTTAAGCGAAGCGTTAGATCAGCAGCTGGGTTTCATTATTTTTCATTTGAAATTTCTAGATGTAACCGTAAGTTCTATGCTAACAGTTTCTTCTCTCGCACTTCTCGCTTGTGGACATCTCTTCTGGCTTTTTACTTTCCAGTTAACTTTGATTTTCAAACATTTAAATGAAAGGCCAATAGCCATTTTCTGTCTTCTTGAATCCTCTTCTTTTTCGTCCTCTTTTTAATTATGATTTTTCTAAAATTCTTTAGCTATCATTAACTACTTGCGTCACAGTGGCTTTATTGCCTTGCTTGAGGGTGAAATGATTCAAAATAATGTCCCAATTCGTAAGTGCCTTTTAAACGATGAATTCGACACTAGAAGAAATTTCAACTACTAAATAGACACGCTAAACCTATAAAAAAATACTACTTTCTGGAGGAGAATACGAGGTATTTTGAACGAAAATTACAGGCAAATGATGGTGCGTATTATACAAAAGGATACTTTATCAGAAGTCTTTATTCAACTTACATTGTAAATACGATCCGTTCGCACAACAAATATTAAATTGGGAAAGTGATTACTTCGACCTGGTGAAGTATTTAGCAAGCTTGTCTCGCGAGACCAAATACGACCGAAGAGCGTGTTCTCTTCTCAAAGGGCGCTCCACACATTCACCCTTGTGTAACATCTAATGGATGTAAGTTATTCCCTGTTTTTTGCTTCATAAACACGAGATCGTATTATACTCAAGGTTGTAATTTATTCCGGTTTTAGCTTCAGTAAGGCGGGTTCGTATTATACTCAGGGATTTAATTTATTCCGTGTTTTTAGCTTCAGAAATACGGGGCCGTTTTATACCAAAGGTTATTTATTTCGTTTTTAGCTTCAGAAATACCGGCTCGTGTTATACCCAAGGATGTAATTTATTCCCTGTTTTAGCCACGGAATACCGGGGTCGTATTATACTCAAAGATGTCATTTATTCCCTGTTTTTAACTTCAGAAATGTGGTGTTGTATTATTCTCAGGGATGTAACTTATTAGGTGTTTTTAGCTTCAGAAAAACAGTCCTATTATGCTTAAATCGCATTTTACACAAGAAAATACGGTAAATTTTCAATTTTATTTTTTGCCTTAATCTTTCTAATAGCCAATAGGCCTTATATATTTACAAAATTTAGTGTGGCGCAAGATACAAGTGTGGGATATCTATACTATTTCTAGTTCAATTTGGAACTAATCAAAGTCATTTTGGGACTAAGCAAATTCGAAATGAAATAACCAAGTTCAGAATAGGACATTGCAAACTGAAAATGAAATAGTCAAGTTCAGATCGGGACTTAGCAAATTCAAAATGGAATAATAAGTTTGATTTAGAATGAAGCAAATTCATAATGAAATAAGCAAGTTTGAATTGTGACTAAACTGATTCATTAAGGAAAAATGTTTCGAACTTATCTGCGCATTTCAATAAAAAATATCATGGATTAACAAAAATGAACTGGTAGGTAAATCAAGTAATTAAAAATCGGAGCGCAGCATTGTGTAGGTTTTACTATCAATTCCTTACAAAAGGCTCTTCTTGAAGGGATAAATTTGTGTCAAAGTTAGAGTTTCTGGCACTTTCATTGGTAAGACAATTAGGGAGACGAGAAGAAGAAAGAAAGAGATGGGTATACTGTATATAGTGTTAACAAAGAGAATAAGAGAGTGTTATTCAAAATGAAAGGATTTGGGGGACAACAGGGCAAATCTCGAAAGTCCTAAGAAAAAGCAGCAAGGAAATACTGAATGTATACATCGACAGAGTTTGAAAAAAGATAGGTATAGTGAGAGATTTTAAGCGCTGAAAGTTGCATCCAAAAAATGTACACCTTTCATGACTTTTCTTGATTTATTGATTGCTCCTAGAAGATAAAACATTTCAATAGTAAAGTTAACATTATTATATCATCATAAAAATATTTAATTTGAAAGTATTTTTAGCAAAATAATTGCTCAGTCCCAAATTGAATTTGCCGAATCCATTTTGAACTTGCTAAGTCCCAAATCAAATCTGCTTATTGCATTTTGAATTTGACTATTTCATTTTGAATCTGCTTAGTCCCGATTTAAATTCGACTATTCCATTTTGAATTTTCTACATCCCATTTTGAATTTGATTATCCCATTTGGAATTTGCTGCATTCCATTTTGAATTTGACTATTCCATTTTGAACTTGGCTATTTCATTATGAACATGCTTAGTTCCAAAATGACGTCAATTATTCCCAAATTGAACTTGCAATGTGATTTAGGTAAGATAGTCGGTTTACTAGATTCTGGTATGATAGTCGGTTCATTTCAATGATGCCTTATTGAAACTACGTATATTCTTTCGGTGGCCGATATTCTCTTTTCAACTTCCAAAAGTTTCTTATGATTTACTGAAAAAAACGTTTGAACAAAGAAACTATAAACAATTTTTTTTGGTTAAATTTTTGCTTAAAATGTTATAGTGAGAATGAAACACACTGTAATAATCTGAGTGATTAGCTTTGTCGCAGCTACTCCAAAGTAATCTACATATTCAGATTCATTTTAAAACTTTGTTCAACAAATATGATTGTAATAACATTATAAAATGATAGCACGATAAAAATGTCGTCAGATAATGAAGATGAAGCTTTCTCAGAGGAACTGAAATTATTCAAATTTTCGCAAGAAATATCTTTTAGTTTCCAATCTTTAATACAGATCTAAATACCATTTTATATGCCTTTGTCAGACATTTCCAGCATCATTGTAATTACCGTATATGGCAGCGAATTTGACGCGGATTTTTCCCAAAAATATATCAAAGAATCCCTTGCGTTCAATTCGGCAGCATCATGTATGAGAGAGGCATTGGGACCACAAAGAAGTATGGTTCTACCAATGTGGGAATCGGTTCACGCATATAACTCAGCTCAGAAACTAGGATTCCTGGAAGTGAACAAACATGATCTCAATAAGAAATATCCCTAAAAAATCCGCCTATGCAAAAGAAATTAAGAAATGTGTGGAATTGTACAATGTTTTGCTGCTTGATTTTTTTTTTACCAGATTTTACAAATATTTGCTTTGATTGGTATATTACTGCTTGCTTTGTGTCTGTGTTCTGTTGATATACAGGTAATAGAATTTGTTTTTCTGTATGTATGGTATGGCATTTCATTTGCCAACAATTACCTTTTTTTCTTTTCGCCTATGACCATATGTACCAGTGTTCACTGATACCGGAAGATTTCTTTGTAGTTATGAATTTACTGTGTGTGTATATATTGCTCCTTGAAGGCACATCGAGGCGGTGTAATGGTTAGCAAGCTTGTCTCGTTAGAACAATTACGACTGAGTTCGATCCTCACTGGGTGCCCCTCTACTTTCGGCCTTGTGCCACATCTAAGCTACGCTTGGAAAATCACTATATTGCTCCTTGAAGAAAAACTAAAACAATTTTAAATAAATGCATAATGAAATGTACTAAAATCTACATTATTTACATTATTCGAACTATTGTCCTCATCTTTGTCACCATATTTATTACAACATTTCGGCCGTTGTACACTCTGGCCTTCTTCAGGTATTTCGCTCACTGGGTTAGACTGAAGAAGACCGGAACGTACAACGGCCGAAACGTTGTAATAAAAATGGCGACAAAGATGAGGACAATAGTAGAAATATAGACAAGTACTAAAATCTATCTTTTCCTAAAAGATGTCCTGGTTATTAAACCTTATTTCACTTCTATTTTTTAAAAGTGCCAATAACATCATTTGTGCTAATAATGTAAGTGTTTCTTCATGGTTAGTGAGAATGTTATATAAAGGTAAGGTTCTAACTGATTTCTTTTTTTGTAATTTGTGCCTTTTTTTAAAAATTTTCTCTGACAAAATTGGGGTACGTTCAATGCGTGGGTGCGTCCAATAGACCGGCAAATACGGTAATTTGTCAATTTTTTTTTTAAGCGTTTCACCCCAAGCAAGACGGGTAGCCACTAGCACGCAAGGGGTTACAGAGAGTTGGAGCGAGAGCAAATAGGAGTGATAGAAGAAAGGATGAAGAGAAGGATTGGGGATATATAAAGACATCTGGAGACGTTGATTGACATTACATTTGAATAGTTGGAGATTATAGCTATCAGGAAAACAGGAAGAGGGGAATGGAGTTCCACCGGCGAGAGGTGCGAGTCATGAAGCTATTGGAGTAGAAGAGACGGCTACATTTAACAGTTTCGACAGTGAAAGGGTGTGAGCGCGATACCAAACAAGGAGAACGCTTAAATTCGTGAACTCTGTGAACCTGCGTCTTATATAGATAAGAAAGAATCTAATTTGACGAGAGGTAAATTATGATTTCAGAAATGGTTTTAAGCTTAGCAATTGTTGACTTTAAGAAGATAAAATTCATTTTGGAATCTGATAGTTCTGTAGAAACCAAGGGTGCTTGTATCAGAATTAACATAAGATATTTACTGAATTTCTAAGTTGAAGGAATTTCTAAGTTGATAAATGCAAAAACTATAAACAGGTTATTTTAACACTGTTGGAAATAAAAATCATAAATAAAACAAAGACTAGCTTCGTAAATTTAATAATAACTCTCTGACACGCCTTGAAATATTTCATCCGCCATGATATCACCATTTTCCCACCTATTTTTCTCTTTAAGAAGTATGCCTGCAGACGTTAGAGTCTTTGGCTTGTTCTTCTAGATTTATTTGCAGGCAAATACTCCAGGACATGAAATGACCTCATGAATACTAAAGTTCCAGTTAGTTATTTAAACTTGAATAATGACGGTATCGGTGGGAAAAATTGTTAATTTGTAATATGCGCTGATCGCCAATGAAAAATCAATCGATAATAGCCTCCAGTTAAGAGTTAACAGAACATTATTTACATTATTCGGACTATTGTTCCCATCTTTGTCGCCATATTTATTACAACGTTTCGGCCTTTCAGTATCTGTCTATATTTCTGAAATGAGGTATTATGTACACTATTTACATTATTCGGACGATTGTCCTCATCTTTATCGCCATATTTATTACAACGTTTCGGCCTTTCAGTATCTGTCTATATTTCTGAGATGAGGTATTATGTACACTATTTACATTATTCGGACGATTTTCCTCATCTTTATCGCCATATTTATTACAACGTTTCGGCCTTTCAGTATCTGTCTATATTTCTGAGATGAGGTATTATGTACACTATTTACATTATTCGGACAATTGTCCTCATCTTTGTCGCCATATTTATTACAACGTTTCGGTCTTTCAGTATCTGTCTATATTTCTGAGATGAGGTATTATGTACACTATTTACATTATTCGAACAATTGTCCTCATCTTTGTCGCCATATTTATTACAACGTTTCGGTCTTTCAGTATCTGTTTATATTTCTGAGGAGGTATTATGTACACTTTACATTCTTCGGAATATTGTCCTCATCTTTATCGCCATATTTATTACAACGTTTCGGCCTTTCAGTATCTGTTTATATTTCTGAGATGAGGTATTATGTACACTATTTACATTATTCGGACTATTGTCCTCATCTTTGTCGCCATATTTATTACAACGTTTCGGCTGTTGTATACGTTACGTCCTTCTTCAGTTGGTTGGAATGTCGAACTGAACCCTTTATTTCACTCACTGGGGTAGACTGTTCTAGTTCCAAGTACCATGTTTTTAATAGATGTCAGTTATCTCCTGTTAATTTCCTTCTGAAAGTTCTGCACTGCCTTAACCGGGTATTAAACTCACACTCTTTGGGTCCTGTCCCTGGATCTAACCAACGCCTTTATCCACTGTGCCATGTTTAAATAAAGGATTGCTACTAAAATATGCTAGGCTTAAAATATGTTTTTTCTTTGTGTATCATGTTAGAAAATCAATACCAAAACAAAATAACACAAAAAGAAGAAAAAATCAGTACAATTTTATACGATTTCTTCTTTCACTGTCAATTCTACATATTTTTTTGTGAAACTGTCCACACTTATATTCAACAATCTCGTCTTTTATTTTTTTCCTTTTTGTTACCACTTAAGCGTATGAATCTGTAAATAGTGCGGCATTCCTAACCTACGAAAATAAACCACATGTCATAACTTCGGCTCTTTGTCGGCTTTGAACAAAGAATCTTTAGAAAATCGATCAAATGTCTTTTACTTGATTGGGTAATAAAACTGAAAAGTCGTGACGCCAATTCATAGAAGAATATCGTACTGGTTTTCAAATAAAAGAGAAAGAAATTTGCTAGTCGATCAGAATAGCTTATCAAATTTGACCGTCTCTTTCTCAGTCCATCTCTATAATAATCGACCTATTTCAAAGTTTTCGTTTTCCTAACACCTGCATATCCATAGAGACAAAAGAAACTCTGTACAGATTGGCCTGAGCTTTCAGTCCATCTTCTTTTTCGTCCTCCTTTTTATCTATCTAGAATCTTGTTGTGTCTATGTTTCTATCAGTCCAGAACCCCCACCTCTCCCGCAAATGTATTTTTGTAAAGAGGGTTTTTGTCGAGAGTCTAATGTATTGCTGGTAGTGTATATATATATATATATATATATATATATATATATATATATATATATATATATATATATATATATATATATATATACAGCTACATATATATCTATAAATAAGGTGAATTTTTCGGTTTAAGGACTTCTAATACAGATAGAAGATTACTTTTTTTTATTTTTTTTGTTTTACTTCTTTTTCACATGGATTTAATTTCTTTTGCTGATTAAAAAAAACTTTGAGAGTTTTGGCGATTAACAAAGATGGCCGACCAAGAAGCATGCTCCATGATTGAACAGCGGTCAGTTCTCAAGTTTTTGGTTGCTGAAGGGTGCAAACCAGTTGAAATTCATAGGAGAATGTCAACTGTGTATGGTGCCACATGTTTCAACCAAAAAATGTCTACAAGTGGGCTAAATTGTTTAAAGAAGGACGGAGCAGTGTTCAGGATGAAGACAGGCCTGGGAGGCCTACAGGAGTGAGGTCCCCTGAGGTGATTGAATCAGTCAATGACCTCATTCAGTCTGACAGAAGGGTGACAGTGGATGACATTGCAAGGAATTTGAGCTTATCTGTTGGGAAAAACGCAGGGGTCATCAGTCAGAAGGAGTCATCTTGCATCATGACAACGCAAGGTCTCACACAGCAGCCCAAACGGTGCAGACCATCAACGAGCTGGGCTGGGAACTGCTCCCTCATCCCCCTTACAGCCCAGACCTTGCCCCTTCATACTTTCACCTGTTTTATCCCTTGAAAGTGTTCACGAGAGGCACGAAGTTTAAAAGTGACGATGAAGTCAAAGGTGTTGTGAGCGACTGGCTGTGACATCTGTCCAAAGATTTTTACGCTGAGTGAATACGGAAGCTTGTGCACAGATGGGAAAAGTGTGTGACAGTACTACGTTGAAAAATAAAAAAAGAAGTAAGCTTCTATCTGTATTAGAAGTCCTTATACCGAAAAATCACCCTTTTTTTTAATGACCCTCGTATATATACACTTTAAAAA
>OZ038505.1:67005927-67043427 GCA_964036315.1 Acanthosepion esculentum
TATTAGTAATAAACTAGACATTCTAAACTATCTGCTGAAATCATTTTGAAACATTTGTACAGTATTCATAATTAATTTTACTTAGGGTTGATTATAATTTATTTTAATAAATATAGCTTAAAGGATTTTTAGATTATGTTTATTATTTTCATAAAAAGTATAGATTTATTAAAAACAATTTCAAAATTGCGAATGTGGACCGGCATGCTGCTGTAAATGCTTGGTAATGTTAGATGCATCATTCATATGAAAACTCAACTTTTTAGACAACGTAATTGTGGTGCGACCAATATAAATATTATTTTTTCTGTTGGAGATACAGTCTTCGAATGGACATTTAAATTTATATACGATGTTGGTTTTCTGCAACACGTTAATTAGTGTGGATGCGTCATTACGATTGATTGAAATGGATATATTGAATTTTGTATAGTATATAATTAATTTTATATATTTATTAGGATCGGTGGTGGATATATTCATATTTATTAGTTTTTTAGGATATTAAAGTCCTGTTTATAGTAAGAATGTATTTGATTACGATATAAAAGATTAATATTTTAGGATTATTTGAAGAAATATTATATTCTGTTTGCTTCATATTTCAATTTCTAATCGTGCGTCTTATTTGTTCGTCAACAATATAATTAAGGAAGTTATTATTAATAATTGTTTGCTTTATTTTTTTTAGTTCTCTATAAAAAATCTGTTTTGTGTATGAGTTTATGTTTGCACGAGTTATTAGGTCTTTAAAATTGTTATTTAATAGTAACTTGGACATTCAGGCTTATAGTTAAGAGTTCACGAATATTAGTTTTTTTATGTGGTGAGATAACTAATTTATTATTATAAGTGTTTATCAATATATCGAGAAACGGAATTTTATTACTATTATTAAGTTCGTATGTAAATTTAAGGACATAATTATTTTGGAATTGTTTTTGGAGTAGATATATTTCATCCATATTCTTAAGATAAGGATATCATCGACATATCTTAGATAGATGGAGGGATTTAAAATTACTAAATATATTTTATAATCGGGTCTAGACATATAGAAATTATCAAAAGTTGGGCCCAGATGTGAACCAATAGAAACACCATCCCGTTGTACGTATATAATTTTTTATGATTATTTTATTATTATTTTTGTGTTCTTGAAGATGACATTTTGCTAATGTCGAAAGTATTCGTAAATAAAATGGATATACATCAACATGGTGATTTACTTTACTCTTTAATAAGGATACTAAGAAACACGTCCGTAAATGTGAGAGGATCCCATTAACAAATAAGTAGGCAAAACTTGTTTAAATTGTTTAATGAGACATGTCTTAATGAAAACATGCTGGCAATATATATATATATATATATATATATATATATATTGAGGAGGCGGGTGGAGTAAGGGATAGCGGCTTAGATTGTAGTTCACCAGGTCTCTGTATTCCACACTTCAAAAAGTGTGGAGTGTCCTGCACAAAACCTTCACCATTATAATCAAATATCATATGCTGTTGGTGGGATGTCAGTTTCCTAGGAACTGATCTACTTGACCCTCATACATTCATCGGGACCGTTGAGAAAAATACATATATATATACATATATATATATATATATATATATATATATATATATATATATATATATATATATATATACAGGGGTTGGACAAAATAATTGGAACAGGTGCAAAATCCACTCTTATGTTTCAAAGACTTATTATATTAAGAACTTTAACTAAAACTTCGTAATTGTAATGTATTGTTCCAACTATATATATATATATATATATATATATATATATATATATATATATATATATATATAGTTGGAACAATACATACATATATATATATATATATATATATATATATATATATATATATATACATACAATATATATATATATATATATATATATATATATATATATATATATGTATATAAATACAAAATTGTTTTGGTTAAAATAAATCTCTTCTTAGTCTCGACAAAGCCTTTTACAGTATCGCCCCACAAACACACACACATAAACACAAACATATATATATATATATATATATATATATATATATATATATATATATATATATATTCGTACAAGCGTATCGTAAAAATACATTCTTCCGGGTGACCGCACGCTTTTTATCCCATCGAATCTTACGAATCTTAAGGCGCCAGACACAACTCTCTCACGCATGCGCACCAGTTTTTTTCCAGGCGTGTCCCCGCGTCCTTTTTAACCACCATTCACAACCAAGTAACAAGAGCATAGAATTAAACTGTATGCGTCTCTAAAGTACACAGACATAACCCCATACCCCTCAACACACAGACACTATGAGTAAGTGAAAAAAAAGAAAAAAAAAAAGGTACTTTTAACGATATTCCGTACAGATGCACTCAATTCTGTCTCGTCGAATCCGTCTATTATGTCTTTAAGGAACAAAGGTCGATTTGTGTTTGTTCGCCACCGCGCATACAGGAATCGACAAATACAGCGACATGATCACACAAAACCGAACTAGAGAGAGTAAAGAGTGAAAAGGTGGACGTGTATATCTACAAAATGTTCAGATATGCGAGGAAATATTTAAATATACATTTATAGCTACTTTGGCATAAAAGTTCAGACTAATTCTGAAATTTTGTTTTCACTGATTACACTGCTTGCATCTAATAAAACAATTCTATCTGCGATATCGCTATTTACAAAAATTTTCAATTTTACACACACACATACACACACACACACACACACACACACACACACACACACACACACACATATATATATATATATATATATATATATATGTATGTATGTATAATATACATGTTTGTGTATATATATTTTATAACAAAGTGGAAAAGGTTTTCGTGGGACTCGTTTCGTCCCCTAGGAGTTTATGTGACTAAAGTGTTGTTTCAAATAATAATTTCATCTATCTCTCTCTCTCTCTCTCTCTCTCTCTCTCTCTCTCTATATATATATATATATATATATATATATATATATATGTATACAGAGTGCTGTTCGATAAAAGTGACTCACCTGATTTTTTTCTACTTAAAAACTTTTTCGCCTATTGTTTTGGGGGTTAAACTAATTCTTAATCTTACTAATATAAAGACCCCTTACCGACCACCTAGCACAAAAGTTTACTCACCCTAAGGTATTCTATTCATAATTATAATTTTGGATATAAATGAGATTTAGGGAAAAACTCTGTGCAAAAAAAGTGACTCACTTATTTCCTGCAACTAGTAATCAATAGAAACATAGCCGAACAGATTTAAATAAAGAATAATGGAGGTATAATTTATTTATAATAGGTAATATAGTTTGAAATATTTAATAATCTATGGGTCCTCCTTTATTTTGAATAAATTTTTCAACCCTTTTTGGCATTGACTTGATTAGGTTCTGGCAAATCTCATCTCCAATCATTGAATTCCATTCAGATATGAAATTCACAATCAAATCCTCTTTGTTGCTCAACTGCTTTCTCGAGAGCCAGTACTTTATAATGCTCCATAAGTTTTCTATGGGGTTGAGGTCAGGAGATTGGGTCGACCATGTCTTATCACTCACCTGCTTCTCATCAAAGTATTCCTTCATCAATTTTGATTTGTGACCGGGGGCATTATCCTGCGTAAAAATGAGCCTGGTGGGGTTGATTTGCACCCTCTCAGCAGAAGGGAGCAGTCAAGACTCTATACTTCACTTATAGTGCTCGCTCCTGTGGGTTTTTTCAATAAGTTTTAAGAAACCAGTTCCATGAAAAGAAAAGCATTCCCAGAACATTATACTGAACTGATGCTTGAAAGTACTTACTGCTAAATTCAAAGAGCTTTCAAAGCTTCTTCTTCGGATTTTAGATCGCTTATCCTTTGAATTTAGCTCAACTATCGTTTCGTCGGAGAAGAAAACATTTAGTAAAAAAAAAAAAAATCCGGGTGAGTCACTTTTATCGAACAGTACTATATATATATATATATATATATATATATATATATATATATATATATATGTATATATATATATATTTATAAATGTAAAAGGCAATAGGTAAACTGTAATAGCAGCCGACGCGTTTCGTCCAATGTGGACATTTTCAAGGCAAAAACGAAATGTATTTATTAAACAAAGTAACTAATAATAACAAAACAAAATGTCCTTAGCAACTGGAATAATTTAGAGAACGCTATTTTCATACTGTTATCTGAAATTACGTCAATTACTGTCACGTGTGGAGATATTGTCTTTATTGCTGTATTGACGGATTCAACTATTTTCTTTTAATTTCTTCCTACTGTTCTGTACGTGTGTTTGGGAGAGAAATAATTATGTTTAGAAAGGTGAAATAGGGAAAAAGCCTAGGCGTAGATTAATATTTGGGTAATATTTAATGGCGGCACTCTCGAGGATTTTCCTTCTGAGTTGTCTAAATTCTTAGCAACTGGAAAAATTTATAGAACGCTATTTTTATACTGCTAAATAAAAATTCAACCACAATTTTGATTTTTAAAAATGCTACACTCATAAAAAAAGAAAATAACTCACTTATATATATATATATATATATATATATATATATATATATATATATATATATATATATATATATATATATAGTCATGAAAGCGGGGACTATGGTAAATTTCTTTTCGCAAGATCAATCAATTGATCTCGTCTCATCAGACTAAACGGTTTCACAAGGAAATTGATTTAAAATTCATCCAGGCACAAGCGAGAAAAAGAATTTTCACAAGTTAGATGCATTTCTTATATTGTGCTCTCTTTGGATTGATATCCCCTTTGGAATTATCGATACGAATTATCAAATAATATATATATATATATATATATATATATATATATATATATATATATATATATATATATCCAAGTGTGGGATTGGCATTCAACACCATCACTTGAAAAGACACTGGAAGTGTCGAAACGAAATGGCTATTTTTGTAGTGATTTTATAATATATTTATGTTATAACATTTAAATAAATGATTATATATATATATATATATATATATATATATATATATATATATATATATATATATATATAAAGTTGATTCCGCGCGATCTGTGGCTATACTTTTTCGATAGGGTGTCCAATGTTGGTCTTCTCGCAAAATGCAATATTGGTGGAATTGTAACTTTCCTTTTGCAGTCTCAACCTCACCGGTTTGGACATGTTGCACAAATGAACGACGACAGAATACCTATGGCTCTCATGTATAACCACCTTGACAGTGGACAAAGGACTGTTGGACAGCCGTGTCACAGGTATAAAGACAAGCTAAAGAGTAACCTCTCAGCTGTCAATGTGCCTCATACCAACTTTGATCGACATGCTCTGGATTGAAATAACTGGAGATATTTGTGCCAGAGTTTTATTAGAAACTTTGAAAGTAGTCGTACTGACCGGCTACGTGACGAAAGATAACGATGAAAAGCGTCAGCAAATATTCCTGTCGCTATGTCCCGAGATATTCGCTGCTGCGCAATAGGTTGAGTTGTATGCAGGTCACTAGCGGGACTGAAGTGCCACATACTACATAAACATAATAAAGTGAATGAGGTTATCGGATCCCCATACATCGAAATCGACAGGAGAGTACATCATCACCGTATATATCCACGTCATTTGCAAGTCATTTAGTCAATGCTGAAGCTCTGAATAAGCAAACATTACTTATTATTTAAAGATTTTTTATTTAACTTATTCAGAATTATAATGAATTAACTTTTGGATAAGATACTTTCAATGTCAAATCGATTCATCACAAGAATGTAAAACAATCAAGACAAAATCCGGGAACGACTTCAACATCTCAAACTAAAAGAAATTTAAACAGGTAGAATTATTTTTTGTCCTTGATGGGATTCTGCAGACACCTTGAAAAACTGCGATTGTCCAACGCATCAGTGAAAAAAAGGCTCATTTGAATGTTTTAATCGGGAATATTTTTCTTTATAAGGAAGTCGAGTAGTCATTTTCAAGCATGATACTTTCTGAGAGTTTAGTTAGAACTACAATGTTTTAATCATGACTCGAGTCAGATGGAAAATTCTACTATAATTAGATGCTTAAGAATTTTGGTTTCATTCTACACCCTTGTGCAAATTAATTGAAACAACTGGTTTAGTTTCTTTTCTTCCCCCGTACGGTCAATTTTAGACCCACCAGAGTGAGAGGGCGTAATCGATTTCTACTTTTTCCTCGGTTTAGGTCATTTCCAGTGCTATGCAGTAATATGAATCTATTTTCATGGTATCTGTCTATATTTCTGAGATGAGGTATTATGTACATTATTTACATAATTCGGAGTATTGTCCTCATCTTTGTCGCCATATTTATTACACCTTTTCGGCCGTTGTACGCTCCGGCCTCCTTCAGGTGGTTGGAATGTCGAACTGAACCCTTTATTTCGCTCTTCTAGTTCTAGTTCCACGTGCCATGTTTAATGGATGTCAGTTATCAGTTATCTCCTGTTAATTCCCCTCTGAAAGTTCTCCACTGCCTTAACCGGGTATTGAAGTCGCACTCAAGGACACATGGCACCTTGGATAAAGGCGTTGGTTAGATCCAGTGACAAGACCCAAAGAGTGTGAGTTCAATACCCGGTTAATGCAGTGGAGAACTTCGAGGGTAATTAACAGGAGATAACTGATAATTGGCATCCATTAAACATGGCACGTGGAACTAGAACAGTCTACCCCTGTGAGCGAAATAAAGGAAATAGTTTGTTGTATGTATGTTTTATAAAATGTTTACATTTTTTGTTTCAAAACATGGCCAAGATATTATGTCCATGTTCACAATTAATATTATTAAGTGTTTGTTTGTTTTATTAATAAGGCTTCCATTATTTTTAGCCTTTTTTTTGCATGTGGATGATGCTATTATATTAGTGTTGTCGACAAGTATGTTCCGAATAGTGTCCGGTAGTGAAAACATTTTATAATACATACATACAACAAACTATTTCTCATTTTAACAGTTAAAATATTTCATCCTTGAAAGTGGCTAAATGTATAGCCGAAAGCGCTCGGATAAAAAGAACATTCGGACAGGTTTTATATAATTTATCATCCGAAAAGAGAAAATTTTTTTAGATCGCATGAGAAATTGTATAAAACATAAATAAAAGCACCTTGTCTGTTGTTTTTAATGAAATGTCCATATATATATATATATATATATATATATATATATATATATATATATATATATATATATATATGTGGAAATTTCCCAGAGTTAACTTTTAGAGAAGACAATCTTTATAAATAAATGACAATAGGAAAAGAGTATCAATTGCTGACGCGTTTCGTCCAATGTGGACTTTTTCAAAGCAAAAAACAAAATGAATTTAATTAAACAAGGAAATAAAATAAATTGCCAAAACTGTTCCTCCCAATATATTGGAGAAACAAGCAGAAACAAAAAAATGTATCTATGAACACAAAAGAGTCCCTAGAATAAACAACTTAAATAATGCCTTAGTAATACATAGGAATAAATTCAAGCATAATTTTGATTTTGAAAATTCTATACCTATAAAAAAAGAAAATAACTCACTCAGAAGGAAAATTCTAGAGAGTGCCGCCATAGAACAATACCCAAATATTAATCTACGCCCATGCCTTTTCCCTATTTCACCTTTTCTAACAAAATTACTGCTCTCACAAACAAATGTACACAAAAATATATTAAAATAAAAATAAAATGGCTGAATCCATCAACACAGATTAATGATAATATTCTCCACACGTAACATTAACTGACGTTATTTTCAGTTAACAATATGAAAATAGCGTTCCCTACATTCCAGTTGCTAAGAACACTCTGTTTTTTGTTTTTATTAATTTCCTTTGTTTAATTAAATTCATTTCGTTTTTGATTTGAAAAAGTCCACATTGGACGAAGCGCGTCAGCAATAGTGTTTTCCTATTGTCATTTTTATTTATATATATATATATATATATATATATATATATATATATATATATATATATATTCATACATGTTTCATTAAATAATATAGATAAGTGTTGTCTATATATTTTATGTAAGTTCTTTTCATATCGTCTGATAAGCTTAATAACATTATCATTATACAATGAAAGAAAATCACAATATTGATACATATTTTTTAATCCAATCTAAGCTTTCGGCTTACATAAGCCATTATCAAAGATGACAATTACACAATATATTAAGCAATACACGAACAAGAAATTGATGATAGTCTGTTTTTGTTTACATGGATGATTTCCAAGCAACGATAAACACGTGCATATAAGACGCTGAAAGCGAAAATCGCACCACAGCTCATGACGTCACACATGACCACGCGAGAGTGAATCCGATGAGTATTGAGTATGGAAAGCCGTTGGTATGAACCAATGGCTTCTGTTACTAATTATAGGTATTTAAGGATATTTGTGGAGATTTCATAGTTTATTTTGTTCAGGTTAGGTTTCAACTGTTTTATGTATATAGCTTCAAGAATTTTTAGTTTGTGTTTATTGTTTTCATGTTTAAGTATAGTTGTGTTTTCAACGAGGATTTTCCGGAATTGTGTATGCGGCCAGGCATGTTGTTTTAAATGCCTAAAAATGTTAGAGTTATCATTCAAATGTAGTGTCAAGCGTCGTGAAAGCGAGTTTGTGGTGTGACCAATATAGATATATATGAATTTTTCCCAAAAAGAACTACTGGGTATTTTCGCATCAACGAAAATATATGTGTCGATTGACACACTAAGATCAGCTTGTCGCCATTGACTTTATTTTTTCCCCAAACCCCTGTTTGCGTCACCATCAGTCGAAACCTGAGATTCGTTCCAACGGAGGTTATGGTTCATATAAGTGTGCGAAAACGTTATCACAATCTGGTAAAGGAAGGAAAAAGAGAAAGCGCGCAACGTCGATAGACCGGGTTCCTTCATGATTGCGTTTGTGTTCATTAAAGGATATTGGCTCGAATATATCTGCCTGTACCCCGGGGTATGTAAGGCCTGTACCCCGGGGTATGTAAGGCTCGGCTGTTGAGGTTGAATTGTGCAATGTTCCATGACGAATGAGCGTACTTAAAAGACTGTTGTGTGTAAATGAGTAAGCTGAAGTAAATTCGAAGTAATATTATTTCAATATCAGTGTCCCGAGCAATTGAATAAGTACAAAATGAAACAGATCCCGACAGACCCACACAGGGACACACACACATACACACACACACACACACACACACACACACACACACACACACACACACACACACACAGAGAGAGAAGCAAACACATTAAGCCAGAAGCACACAGTCACACACACATACAGACGCACACAGAGGTACACGCACATTTCCACATACAGGGGCCGCACACACTTCCACATGCACACACTCGCACACTTCCACGCGCACAAACCCACAGATGTATATACACCCACACACATACTCATCCCCCCACACACACATATGCACACACACTTCCACAAGCATACAATGGCACATGCACATCCCCAATACAAACGTACACTCATACACACAGAGACAAACACGAATCTTTCACAGACATTCACAGATTTTTCACACGCACGCTGACACACACACACACACACAGAAAAGCACAAACACTTCTTTCACAGACATTCACAGACTTTCACAGGCACACACACACACACACACACACACACACACACACACACAAACGCACAGACACTTTACCTACAGAAATAAGACATAAAAACACACGCCTATTTATATAAATATGTAATCAGTATTATTGTGACCAAACATACAAATTCTGATGTTAGGAAGTGGAGTGAGGCGAAAATTTCTCAGCAGCCCCACCAATATATATATATATATATATATATATATATGTGTGTGTGTGAGTGTGTGTGTATATTATGTACAAGTTTCATTGAAGTCGGCGGATAAAGAACTGCTATTATGCATTTCTGATATATTTCTTGCATTTGCACAAGATATTTCTTTTTGAGAGACACAGAGTGTGCAAGAAAAAAAATCTACATCTCCAGATAAAACCAAAAATACCATTGATAATGTTTAACAGATTATCCCCAAGATCTGGAATCCAAACATTATTTGGACAGTTCTTACAGAAAAGAAAACGAAATCTCTTGTACACATATAAGAAAATTACAATAAAAAGTTTAATCGTAGTGCCTTGTCAATCACATCCAATGAAACCTGTATGAGATAGGAAGTTCTGACCAAATACACAATTATTTATGTTTATATATATATATATATATATATATATATATATATATATATATATATTTAAGTGATTCATCGAGTCTGAAACCTCAACAGAATGCACTGGACGGCCGTTTCGACCTATATTTGGGACTCATCAGCAGTGCGCCTCCACTACCGAGAATTGAAACCCTGACAGTTAGGTTGTCAAGCAAACACTATACCAACTTGACGGTGACGAAGAGGTAGCAAATCAGACTCAATATAGCGCCGTTCACTCACATATTCCGTGGTGGAACTCTACTGAGATTCTCTTTAACCATAGGACTGTGTCCCCTGGAGTCACGACTACTATCACCAAGCCGCTCACTCCAGAGCATTAGAAGCCGCTTCAAGCAATGAAATACATTTGAAATTATTAGGAGAATTTGATAATTATATTAAGTGATTCATCGAGTCTGAAACCTCAACAGACTCGATGTCCAGTGCTTTCTGCATTCTGTTGAGGTTTCAGACTCGATGAATCACTTAAATATAATTATCAAATTTTCCTAATAATTTAAAATATATATATATATATATATATATATATATATATATATATATATATATACAGATGCACGTTTCATTAAATAATAAAGTTTTGTCTATTAATTTTCAGTAAATTCCTTTCATAATATCTGATAAGCAGCTTAATAGCATTATCATTGAAAGACGAAAGAAAACCCCCATATTGACACGTTTTTTAATCTTATCTAAGCTTTCAGCTTACATAAGCCATTATCAAAGATGACAATTACATTTCAATATATTAAACAATACACGGACAAAACAATAATGATAGTCTGTTTTTGTTGCACGAAAAATTTCAAAGCAACGAAAAACTCGTGTATACGAGACGCGGCACCGAAAATCTCACCGCAGCTCGTGACGTCGCACATGACCACGCGAGAGTGAAAACGAGAAGTATTAACTATGAGAAGCCGTTAGAATATGTAATCGAGGGGCGCTATATCGAGTCTGATTCGATGCCACTTCATCACCGAGGCCCGTTGGAACAGTTGGTCTGCCGTTTGCCTGGTAACGTATCTGTCCGGGTTTCAATTCTCGGTAGTGGATGCGCACTACTGATGCACTCCCAAATATAGGATTTGTGTATTCTGTTGAGGTTTCTTCTAGACTCGATGAATTACTTAATTATCTCAAATCCTCTTAATTTCCATCACACACACACACACACACACACACACACACACATATATATATATATATATATATATATATATATATATATATATATATATATATATATATATATCAGTAACAGAATTTTGGGGATTCAGTCAAATCATCGTGTTTAGAATCCTTAACAGAATGCAGAAAGTACAGGACGGACGTTTCGTCCTATGTTGGAACGAAATTAGCAGTACACATCCACTACCGAGATTCGAACCCGAACAGTTTCGATACAACGCATACCAACTGTACCAACGGGCATCGAAGAAGAAACTGAATTGTCTTGATATAGCAGAAAGAAACATAATTTAAATAAAATTACTGATAGATTAAATAGAGTAGAACCTACTATAAAATTTACTCATAAACTTGAATCTAATAATTCTCTACCTTTTTTAGACATACTACTTACTAGAAATAATAACAAATTAGAATTCAAAGTATATCGTAAACCCACATGTAAAAACGACTATTTACACTTTTAGTCTCACAATGATACTCTAACTAAGAGAGGTGTTATTATTGGATTCTACTTGAGAGCTCTTCGAATCTGTTCAGCAAAATATTTAGATGATGAATTCAGTTATATCCAGGATACCTTTTCAAGCCTTTCGTAGCCGAGACAATTATTACTAAGTGCTAAAAATAAAGCTTTGAAAATTTATAAAATTCGTTCATCAGCGCAAAATGTCACCTCGAATACTACTGCATATACGTCAGTGAAAGGCACACTTTCAGCTGCCCCTGATAATTCTTTTGGTCGCAACTTTCTACCGAATAACCCTTTGACCGAACACATCTCCAACAATCTAAACGCGCTAAAACTTAAAACTACTGTATTACCTACTAGAACTATTCACAGTATATTAAATAACACCAGCAAACAATATATTACATCCGATGCTTGCGTCTACCAGATCCCATGCAAAGACTGCAACTTGAGATATGTGGGGGAAACAGGTAGGTCCGTAACATATCGTGTTTCCGAACATAAACGAATATTCGCCTCGGTAATTTAAGTAGTGCTTCGTTTGTACACTTAGCTAAATCTGATCATAATTTCGATTTCGACTCTGTGAAGATTTTAAAATATATTCATAATAAAAACCTTAGACGGATTTATGAGGCAGGGGTATAATATCCACTTCACGTACGGTAAACACTAGACTCGGCTTCTTTAAAATTTCCCCGTTCCTGGCAAGATTAATGCTTGACAAACGTACTGATAAGCTATAGATTCAAATAGAATTCCTCTTTTTCACTTAAGATAACGTCTCTTTCTTGGGAGCGCGTTTTCGCAGCATCGCCCGCGCGACGCCAACGTGACCGAATCCAAAAAAAGGGAACGCTGACTTTAAAATTTCAGTTTTTCTGTTTCTGACTAGTCTTGTGTCTATCGTCTCTTCATGTTGACTTAAATATAAATGTTTCCAATAATATGTCCTGAAGATGGTCTACTAGACCGAAACGTCTGACGTCGACAGTAAAACAAAATTAGAACAGTAAACTTGCATATTCGGATTTTGCTTTGTCTTTTCCATATTTTTCATCATATAGCAGAAATCACTGGACGTCCGTTTCGTCCTATTTTGGGACTCATCTTCAGTGTAGTGCCTAATATTTGATGCATTCTTTTCCGATAATGTTTCGCTGTATTTCACATGATGTCTCTGTGCGAAGTTTCAAACTTTCAGCTCTCTATACAATACCAGGATGTAGCCAACGGAATCTTATCTACGACACTGACAGCAGATTGTTTATGATATTAACTGAGACAGAGAAGAGTACTGGAACAAAAAAAAAAAGTAAATACCTGAACAGTTTATCCACAATATTGATCCTAATATTAAACATAATATTAGAAAATTGAAAAAAATACAGTAAAAAATTTAAACAGTCAGACCTTATCGGATGAATTTAATAAAAGGTGTATGGATGAATATTTCAAAATACACATGGAATTTCGGATGCGAGGCTGAAAAGATACGGCATTTGAGAAATCTGAACTATAGAAATTTACTTGACTGCGAAGCTCTCCGTAGCCGAGCAGTTAAAGCATGCCGGTAGTTTCTCTTGCAAACGGGGAAGCAGACTAGCATTCTTCCGGTGGGCAAACTCTCTTTACTAGTTTCACCAAATGCGATGGCCGCTAGACGAAATGAACACTGTTTAAAAATACGGGTATCCACTAAAAATAACGGTTGAAGACATATATATATATATATATATATATATATATATATATATATATATATATATATATATATATATATATATATATATATCGGATGTGACAGCAATGTTGTCCATATAGTGGAACAACATAATTATCCCTTCCACAGGATGTTTAATATCTAAAAAAAAACACTAAACTAATTGAGTTTGTTTTTTTCCAGTTTTTTCCTATTAAGCAATGTTGAGAGGAAAAAGATCATTTCGTCCTTCAGTAATTGTACAAACATTTGTACTCTAGGTTCCATCTTCAAAGTTCATTCAAGAAGCATCAAGAGAATGGTGAATAACTTTAAAAAAGAAGGAACAGTAGAGAGGAAAAGTGAATCAGGAGGTCACAACAGTAAGAGGTATCATCATTTCAACTTAGAGCTAAAGAGATCAATTAAAAAAGATCCAACTCAATCCATAAGATGTTTGACACGTAAGAAAGGAGTTTCATCTAGGACAGTCCAAAGATCAGTGAAAAAAGACTTGAAAATGAAATCGTACGTGAGGCACCTTGTTACTTCAGAATAGGAAGTTAGAAGGTTAGAGAGGGCGAAGATCATCTTGAATGAGTTGGATAATAAATCTGGAATTGAAATATATAGATATAAATATATATATATATATATATATATATTTGAACTTTATTTCAATCCTTCATGAGCTTCCCATCCTTAGCTCAGATTAATAAATGATAAACATGTCACTTTTGTTTATGATCGATTTCATCACGATACTTCTGTTAAGCTTAGAGAGTAATTATACATTTTTACTTCTCCAAGGAGAATCCTATAGCGTTATAAAAACCTCGGAGAATTCCAGTAAGATATCTTGAATCATTTCTAAGATACAACAGTTCAGGTCTTAAATTAACAATTGGGCAGTTTTGCTGTTATACCTTTTGGACAATTTTGATGTTACACAAAGCCGTGTTATTGCATATATATATATATATATATATATATATATATATATATATATATATATATATATATATATATATATTGGTTTATCGATGGTATTCCCTATAAGTGGTGGAGCATCCACAGTTTAAAATTGCAATCAGCGTTACTGGCATTCAAAGATGTCCCAAAAGTAATATTTCTCAACAATACAATGGAGGTGGATCAATTATGGTCTGATGTTCATTTTCGTACAATGGAACTCTTGAGTTACAGGAGGTTAAAGGTCGTCAAACAGCTGCTAGTTACAATGACATGTTAAGAAAGGCGCGGATAATTACTGAAGGGCCTCGTCTATGATTTTCAAGCAGGACAATACTGCAATCCACAACGCTCGAAGTTCGAAGGAGATTTTTTTACGGAAAACAACATTCAGCTTTTGAGCCATCCACCGTGCTCTCCAGTTCAAAACCCAGTCGAGAATGTTTGGGGGTGGATGACAAAGGATGTTTATAAACATGGATCGCAATTTGAATCTGTGGATGCTGTTCGTGTTGCAGTTTATGGATCCTGGGCGATCATCCCAAGCACCCTCATGCAGAAGGTAATAATGAGTATGCCAAAGCGATCTTTCGAAGTAATTCGCGAAAATGGCGGATATACTGAATATTAAACTGTTATTGTGACTTATTTGTTCTGTATTTTCTGTTTTTATTCACATAGTCGTATCCTTATAATCAATCAAAAAATACGTTTTCAATCATTGTTTAAATTAATCAATTAAAAGCTTAACATTTTCACTTGTTTGTTGATAATCTACATTTTCTAAATAAATGAAAATATTTCGCAAATATATTTCGATTAAAGTAACAGTATTTTATATTTTTTAACCTTTTTGTATCTGGTCTTAAGACCAGGAGTATATATATATATATATATATATATATATATATATATATATATATATATATATATATATATGAAGAAATATAGTTTAAGGTATATTAAATTTATGGGACAAATTTATCAATATCAGAGATAGACCGTATGTAAATATAAAATATAAGAGTGGACACTGAAGTCAACATTCAGAGGCGACAGACTGATTCATGCTGAACGCAATCGTCAGGCCACGTTATATTCCCGACTATTTATATATATAGCCCAGTGATGCATTCTGGGTAGTCTATTGCATTGTGGGTAGTTTATTCTAACGGTTATTTTGGCGGGAGTGATTTGTCAATTTGTTTATTATTTACTTTATTAATTTGGATTAATTTATTTTATTTGTTATTCTTGTATTTTATTTTTCACTTGTATTTATTCTTTACAATTTTCGATTTTATAGTAACATAGTAAAGATTTATTTTCGTGTCTGCATTTTTAGATGAGTTCTGATCGTTTATTTGGTAGTTTCTTTAGGACTGGGAAGGTGATTATAGCTATTTTTCACTCCAAGCAGAGTTTCTAGTTTTTGAATTGATTGTTGTAGGCTATTGTTTTTTTCCTTATTTTCCATGATATTTTTTCTGTGATTTGCATTGGTTTTTAATTTTCCAGATATACTTGAAAAGTATTGTGCTGTTCGCCTATTTACTATTTCTGAAAAATGTTTTGTGTGCGTAGTTTCTTTGTTTCCAGGTTACTTCAGTTACTCCTATGTATATTTTTTCTTCGTTATCTGAAGATTTTACTGTAACTTGGTATATTAAATTGTTTTGCAAGCAATTGCTGTTTAAGCGGCATTCGTCCTTTATTCTGCAGTTACACGTGGGTTTAATTTGTTCGGGTGGTTTGTTGGTAATTTCCCAATTGTGCTTTTTTATTATTTGTTCTTGGTGTAATTGTAGCTGATTTTTATTTTTGTTGAATATTTTGTGGAGAGTGCTTGATTCGGGGACGTATTTGTGTAAGAGATTAATGAATATTTTTCCTAGTTTTTTTACGTTTTTGTTGTACATTGGATTGATACATATGATGTTGGCTCTTTTTGCCCTCCGTGGTCTGTGTGTGTGTTGTTGGGAATCCACTATTTTTTATTGTGGTTTCAAAGTTTTTCTTGGCTTCGTGGAATATGGTTTCATAGGAAGAATTGTCGGAGAGCCTACGGTTAATCGATATTGAACTTTGGTTCATTATAGATGACGGGTGATTGGAAAATGTGTTTATATACAGTGGTTTATCATTGGGTTTTCTGTATGTTTTTTCGTTGGTTGAAGGTGACATCTAGAAAATCTACTTCGTTTAGGTTAGTTTTTATGTCTATGGCGAATCCAGTATTTTTGAAAGTCTTTATTACTGCTTTCCTGGTGTTGCCTATGTTTTGTTTGTTATAGTTACTTAAGATTATGAGACCATCGTCCCTGTAGAGTCCTGTATCATATATATATATATATATATATATATATATATATATATATATATATTATGAAATGAACAAAGTCCGACAATTATTTTAAGACATTTTTTATGTTTATACATTTTTTTATAGATAAAAATACTTAAGTAAATACTCTGTTTATAATAAACAGTATTAAACAACCTTTACCGGCCTGAATGCCAGAGAAATTTCCATAGAAAATATTCGTCCTCCGGCATGAATCGAACCTGTATCCTATACGGAACCGTCATATAGCCTGACGTACCTATAACCGATTGGGCTACAGAGGATACGATATATATATGACACTATTGGAAAGGTGCTAGTACATTGAAAAAACACTAAATTCCGATAGACTGAAGATATACCGATGACCAGACGAAGGAAAATGAAAGAAAAGGATATTGTTTTTAATTGAGAAAACACTAGAAGACCGAAAATACTAAATTTCGGTAGACTGAAGATATACCGACGAGGAGAAATGAAAGGAAAGTATATTTGATTTTTATTGAAAAAAAAAAAGAATGTATAAAATAAAACTAAAACATATTTAAATTTCTCGTCCTCTAGAGAGGTAAAGCTAAGAGACCATCTGGTTTTGATTATGAACTGAGATTAAAAGATAGGCTATTCTGGAGGTCCAAGGAAATCACGAAAAGAAATAGATAATATTTTTACTACCATTGAGCGACGGAGAGTAAAACGAACCCCTGGCCGCGAGTTCGGTCGATTGAAAAGGATATAACTTTTAAAAGCATATGGGTTCCCCGAAGAACATATGGAAAAGAATGACAATTAAATTTTTCCTCTGCTGAAACGCGATAAAACTTCCCAAAATTAAGGGATTGTTCCCTTTTCGCCACATATTGACCGAAGTGTTGACGAGGGGGATAAAAATGATAAATTCCAGCTGCGAAAACGACCCCACAAAAAACAGATTTTGAACGATAATTAAAATTTGATCATTGGGCTAGACCAGGCCTAGCGCTTGAGAGACGGGTTTAGTCAGGTGACCAAATAGGAGAGGCTCCAGGTGGAATTTCTGGGAAGGTGGGGGACTTTTCACAACCGTCGGGCAGTGTTGGTGAGAAGCACTCGCAAAAAGCAAGAAGGAGAAGGCCCAGATAGAATTC
The DNA here is from genome assembly GCA_964036315.1 of Acanthosepion esculentum. Lineage (NCBI taxonomy): Eukaryota > Metazoa > Mollusca > Cephalopoda > Sepiida > Sepiidae > Acanthosepion > Acanthosepion esculentum. The sequence goes on from OZ038505.1 coordinate 67,024,060, forward strand.
CAACGAGGGGAGGACGGGATCCCCCATATTTGGACATTTGCAGGGAGAGTTCTGATGGGTTGTTTTGGAGGCGCTGACAAAACCACCCTAGCTCATGCGCATGTGTCCATAAAAACAGAACACCCGAGTAGATGTAGAGAAAGACGACGGAGACACCGCGGACAGAGAGAGAGGCTGCAGAGTGAGCAGGGAACCACTGCTTCGCCTGATGTCATGTGATTTGCCGCCCGACTTAAAGCCTTGTTTCAAGAAGTCTCGTCCCAAAATCATGACAACATTGCGTCGCGACAATCGGGAAGTGTCGATAGTTATATGGAGAGTAAAGCCTGCATATGACATCAATGACTGCACCATCAATTTTGTAACGAGGAATTATATGTAAATACTTTTTTTTTTTACCCAATTTATTTATTTACTTTTTTCGTGTGACTTTACTCTGACCGGAATAACTAAGTCATCCGTTCCAGTTGATCATTCGAACCAAGTCATTCTTGTGACCAATTAATGGAAAAATGGGACAAGACAAGTGTTGGGCTGAAGCGATCAACTCTCCGATCAGCTGACGAGGCTATCGAACTTGAATACGGAGTGGCCGGGGTAGACGCCATATATATATATATATATATATATATATATATATATCTATATATATATATATATATATATATATATATATATATATATGTATGTATTATAGTAAAAAGAAAGAACACTAAGATATATAATCCGGTGTTCTTATTGATATTTCTATTTTTACAAAACAGTGCTCAATGTTAATTTACAGAGCATAAATATTATAAATTAACTGATTTAAAATATCGTTTCTTCGCTGCACAGGAATTACCATGATTACTAATGATTCCGTGCGACATTTATTTTGTAGAGGACAGTTATGAGGATTTCTCTGTATACTTGGAAACAAAAAAAATATGAATTGTATGTGCGTGTAAAACTCAGTAAATTTTAAAATAAGTTATTCCAAAATTCGCTTGAAGATAAAACAGAATTAATGCTTTTAATTTAATTATATAATTAAATTTGAAGTTTTTAGCTTCGGTTTTTGAAACATGGTCATTCCTGTGTAGCGAAGGAACCATATTTTAAATCAGTCAATTTATAATATATATATATATATATATACATATATATATTACTTTTATTACTACATACGCTGATTTAGTATTGGAGTATACACCGCGTTTATTTTAAACTGTATTTATTTCGTTTACTGGTTTGCCTACTCGAGTAAAGTAACTTAATAAAAATGACACACTCTGTGAGGGTTCGAACTACTGCCTGATCAGGTATGTTTTAAACGCACGATCACGAAGAACTTTTCAATAAACAAGGTCTTATTTTCCCTTATAGCACACTCGCTCATTCAGATTTTGATCGAAAAACAAAACTGCACAGTTTCGTATCCGAAACGCATAAGAAAGTAATTTGTAAAGAATAAAACATTCCTATTTATCATATTTGGCGGAAGGGACATTGAATGTGAGGTGAAAGGAAGATGCATGGCGTACTTTTCATTTAAACAATAAAGATAGAATAGTTTTCAACAAAATCAATCTATCTATCTATCTATCTATCTATCTATCTATCTATCTATCTATCTGTCTGTCTGTCTGTCTGTCTGTATGTCTGTCTGTCTCAGCCTATTCATATCAATCAATCTCTCAGTCTATCGCATCCTATTCATATCAGTTTGTTCATATCTATCTATCTGTGTATCTCAGCCTATTCATATCTATCTATCTATCTATCTATCTATCTATCTATCTATCTATCTATCTATCTATCTATCTATCTATCTTTCTATCTATCTCTGCACACCGGTTAATATCTATCTATCTATCTATCTATCTATCTATCTATCTATCTATCTATCTATCTATCTATCTATCTATCCATCCATCCATCCATCACAGACAAATTATAATTATCTGTATTTCTATCTCAGCATATTCGTATCTGTCTATGTATATATCTCGTTTTTTTCATTATCTCTCTATCTATCTATCTATCTATCTATCTATCTATCTATCTATCTATCTATCTATCTATCTATCTCGGTCTGTTCGTATATATCTATCTCGGTTTGTTCATATATATATATATATGTCAGTCTGTTTCTATCTATCTATCTATCTATCTATCTATCTATCTATCTATCTATCTATCTATCTATCTATCTATCTATCTATCTATCTCGTTCTGTTTGTATCTATCTATCTATCTCGTTCTGTTTGTATCTATCTATCTATCTGTTCATATATATATATATATCTCGTTCTGTTTGTATCTATCTATCTGTTCATATATATATATATATATATATATATATATATATATATATATATATATATATATATATATATATATATATAAATATATATAAATATATATATATATATATACTTGCTAAAAGTTTGTTTGAAGTAGTGTGGAACGTCACCATCTTGATTATGTCATTATTTTCTCTTCAAGTTACAGGTGGCATCCATTGTAGATGGTGTTCCTATTGAAAGTCCCTAAATGGCCTGCTTTCTTTTCATTTGTACAATTGCTTGCAATTCTGTTGACTTGCTCGAGACGCGAATAAATTCCATTCGAGTACATTACATTTACTCTTTTTTAAACATTTCACCCCAAACAAGGCAATAAAGCTACTAAAACACACAGGAGTTACTTATACTATTAAGGAGAGAGGACAATAAAAGAACAAAATTTAAGAAGACAGAAGATAATGTTTGGCATTGCATATAAAAATTTTGAACATTAAAGTTGTCTGGAAAGCAAGAAGCCGGAAGACTTCCACAGTTGCGAAATGCGATAAAAGAAAATGTTTTCATAGAACTTACGGTTACATCTACGCCATTTCAATTGTAAAATGAGACTTTGCCGCCAATCCAGGTCTGTGCACCAATTCATGATATCTAATTACTATAACGGAAAGTTCTTCAAGACAATTACTATGAAAGTATTTATAGAAAAGGCTCAGGGAAGCTACGTTTCGACAGAATGGGACGGAGGTGCCAGGTCAGTACCAGTAATATTGCAGATTATTCTTTTGATTTTATCAAGAATCTCTAAATACAGAAAAATGTATTTCGCCCAAATACCTTGAGAAAGGTATGAAACCATTTCTTCTTGAATTGTAAAGCAGATTGGGCACTCCAAGGATTATAAGTGAATTATTATTATTATTATTATTATTATTATTATTATTATTATTATTATTATTATTGTTTTCCTTAGTTACTTAGGTAATTATAGAGTGATTGATTCGTTTTTTATGGTTTATCAACCAATTGCAGGCTATTTAAAGCCAGAAAACTCTCCTAGATTATAATTTTTTAAACATAATAATGGTTAATTAATAATTAACCCATACCAGGGAGGAGAAGAGGTGGAATAATACTTTTCTCAACTGAATATAACAAACCCAACGGGAATTGGACTTCGAGCAATTCAATTACACTATGCGAATATCCAAGCTCCTGGTATTCCGAAACGATCACCCATCTAGGTACAGACCAGACGTTGCTTAACTTCGGTACTTAGTTAATTGCTAGTTACGCCCTAGCAGTACTTCATAAATAACAGACCATTCAGTTTTGATCAGGAAGGAAACACGGAAAAGACATACCAGAGGCGCTGTTTGATTTCATTGAGAAGAAAAAGAGAGAGAAAAAAAATTCAAATAGTGGAGATGATTGCGCCTTCATGTGTTTAACTTCTGCTTCAGTGAAATTGAAAAAAATATCTCGTTAATTTTCATTTGTTCCGTCTTAATTTTTGAAATAAGGACCTGCATTCATACTTATGGTTGTTATTTGTTAAGTTCCAATATTTAACGATGCGATATTTGAATTTCCACGGGTAATTTGCAGTCGTCGGTCTCGTAATAAATTTATCAGATCATTAATTATGATTCCTCAGAGAATTCAGATAACAAAACCGTGAAAATCTATGGGTACTACATCAGAGTGGAATTTTAGTGTGCATTTTCTTAGAATTTCGTGGTCTGGTACTTTCTAGAGTATTTTCTTAGAATTTCTTGAATCTGATTCTTTTCAGAGTAATTTATTAAAATTTCTTGAATCTGGCCTTTCCAGAGTATTTCTTAAAATTTCTTGAATCTGGCCCTTTCCAGAGTATTTTCTTAGAATTTCATGAATCTGGCCCTCTCCAGAGTATTTTCTTAGAATTTCTTGAATCTGATCCTTTTCAGAGTATTTTCTTAAAATTTCATGAATCTATTTTCTTAAAATTTATTGAATCTAGCCCTTTCCAGAGTATTTCTTAAAATTTCTTGAATCTTATCCTTTCCAGTGTATTTTCTTAAAATTTCATGAATCTGGCCCTTTCCAGAGTATTTTCTTAGAATTTCATGAATCTGGCCCTTTCCAGTGTATTTTCGTAGAATATCATGAATCTGGCCCTTTCCAGGGTATTTTCTTAGAATTTCATGAATCTGGTGCTTTCCACCGAATTTTATCTTAATAATCAATATATTTCCGATATATTAATGGCGCTCTATCGTTCAGTTCAAAATTCTCCCCGGTCTAGAGAACAAGAGGTTCATCCTTTATTTACCTTGTAAATGAACTAAACAAAGCATTTACAACAAAGAAAGTTATAACATTTTATCTTAACTAGATATTATGTTACACTCCTACTGAAAATGACCTAAAACTACCTCGTCATTGGAAATCAACTAATAAAAACGATCTCATAGATTTCTATTCCCACCATATCGACAAAATAATATGCAGAATAATTATCAGATTCTATTTAGGAGTACTTGCAAATAATAAAAACGATCTCATAGATTTCTATTCCCACCATATCGACAAAATAATATGCAGAATAATTATCAGATTCTATTTAGGAGCACTTGCAATTTTGTAGCCCTCAATATTTACATTAAAAGAATACATTGAGAATACATTTAAGCTCTTTCACTATCCTAATTATTTCAGATTCAACGCGAAACAAAAGACTCGGAAAACATTTTAAAATAGAAGAGCAAACCGTCCTGACAATCTCAGCCGATCAAAACATATTCACCTACCTACCAACACTATCACAAAAACAAGTTTAACATAAAAATTGTTACAACTACTTCTAAAACAATAAAAAAATTAATATAAAAATAATAATATCCTAATTTGAAGGAGAAAATCAATTTATCAGCTGCAATAATTGCCACAAAGAATACATAGAAGAAACCTCAAGAATTTTACTAATTTATTATAATAACATAAAAAGGATATTTTACAAAACAAGATACCCATTAGTCGCAGACTGTAATTAGTCTGACAATAACTTCTATAACTAAATTACTTTAATTAAAAGAGAAAGCAATTTACTATAAAGAAAGTATTTATATGAAGAGGTTTAATCTTTATATCAGCCATAATGAATTTACGTCATGGATCTTACAGCATTGAATCTGTGCAATGTGAGGTAATGAGATAAATAACAAAATGATAAAAATATAAACAAAAAATAGAAATAAAATTGTCTTGACCAGACGCCCAAACAAATACAAAAAATAAAAGTTTAAAACTTCAGAGTCGCCTCCATTTCGTGCGTGTGTGTAATTATATTAACGTAAAAATTACTTTAGTTTGATGGAATCCTAAAATGCTAACAGCGTCACACCTAATTTTGTCCACTTTGTGACTAATTTTCCAAATATTATTCTGGTATATAAAAAATTATATATCATTTTCTCCCATATATACCGGGTGTAACCACAAAATTGTCCAAGTTGTGTAAAAGCAAAAATGTTCATTTGTTAGATTAAGCTTTGAAATGTATCTTTGAAATGATTAAAAATATCTTACTGGAATTACCCAAGGTCTTTTCTAACAATATCGGACATTACTTTGAACCCAAAGAACGTGTTTGGTTCTAAGTTGAAATAATGACCCAAAAATTCTTCATGTTGTCTCCTCTCTACTGCTCCCACTTTTTAAAGCTTATTTAAACTTCTCTCGATAGATCTTGAATGAATTTTTTAAGATGCAAGTCAGAGTATGAATGTTGATGCCATTACTGAAGGTCTGAATGATCTTTTCCCTCTCACCATTGCTCAGTAGGTTACACAAAACGACTCTAACCTGTTCTCTTTCTAGCTATATATATATATATATATATATAATATATATATATATATATATATAATATATATATATATATATATATAATATATATATATATATATATATATAAATAAATAAATTATTTGCAGACTTTGATAATTATATTTAAGTAATTTTTAGTCACCGAGACCCGTTGGAACAGTTGGTATGATGTTTGCTTGTCAACCTAACTGTCAGGGTTTCAATTCTCGGTAGTGGATGCACTATGCTGATGGGTTCCAAATATACAACGAAACGCCCGTTCAGTGCTTTCTGTCGAGGTTTCAGGCTCGATGAATTACTTAGATATATGTATATATATTTGCAATCCTTCTTTCATGCACATTTCATTGAATACGACAGGCTGGGTGCTTTTATTTAGTATTTTTACTCACTGTACACCATTCTGACCATAGCTCAATTAGAACTCATTTAAATATTCATGGAGACCTACTTGTTGATAACACTAATATAATAGCATCAGCTACATGCAAAAAAAGGCTAGAAATAATGGAAGCCTTATTAATAAAAATAAAAAAAAACAGCACTTAATAAAATTAACTTTGAACATGGACACAATATCTTGACTGTGTTTTGAAAAATGAAAACATTTTATAAAACATACATACAACAAACTATTTCTTATTTAAGAGTTAAAAAATTTAATCATTGAAAATGGCTAAATGTATAGCCGAAAGCGCTCGGATAAAAAGAATATTCAGACAGTTTTTATATAATTTATCATCCGAAAAGAATAAAAAATTAAATCCCATGAGAAATTGTATAAAAAACTAAATAAAAACATCTTGTCTATCGTATTCAATGAATATATATATATATATATATATATATATATATATATATATATATATATATATATATATATATATATATATATATAGATATATATATAGATATATATATATATAGAGAGAGAGTTAGAGTGATAACAATTACCATTATCGCAAGAAAAAAAAAATAGAAATAGCCGATTTCCTCTCCTCTCATTTTTTATTAACTAGTCATTTATGCTAAGAGTGTATTGGCTGTTAGTCTGAAAATTTAATTGATACGCGAAACTGGCAGCCGCTATGCAGTGTTGATTTTGTTGTCGATACTATCTTTTTCACACACACACACACACACACACACACACACACACACACACACACTCTCTCTCTCTCTCTCTCTCTCTCTCTATCTCTTTCTCTCTCTCATATAATTAAAAAAATGATTTATAAAGCGGGTTCCAATAACTTGGACCGATTTTAAATGTGAATTAAGTTTAAGCGTCTAATGAAATTTTTTTCTTTTACTTTCAGATTTGGCGGGCATTTGGGCAATATTATCTTTCACACATAATTGCCATGACGTAAATAACAGGATCCAATAGAGAAATAAATAAATTTTCACCAATAACACTGATTTATTTACTGCTGACTTTGACCCTTCTTAATGAAACACCATTTATATATATATATATATATATATATATATATATATATATATATATATATATAAATTTATGTAACGTAAATCATTCAAACGAAAAACAAATACTGAAGCTAATTATACGACGAGAATCACTCTCACAAACAATATTTACTAATAAAATACAATCAAGTTGATTGTATTTTATTAGTAAATATTGTTTGTGAGAGTGATTCTCGCCATATAATTAGCTTCAGTATTTGTTTTTCGGTTGACTGATTTACGTTACATAAATTGATTACGCACTACAAAATTGACATATATATAAATATGTATGTATATGCGTGTGTGTGCGCGCGCGAGCGTTTGTGTGTGTGTGTGTGTGTGTGTGTGAGAGAGAGAGAGAGAGAGTGAGTATATATATAAAGTATGTTTCAATAACTTGAACCGATTTTAATTGTGAATTACGTTTAAGCGTCTAATGATTTTCTTTTTTTGTGGGATTTGGAGGATGTTTTGGCGATATTATTTTTCACACATAGTTGCTATGACTTAAATAACATGATCCAACTGAGAAATAAATAAATTTTCACCAATAACACTGATTTATTACTGCGGACTTTGATCCGTCTTAATGAAACACCCTTATATATAATCCATCTTAATGAAACACCCTTAAAAACAATAAATAACTAAAAAGACGGAATACACATATATTTTCCAAACTAAAGGAAAAAGAAGAATAAAAAGAATAGTGGGAGAGTTTAACAAGACAAGAAAATTAAGAAATGAAGAAATAACCACAACATTATACGCATGTGTACATACAAACACGTTTAACATATACACACATACATACGCACGCGTATGTACACAGGCACACTCACAAAGAAGAAAAATCAACATAAGACCAATAAAAAGCGCATAAATTATTTTTTAAATTAATATAAAAATAACGAAAATGAGAAAATCTGCAGACAGTAGGAGGTAACTCCTAACGAGTGAACCGAAAAGATTACAAAAATTTGCCAAATTTAAATTGATTGAAATGTTTCTTTTTTGTTTTTGAAATAGCTAAATATATACTTTTCTGGAACTATATTTGGAAATAATTAGCTGATTGAAAATTTGATTAATCTGCATCAAAACACATATTTGTTTTAATTTAAAAAGGTCAGAGAAAAGCGTATTTAACACTGAGTTGTGCGTTTTTATGTGATGTTCACAGATGCATCGATACCTTAATGTTTAGCAAAATTGAGTAAATAGTACATAACTGGAAAAAATACTTGACAAATACAACGTGGCCACTTTTTTGTATGCGTTTTTTTAGCAAAAAAGTAATCTTGAAAGTTTGAACAAAGCATCTATAATAAGAAATAAAATGATTTTTGTTACCCTCTTCCAGCCACAGTGATATATATATATATATATATATATATATATATATATATATATATATATATATATATATATATATATATATATTGTCATCCACAGAGAGACTATTTCGATGTATTACATCTCATCGGAGTGGCCAGACGTCCGACCGAACTGGCGTCAGTTGGGGATTCTATCAGAAAGCCGTTGGCGCACGGCAGGAATGAAGGTGAATTTAAGCGTATTTATTTTTAGATAAACGCACATGACTGAGAGAACTCTATTCGATTTACCGAAAAGTCTTGCATTATTTGCCGTAATAATCACTGTTTACACACACTGCAACACACACACACACACACACACACACACACACACACACACACACACACACACACACACACACACACACACACACACTTCCTCCCCAGAGAGCTCAACTGAAATAAATTTTTCAGGAGCATATATATTGTCATCCACAGACAGCCTGTTTCGCTGTATCACAGCTCATCAGTGTGGCTAGACGTCCAGTTGCCTCTAAATTGGCGTCATTTGGGGATTCTACCAGTAAGTCGTTGGCGCACGGCAGGGATGAAGATGAATTTAAGCGTATTTATTTTTAGATAAACACACAGTGACTGAGAGAACTCGATTCAATTTGCTGAAGAGTTTTGCATTATATATATATATATTAAGAAAAAGTATAATAAAAATATTAATTGTAGTGCTTTGTCAGGTGTCTTAAATCAAGCAGTATAAAAGAGAATTTCTTGCACAAAAACTCCATACATATATATATATATATATATATATATATATATATATATATATTAATACATGTCTCATTAAATAATATAGATAAGCGTTGTCTATATATTTTATGTAAGTTTTTTTCATATAGTCTGATAATCTTAATAACATTATCATTAAATAATGAAAGAAAATCACAATATTGATACATACTTTTTTTTATTTAATCCAATCTGAGCTTTCGGCTTACATAAGCCATTATCAAAGATGATAATTACACAATATATTTATGCAATACACGAACAATAAATTGATGATAGTATTATTTGTTTACATGGATGATTTCCAAGCAACGATAAACACGTGCATATAAAACGCTGAAAGCGAAAATCGCACGACAGCTCATGACGTCAAACATGACCACGCGAGAGTGAATCCAATGAGTATTGAGTATGGAAAGCCGTTGGTATGAACCAATGACTTCTGTTACTAATTATAGGCATTTAAGGATATTTTTGGAGATTTCATAGTTTATTTTGTTCAGGTTAGGTTTCAACTGTTTTATGTATATAGCTTCAAGAATTTTTAGTTTTTGTTTATTGTTTTCATGTTTAAGTATAGTTGTGTTTTCGACGAGGATTTTCCGGAATTGTGTATGCGGCCAGGCATGTTGTTTTAAATGTCTAAAAATGTTAGAGTTATCATTCAAATGTAGTGTCAAGCGTCGTGAAAGCGAGTTTGTGGTGTGACCAACATAGATATTATTTAGTTCGTTGGAGATACAATCTCCCAAAGGGCACCTGAATTTGTAAATATATATATATCAAAGACATTTTTGATATGTTTAACGTTCTTTTTATAGATACAAGTATTTTAAGTAAATGCTCTGCTCATAATAAACAGTATTAAATAACATTTACCCGCCTGAATGTCTGAAAAGTTTTCATAGGAAATATTCGTTCTTCGACAGGTTAAGGCACGTCACGCGAAATGATGGTTCCGTATAGGATACAGGTTCGATTCCTGTCGGAGAACGAAAATTTTCTATGAAAATTTCTCGGACATTCAGGCCGGTAAATGTTATTTAATACTGTTTATTATGAACAGAGCATTTACTTCAATACTTGTATCTATAAAAAGAACGTTAAACAAATCAAAAATGTCCTTAATAAATTGTCGGACTATGTCCAATTCAAAAATGTATATATATATATGTATTAAATAGCTATAATATTTATTTTTGCAATATCGAATCACAAATAATTCAATTATCTATAATCCCCACCTGTATACCTCTTTACAAGAATATATTTATAATTTATAAACCCACTCCTCAAACCTCTTTTCATTAATCCATGATATCCTTTTATCTACATATTATTTTTAAACTCCTTTTTATTCCTCTAAATTAAAATTTCTTTCTTAATATAACATCGGATTAATGTCATAAGATTAATATTCGGTTTAACTTTCTAAAACTTCTTCCCTTTAAGACAAAAACCTTCCACCATCATCTGACTCTTGGCTCATGCCTTTCGTCTGACTGAAAGTTTGAAATGGGTAAATTCTGTAATACATTTTCGACTGTTTTTCTTCTCTTTTTTTTTTAGCTTTCACATTTAATTTTCTATTTCTGATACGAACTCAGTTCACACCGACCGGCGTTTTTGACTCTCCGAAATAGGGTATGGCCGACATGAGGTAATTTGGGATTTTATTGTTTATTATTTGCTCTGTAATAATAAATACATTGAGCTCTTTTTGTGGATGAGTCTTAATATTTTATATTACTAGGATCCACTAGGATTATATAGTAACGGATTTGTTATATTTGCAATATCTATCTATCTATCTATCTATCTATCTATCTATCTATCTATCTATCTATATATATATATATATATATATATATATATATATATATATATATTACATGAATCATTCGTACAAAAAGCAGATACTGAAGTTAATGAAATAAATGGCAAGAATCACTCTCGCAAACAATTTTTAATAAAATACATTAACCTCGAACCCGTTGATGAATGTTATGATCCCTATTTAATCAATTCACGCAAAATTTTCACACAATGTTGGCAACACTGATCTGTGCAATGTAACAAACTGACGCCATATTTGTTATCAGCACGGTGATTTGAGCGTGCCAAATTATTAGAAAAGTGTAAGAATTCAGTGAAAAGTTGGGCCGTAAAAGCAGTTTAAGTGATGCTGAAAAGAAAACTATCACCTCAGAACTCTGAAAAGGTAAATCTACCCTAGAGATTACTAAAATGATAGGGAGGTGACATCAAACAGTGAAAAAGTTCACCGCCTACCCTACACAAGTACGCAAAAGGGCAGATAAAGGCAAGCCGAGGGTTATTTCACGTCGTCTCATGTCACGACTTAAACGAGAGGCCACAAAGAACCCTGGACTTACCAGTCAAGAGCTTTTCAGTCGCATTGGGGATCCTACTGTGTCTAAAAGTACTCGGTGTCGGTATCTGAGGGAAATATCAACAACAGCCAAACCTGTATCGAAGCCTCCGTTGACGAGAAATCATATTCAAAATCGATTGAAATGGGCCGAGGACAATATGAAGATTGACTTCTCTAAAGTTTTGTTCACAGACGAAACTCGAGCAACACTTGATGGGCCAGAGAGATGGTGCAAAGGCTGGGTAATGAACGGACAGAATCGCCACCAGGGTTTGAGACGCCAACAAGGCGGTGGGGGCATAATTATCTGGGGTGGTATTATTGGAAAAAAACATTAGTGGGCCCATGGAGAGTACCAGATGACGTCGAAATGACTGCTGATGCACACATAGCGTTTATGAAGGAGCATCTTGAACCGTGGATGAAAAGGCAAAGAGTTGCCTTCAGAAGGGCCATTGTTTTTATGCAAGATAATGCTCCCTCACATGCTGCTCACAAGACTACTGAATATTTGAAACAGGCTTCGATGGACCTCGACAAATGAAGTGGCCAGCAAATTCTCCGGATTTGAACCCAATTGAAAACCTTTGGAGCATCATGAAGCGAAGACTGTACGCCAACGGGCGACAATTCAGGAACAACGCTGAGTTGTGAGAAGCAATTCTTGACATATCTCGTGGCATTACAGCAGATGACATCCTACAATTAACAAATTCTATGGATCCTCGACTTCTTCAAGTAATTTCAAAACAGGGAAAGCACATACCCTATTAATTTGTTTAAAACTGTGCCTATGTTTGTATCTGTTATTATTTGTTTGATTATCTTATTTATTAGCTTCTTTTGATCATAAGCATTCACGTGAAACATTAACAAACGTTTTGTTTGCTCAATTCTGGGAATTTTACGAAACCTTTCTAATAATTTGGCACGCTCAAATCACCGTGCTGATAACAAACATGGTGCCAGTTTGTTTACATTGCGCAGATCAGTACGAAAATTTCAGTGATTGTGCAGGTCGGTGTCGCCAGCATTGTGTGAATTTATTGGACGGTTTTTGAAATATTAGAAAAAAAGTTATCTCGATAATAATTTGGCACGCAGTGTATATATACTTTCGGTTGATGGTTCTTGAATGGACATTGAAGATGGAAACCGCAGTATGAATGTTGGTACCATTACTGAAGGCCCGAATGTGCTTGTTTTACCTCTCACCATATATATTGCGTCACCTGCAGACGGGCTATTTCGCTGTATCACAGCACTTCAGTGTGGCTAGACTGATTTGGTATCAATCAGAGATTCTACCTCTAGGTTATCGTCGCACGGCAGAGAGGAAGGGAAATTTTGATGTTTTCTATGCGAAATATGACAGTAGCCCAGAGACCTCAATTCAATTCAGTTGAAGAGCAATGCTTTATTTATTTAAGATAAATATATATATATATATATATATTACATACTCACAAAAAGCATTTATTAGTCAAGTACATAGTTGTTTGAAACAAATGTTTCCCAACAAGAATATTGGTTCCATTTTCGTATAAAGTTCGTGTTTTTTACAAGAATGTTAGAGTAGTTTTCGATTGACTATACAGTGTCAATTTTTTTTGTCATTTATATTGTTGTGTAGAGACCGGGAGTAAGGAAAATGCGAAAGAACCAATTTAGAAGAATACCTTAGGTACTGGAAGTTTTCCAATTTCAAGTCTGCAAGCTTCTGCAAGGTCTGTCTGTCATCTTACAGTTTTGCCTTAGGGTCGTGGAAAAATGACACCTTTCCGATTTGCCAAACATTTGCCGTTTTTCTTAAAACCAAGTATATTCAAATGGCTAAAGGCAGTTGAAATATCGATTTTCGAACACTCATCCATATCTTCCGTCAAAATATTTGGTTTATTCACCAAGACGGTATGCAGAGCGTTCTCATCGATGTCGGAAGTTCGGCTGAAGCGTGGTTGATCTTTCAGGTTCAAAAATCAGCCTGTCGAAAATCTGCAAAACATATTTTTGACCATCCCAAAAGTTAGAACATGATCCAGGTAAATCTTGTCAATTTTTTTCGCACCTGCGATGCTAACTCCTTTCTGAAATTTATAGAATATACAGGGTGTTGCAGCAAAATCCGACTTTCAACTGAAAGATTGGTTGATTAATTAGTTTGTGTCAACTCTTCATGGGTCATTTAATGCTGAAATTTAATTTCCTTGGGAGCTTTGAAGTAATAAAATATGATACAAGTTATTCTACCTTCACAATTGAATACATGGTAGATGATGCTCAGCTTTTGCGTGAACATAATTATTAAGGAGAGTGATATGTGTGTTTTATGTTGTAGTTTTCTTGAAGTTATATTTTGGAATACAGTTTGATTTCTTTCAGAACTTGTAGGATATTATATGGATTAATGTCATGAAAGAGTAAATCAGCCTGTATGGGTGATTTAATGCCGAACACTAAATGTTTTGAACAATTTTTAAATTGGAGGAAAAGCAGAAGTATGAGGAGACAGTAGAAAATGGGAGGAAAAACTGAAGTATAAAGAGAGAATAAACAATGGGAGGAAAAGCGGGTGGACGAGGAAAGACGAGGACACGGGAGGAAAAGCAGAAGTATAAGGAGAGAGTAGAAAATGGGAGGAAAAGCGGAAGTACGAGTGGACAATGAGAGGAAAAACTGAAAGGATAAGGGGAGAATAGACAATGGAAGAAAAAGCGGACAGGTAAGAGGGAGGAGAAAACCGGAGGAAAAGCAGAACTATGAGGAGAGAGTAGAAAATGGGAGAAAAAGCGGAAGTAGGAGTGGAAAATGAGAAAAAAAACTGAAAGGATGAGGGGAGAATAGACAATGGAAGAAAAAGCGGACAGGTAAGAGGGAGGAGAGAACGGGAGGAAAAGCAGAAGTATGAGGAGAGAGTTGAAAATGGAAGAAAAAGCAGAAGTATGTGAAGAGAATAGAAAATAGGAGGAAAAGTGGAAGGATGAGGAGAGGGTAGAAAATTGTAGGAATATCGGACAGTTGGTGTTTCGTAGTAAAACAGTTAATTGGTTGGTTTTGTTTAGCGGCACATAAACACCTCTATGGGTTATTTAATGTTGAAATTTAAAAATTTTAACACAATTTTATGGCTTCATTTAAATATATTTTGAATGAAGTTGTATGCCTTCAGTTACAGATAAAATGTATTGTTGGTTATTTTGTTATAAAAATTTATTTTTATACTTTTATGGTGTTTTGTTTTTGTTCGTAGGTTAACCATTTCCCCATAGCTGCTACCTTAATAGTCGCTAACGCCCTCCACCCTGAGTGAGGGATGACCTGGTAACAAAGGCTATTAAGAGGTTGTTCCAGGGTCCTCAAAAGCTCTCGATTAGATGGCTTGGTGTCGGATGTTCAATTGAAAGAAGACACGAAGTATATTTGCAAGACAAACAGAAACAGCCTATTGCCAAGTGTTGCAACCAAGTAATGGCCATAAAATTTGAAAATAACAAAATAAGTTATGGTCATAAAAATTTGAAATAACAAAACACGAGGTTGCAGATAAATAGTGTATTGAAGAGTAAATACAACAGAAGTGTGTTACACGACTTAGGAGTGTGTGTCATTTGACCAGCGTTTAATCTATATTACTGTTATATTTAGCAGCTGCCACCACAAGGGTACATATGGCACAAGGCCGTGTTTAACGTGGGTCATCCTAGCCCGTAGGCTCGGCCAAAAAATCCTCGTAGAACACGCATAAGCGGATTCAGGTCTGCCTACGTCACAGCCTCGTCCGGGTTCTTCTCTGCCCAAGGAAGAGAGTTCGACAGGAGTTGCGAACAGTCACAGCCTCGGTAGAACAGTCCATATCACTGTTATGTTTAGCAGAAACGAGGGTAGATGTAGCACAAGGCTGTGTTTAACGGGGGTCATCCGAGCCCGTTGGCTCGGTCAAAAGATCCCCGTAGAAGCCGCATAAACGGGTTCGGGTCTGTCTATCTCGCCGGACGAAACTCAGCCCTTCGGCACAGGCTAATCCGGGTTCCTCTCCGCCAAAAGCAGACAGTTCAAAAGGAGCTGCGAACAGTCACAGCCTCGGAAGAACAGTGTATCACTGTTCTCCCGAGGCCTACTTTCCCTACTAACTTTATAGTAAGCGGAAGAGTCCACAATAGATTCATTAGAGGGAAGACACCACAACAGCAAGTAATAGAAACATGCGAGCATCGGATTAGAGATGAAACAATTAAACGGGAATAGAAATTAAAATATCTGGTAAGATATCTGGTAAGTATGTTAACAGATGTCAGAAAATATGACATCGGATTCTGAAGGTGCATAGAAAAACTCGGCCTTCCAAAAGCTAATCAAAGCCTTAAGAAACAGAAAAAAAATTATCGGGAACAGAATGTACAGAAGTGCTATTTAATATCAGCCCACCTGTGAAAACGAAGAGGGGACTTGAGTTAACAGATATATAACTCTACAGGAGGATAATGAGAATGATAATGGACGGAGCATGTAAACATCGAGTAACCAACCGAACGAGGATTGCAAAAGAATTAATTGAGTTGGGGTAGTAAAAAGACAAACTTTGAGCAAAAAGGAATAGGGTGTTGTGGAGAGCCATGATTCTCCACGTCCTAAAGGAATACGTTATATAGAAAAAAGGAATTATTATTGTTATTTTAGACCGAGAGACTAGCACAATTAAATCCAATTATGACACTCAGTCTAATAAGGGTATACCAGTCACATTAAACACAGCCAAATGTGCAAAATGGATTGCAATTTTAATAAGCGCAGCACATATACTTGTAGAGAGGACCCTTGTTTTGTTTTAATTATTTTACCCCAAGCAAGGTGATAAAGTCTCTAAGATGCAAAGTTTATGAGGGTGAAAGAATCTGAAAAAATATTTAGGAGAGAGGCCAATAAGAATAAATCAGGATTCAAAGAGCCAGACGTTGATGATTGACATTGTATTTAAATTTGTGAAGATCAAAGTTGACTGAGAAGGGAGAAGCAAGAAGAAAGTTCCACGAGCGAGAAGTGCGAGATAAAAAAATAGTAGCATAGAACTTACGGTTATAACTAGCAAATTTCAACCGTAAAATAATGAGACCTAGCTATCGGTCTAGTATTGCCTTTAAATTCGTAATGTCGAGATACCAAAGAAAAAGTACCATGAAAATATTTATAGAAATGGCACAGGGAAAGTACGGTACGACAATGGGTAAGTGACTGGAGCCAATATTGGCAGTAAGAAACATGAAATATAGTTGAACAGAGAAAAAGAAGTGCAAGAGGAGAAATATCTGTGGGTTGAATAATCCGGACGTTCTACAGTTAAGAATGTACTCACTTATCTAATTATATTTTAATTATAATTATATATGATTATGGATCTCCACAACTTCCTTTCTATTTTTTTTTTTTTGGTTTCTGTTTTTGGTTTCTGTTCTTTGAAATGTCATTTGAACAGACATTAATTTTTAACCGGCCCTCGTATTGCTATTTTTGTTCATACTAATCTCAACTATTCGGGTACCAGGTACAAAGTAGAAATAAAAGCTAAGCGGTGAAAATAACAAAAAACAAAAACAAATTTAAACCACATGGTGAAACTAAGGATGTGTCCCATTTTATACCGACAACGGAACAAAGCTGGCACGGTGTATAGGAAAATAGTTTTGTTTATTCTTTGTGCTGAACGAGAGAAACCCTTATTCCCAAAACAGGAAACGATACCTGGGCGAAAATCAAGAAGGTGGGTTAATAATAAATTTCACCGCATGTGAATATGGCTCTGTTTCACTTTCGGGGGGGGGGCTCTGTTTCCCACTTTCAGCTCTCTCGATTCACGATAACGTTCACAAAGCTCGTAACCCCTCATAGTCGTAGGGGCAGCACATGTACGGAGGTGCCGCTACGACTATGACGTGTAGCTTGGTTTGAATTCAGACTTTTCCTTCTCATAGAGCGGTTGCTAGCCAAGACTATAGACCGGAACCGGTTGTGCTATTTACCCCTATCTGAGAGACGGGGAGGGGTGGCTATATACCTTTCCTAAGAGTATTGGTGCGTAATGAAACCGATTGGAGTTTGAACACTGTTCTCCGATTACTCATAACGTGCCTCTATCCATCAAACAACAGCGCATCAATAAATATCTGAATTAGTCTGCGCAAATAAATAACGTTCTTCGTTCTGTTTCCTGTCGGCCTTAATTTAGAATTTCCGTTTATTATACCCAAAACAGGAAATGATGATTGGACGAAAAGCAAGAAGGTGGGTTAATAACAAATTTGTGCATAAAGATGGTTGCAATGTTTGTCGTGCCGTGTCTCTTCAGGACGTTAGTGATCTTGGCTCTCCACAATTTCCCTTCCTTAGTATCTCTTTGTAAAGTTTGTCCTTTTGTTATCTCTTTTAAACCCTATTCTGATATCAATTTACTGAACCTAGCTAGGTAGGATGTGCATTGTTTTCCTCTGTCCCTCTTGCCTGCAATCTGTCCTGTGAGTATCAAAATTTCCGAGCCCTCTCTCCTCATTGTGTGTCTTAGAAATTTCAACTGTCTCTTTCTGATGTTAAGTATAAGTGTCCTTATGGTTTCCATTTCCTCTAAAACTTCGTTGTTGCTCACATTCATCCATGTTATTCTCATCATCCTTCTGTAGAACCAAATTTCTATCACCTCAAGCTTCCTGTTCATCTGTGAGGAGATTGTCCATCAATGGCTGCCATATAGGATGTCTGATATTATATAACAGTTCAGTATTCGTTATTGTCATATAATTTAATTTAAAAATTGCTTTATAAAATATAATTTAAAATTTGCTATATAAAATTTGCTATGTTTTTTTAATGTTTACTTTTTGCTATCCCTCCTAAACATTTTAAACAATTTTATGTTGTTATCTTGTATAACTTGGAGCATTGTATTGAGTGTACTGAAAGAAACAGTTTAAATTTAAGGGACACAAAATGAGGAAAACGGGCTTGAAGAATTTGACGCACACAGTACATACCGAAGTCAAGATTGACAGATAAAACAGTCAGTGACCTACCTATCGAACAGATGGCAGAACAGGGATTGCGGGCAAAGTAAGCAGAGGAGCATATAGATACAAGAAATAGGAAGATGTGGTGAGTTAAATTCATCCAAATTCTGAAAGGTCAGAGTACATAAAGAAGAATTGATTGTAATATAGGTTTCTTCTATTTC
>OZ038505.1:67048427-67055927 GCA_964036315.1 Acanthosepion esculentum
TTCGCTCACACCCAGTAACCTCCTTGCGTCTTAGTGTCTTTATTGCCTTCCTTGGTTTGAAACAATTTAAAGAAATATATGTGCAAATTGTTTGAATCGACATATATGCATATAAACATTGGAGCCGTGCAGCCAAGTCACCATTGCAGTGATATGGTGTCTGTAATCTGTAATGAAAATAAACAATGGCTTATGTTATGCTGTGGAATTTCGAAATTAAATGAGAAATAACAATCCAGGTAATGGAGAAAGCATTTTTCTGTCTGTCGATGGCAGAAATGAAAGAGTTTTGCGCAGCGGTAAGTCAAGCGCCATCTGCCGGTGCCCGCCGTGTTTCTAGCTAGCAGAACGCATCTCGCTCTACGAGTCTTTGAGAGTTTTCCCTGTGCTACAAAGCGTACTAATTAGAACATTTTGTGCTTCTCTTTTTTGTTTTTCTTATTGTTTATTTTTGTTTAGATTTTTTTTTATCATCAATAGAAAGACGGGAAACTAGCGGGACTGTGTAAAAAAACAAAACAAAAAAAAACGCCAAAAATCTGTTTGGACGACTGGTGTAAGGACGGGGGCGATAAAAGTACTGAAAGGTGACGGAAGCGGGAATATGAAAAAAGATGGAAGACACAAGAAATCAAGTAGGAAATAAAATGAGAGGAATAGAATCATGAACGGATAATTGAATATAAAAGAGAAAGCGCGGGAAAAAAAAGAATGTAAACGTACATTTTAAAAATTCTGGAGATATTTATCTGCTGACGTATCTGTCTACAAGAGATCCCTGTTAAAATTATTTTGGTTAATTTTAATCCGATATTGGGAAGTGAATCGGACAAAGAACTTTTTCAGTAAACTATCGTATGTATGTATGTATGTATGTATGTATGTATGTATGTATGTATGTATGTATGTATGTATGTATCTAGTTCGTTATCATAGTCTGTTCATATCTATCAGGATCTGTTCGAATCTATCTATCTATCTATCTATCTATCTATCTATCTATCTATCTATCTATCTATCTATCTATCTATCTATCTCAGCCTGTTCATTATCTATCTATCTGTCTATCTATCTATCTATCTATCTCAGTTTGTACAGATCTACTTATGTATGACGGTTCACATCTATCTCATCCAATTCTTAACTATCCATCGAAAGCATATTCATATATATATATATATATATATATATATATATATATATATATAAAGCATATATATATATATATATATATATATATATATATATATATATATATATATATATAAAGCATATATATATATATATAAAGTTTTAAGTAAATGCTCTGTTTATAATAAATAGTATAAATAACATTTACCGGAGGACGAATAATTTCTATGAAAATTTCTCGGACATTCAGGCCGGTAAATGTTATTTAATACAGTTTATGATAAACAGAGCATTTACTTAAATATTTGTATCTATAAAAAGAATCTATAAACATATAAATGTCTTAAAATAATTGTCGGACTTTATCCATTTCATAATATATATATATATATATATATATATATTTATATATATATATATATATATATATATATATATATATATATATATATATATATATATATATATATATATATATATATATATATATATATATATATTTCGGTTTGTTCATTATTTATCTATCTTGATCCGGTTGTATCTATCTATCTATCTATCTATCTATCTATCTATCTCGATCTGTTCGTATCTATCTATCTATACATGTATATTATATATATATATATATAACCCACTCTGTTTCTATCTATCTATCTATCTATCTATCTATCTATCTATCTAACGTACGACATGCCCCAAATAACGTTTCTCCAAGCATCTATGTATGGTCGGGAATCACGTTCTCAGTAAGGAATTTCGATTAAGACAAAGTTTCCATACATGTGTTTTGTCTTCACTGTTTTATACAAGACCTTAGACACTTACAGGTGACGCATAAAAATGGTGGAAAAGATTTGGCAACAGACCCTCCACCGTATATTGGCAATCCGCTGGCAAATTTAAATCTAACGTATAAAGAATGTGATTGCGTATGTCAATAGGAGGCCGGCCTCAAAAAAGATCAAAGAGTTTACATAAAGAGAGAAGTCATATATTACACGTTGGGCGACATTTATGTAACAACTCCTGCAAATGAAGTCCAACGTGGGTCTTTCTCATGCGAGGTTGGGCTCAAAATTGAAAATGTCAGTCTTGTATATTACGTTCATTTTGTACTATGCTTTTGAGAAAGGCAAAATCCATCTCTCCTATTTCTTTAATCTTTTCACCCCAAGCAAGACGATAATGCCACGAAGACGCAAGGGTTACTGAGAGTAGAAGAGTACGTGTAGAAAATAGCGATTGACGTTGCATTTAATGTTTTGCAGATTGTAGCGACAAGGAAGCAAGGAATTGGAAGTGATTTCCGCTGTCGAGAGGTGCGAGAATAGCAACTATTAGAACAAAACATATGGTTGCATCTAGTGAATTCAAAATTAAAACGGTGAGACTTAATTGCCGATCTAGTATCACGCATAAATCTACGAAATCGCGGTAGCAAGGAGGAATGCCATCAGAACATGAAAATATTTGTAGAATAACATGAAGGGAACCCAGATAGCGTCGGTGAGAATGTCGAGATGTCAGATAAGGATAAAATTACATTACAGACCCTTCTTTGAATTTTGTCAAGTTTCATTAAAAACGACTTACAACGCACTGTGGTCATGTTTTTATATAACTTTTCATTTCTTTTTTTTTCTATTCTGGACCTAAATTATATAAAATTATTCTTTGAAATATTCGTTTTTCATGTCTAAGCTCTTTCAGATATATTTTAGCCATTATCAAGGATGAATTGTTTTTTTACATTACAAACCCTTCTTTGAAGTTTGTCAAAAAAAACCCCGAGCAGTTTCAGACGAGATATGACAGAAACATTCGAATGTTAGATTTCTAAAAATGCAAGATGGAGTCTGACGATAAATATCGTCTGGCACAACACAGTACATCAACTTTCCTAGCAGCAGACTAAGTAATTGTTTCAATATAATTACTCCATGAAAAAAAGAGAGGCGAAAAGAGTTGTTTTCCTGGATGGCAATCACAAATGGCTCCCTATCGAGAGTAAGTGAAAGAAGTTTTATTTTAGAGGCGTTACAATTTACGAGCCATACCTTTCCGCAGTTAACCACTTATTTGAGGTCCTTGTCTAGAGCAGTTGCCAGTTTTACTTCGTGTATATATATATATATATATATATATATATATATATATATATATAAAAAGAAAGAACAGTATGATATAAAATCCGGTGTTCTTATAGATATTTTTATTTTTACACAATAGTGCTCAATGTAAATTAACAGAGAATTCATATTATGAATTAATATATATATTTAAAGATATTTTTCAAGGTACAAAATATTATCACAGCAATAAACGCATGAAGCTCGATATTACTAGACATATTCGCCCCTTTTTAAAATGTCTAGTAATATTAAGCTTCATATATATATATATATATATATATATATATATATATATATATATATATATATATATATTTGTAGAGAGAGAGATAGTGAGTGAGTGAGAGATAGAGAGAGAGAGAAAGAGTGAGATAGTGAGTGAGTGAGAGGGATAGAGAGAGAGAAAGAGTGAGAGCACTTCCAATTCCCATTGTGTTCGTCATATTCAATTACGCGTAAATATCTGTCTAATAGTATATACATGGCTATGTTTTTTTAAGAACTGTTTTTTAATAGAACTAAGATCAGAAAGCAATTATACAAACTTTAGAACGGCTCCTGATCAAACATAATAGACATTGGTTTTTTGTTATATTTAACAATATATGTTTGATTTATGATCTGCTGCCCCAATACACTGAATTCAAGTTTTATATATATATATATATATATATATATATATATGTATGGCCTAACGATTGAATCGTGCATGAAACAGACTGTCGCCTCTAAGTGTTGACTTCTATGTTCACTTTTATATTTACACACGCTCTATCTCTGATATTGAGCACTTTATCCCATAAATATAGCACACTTTAAGACTATATTTCTTCATATATATATATATATATATATATATATATATATATATATATATATATATATATATATAATGTCATTCACAGACAGTACTGTTTCGCTGTATCACAGGTCCTCAGTGCGACTAGACTTCCGAATGCCTCAAGCCAGGATTGAAATACAACTAATTTGGTGTCAGCCAGAGCTATCTTCACTCGGTAGAGTTACAAACTAAATCAAGCGTATTGTTTTAACAAATGTAAAGAAATGCCATATATATATATATATATATATATATATATATATATATATATATATATATATATATATATATATATATATATATATATATATATATATATATATATATATAAAAGGTTTGCCCTACTTAGTGTGTCGAGCACTTTACGTAGTTACTTTTTTAGTCGTTTTGGGTGTTTTTTTGGGGACTCTGGACTTGAATTCAGGTTGATTGTTTTCGCGTCAATTTACATGTTCTTAGTTCTTTCTTAGTTTATTCCTCATTTTTCCTTGGGTATTGGTTTGTTACAAGGCGAAATACCTAAGGTTTTTCCAAGCGAGTACCGATTGAGGAATCGGAGAGCCGAGTTCGAATTCCAGTCGAATCCATTACATTCACTTACGTGCTAATACCCTTGGGAAAGGTGTGAATCCTCTTCTTCTCCCTCCAACTATGGGTAAATAGCAGGACAGACTAGGTTCTATAGCCTTGGATGGCAACTGGTCTAGGAGAAGGACAAGTCTGAATTCAAAACCTGCGGAGGGTCGTTTGGGGACCTTGTGGCATTCGTTGTACCAGGTCCCTGTATTCGTCCCTCCGAAAAGTGTGGATGACCCTGCACAAAGCCTTCACCACTATAATCAAATCCTGTGTGGGTGTCGGGCTTTCAGTTTCTGCGAATTGATATGCCTGACCCTCATACGTCGAGTTCGACGGGAGAGTCCATCATATATATATATATATATATATATATATATATATATATACAGAGAGAGAGAGAGAGAGAGAGAGAGGGAGAGAGGGAGTATGGATAGGTATCCGCAAAAACGATAGGATAAAGAACAAGTAGGAAACATATCTTAATCTCACATTTTTCACGTTGTTAAAGCTCCGTCAGAGTTCAAGATAGAAATGATGAAAATGATATTTTATCATATATATATATATATATATATATATATATATATATATATATATATATATATATATATATATATATGCATCTTTCATTGAAAACGATCGACAAGGACGATTTAATCAATCTTTTACTGAGCATTTAGTGCAATCTAATATTTTAACACTTGACATTTTAGCAATCTAACAGTGTAAACCTACTATGTACCAGTCACACACAATTTCACCATCTAAAAGGACATCCTCGATAATGGCTAGAGAAGTAACCAAAAGTGCCCGGAACAATTATAACTCTGGACAATTCCTTTATTCTTTAATCCTTGAATAACGGAAAAATGTTAGATTGCTGGAAAAAAACTCATTAGAAGATTAATTTAATCTTACTTGTCCGTCTTCAATAAAAGATGCATGAAAGAAAAGTTGCATCAATATATATATATATATATATATATATATATATATATTAGCAGCATATTAGTAGTTCTTTAATACATATACTGTTACAGATCTACGATAAGGTAACTATATGAGTGTGTGTGTTTGTGTGTGCGTATGTGTGTGTGTGTGTGTGTGTAAATATTCTCAGATGGAGTGTATGTCTAGAAGCGACAAAATGAATAACAAGAGAAAATAGTAAAAACTAAACTTAGCCGACGCGTTTTGTCCTCAGAGGGTGAAACACGTCGGGTAAGTATAGTTTTTTCTCCTGTCACTTTTTAGCCATACATATATATATATATATATATATATATATATATATATATATATATATATATATATATATATATATATACACTGTCTCATTAGTTGATAATCTGAATTTATCTTAATTTTTAGAAAACTAATTAAGTGATTCAAAACGACATGTACACTATAAAAGTAGATGCTTTTTTATATAAATGTATAACATTTTACGGTTTAGCAACCTTTTACATGTTATTTAAAGCCAGAAAATTCTTTTCGGTCACAAAAAGTTTTGAGAGATAATAATGATTTACTGACACAAATTTCCAATACTGTGTCGATAGCCATTGCACTACCTGCAGTTTTTTTCATCTCAAAATTGCAGTCAGGCTCGTTACGGTGAGAAACTGAAGCATTTAATGTGTGTTTTGTAAAAGATCACATTTGTATCTATGTAATATTTTATTCGAATTCCTTGAAGTTTCTCCTGTGTATTCCTTGTAACAATTATTACAGGTAATAGATTAAATCCTACCTTCACGTTTTAGCTTATTGCTTAGCTTTATATTAATTAAATCTTTTATCCTTATTTATGGCAGGCATTACTCGAACTATTGCAGCTTTAAGAGAGTCTATGGTGTTATGAGGCTGTTTATTAACCTCCTTCTCAACAACGCTCCACACATAATAGTCTAGTGGGCTGATATCTGGAGAGTTAGGAGGCCAGATGATGGGTGTGATGTGGTCGTAGAAATGGTCAGCTATCCATTTTTGTGTTCGTAGAGGCTTGTGGGATGGAGCCGTGTCTTGCTGGACTATGTAAAGCCTACCGTTGTCAATCCAGGGCTTGATAACTGTTTCTAGAACATCAGTGTAAGTAGCAGCATTTACTCTAGGTCCTTGTGGAAAAAAGTGTGTTTTTTTCAGACACATGCAGCTTTTTGGCAATTGACCTCATTGATCGACCTCGGTTTTCATCAATTGTCTCCTTGGCTTCTTGAATATATTTGGATGTTGTCACTTTATCAGAACGTACAGAATGTCTTTCACGTTTTGATACAGACATTGGGGAACTGTCTGTGTCTTCTAACTCTTTTCCTATCTTGTGGACAAAACGATCTTGGAACTCTGAGGAAACGTGCAATATCCAAATCTTTATGATCAGCCTTTAATGCCACAACCACAGCAGGCCTTTTCATTTCATTTGTTATCATAGGTGTTGCCATTCTTGATATCTGAAAAATAAAAGCATTAGAAGTTAGTGGGAAGCAGTATTAACCTTAAATCTCTATGTCCTCAAATACCAACCGCACCCTGTATTTTTTGATTCGTTGGATTTGTCAGGAAGGGCAGTTTTGACCTAGACGAAAATGTTTCGAAATTTCATCGGCAGTAAATTTGCATCCAGGTTCTTACAATGTTTCATTATTCTTGACAGATCTGGTATTATTACATTGTGGGATATTTAATAACAAAACTGATGAAATCACAAACAAAAAGAAAAATAATCTAAAGGAAATTGACTTTAAATCAAAAGAAAAAAAGAAAAAAAAAGCGTCGTCGTTTGTTTTCATATATAGTTGTATTAACGTAAACATA
>OZ038505.1:67058427-67075927 GCA_964036315.1 Acanthosepion esculentum
TCCATATATATATATATATATATGGAAAATTAGAATAATAAAATACAATAATCGACTATATATATATATATAAATATATATATATATATATATTTGTGTATTTAGGCAGCAATCCTTTCAAGCACATTTCATTAAAAACGACTGACAAGGTGCTTTTATTTAAAACTAAATAAAAGCACCTTGTCAGTCGTTTTTAATGAAATATATATATATATATATATATATATATATATATATATATATATATAAGTGAACATAGAAGTCAACAGTTAGAGGCCTCGAAGTGTTGACTTCTATGTTCACTTTTATATTTACACACGCTCTATCTCTGATATTGAGCACTTTATCCCATAAATATAGCACACTTTAAGACAATATTTCTTCATATATATATATATATATATATATATATATATATATATATATATAAATATATATAGGAATAAGCAGCGCTTAAAAAGAGTTTGCCCTGTATGCACACCAGAAGGAAAAGTGCTCAACACCAACAATATGGTAGAGCTTTTCTAACCAAAGAATTACCTTTCAGGTGTACACGGTCCGACCACTGGTATAAGTTCCATGCCTCTAAGCAAATATATATATTAATGTATATTTGGACAGCAAACATTCTTTTTTAAATATATATATGGTTGAATATGAGAGACAAGGAAAATTTAATTAATTTTTTATTTAGCTATTCGACCATTCTAATTTGTTTTTCATTTGGTGGGAGTAAGTTGAATGCAAAAGTTTTCCATATTGTCCATTGTCCGAAGCGTTTTCTGACACATGTTTAGCAATTTGCAAGAGGGGTTGTTTTTAAATGTTGTTAATTTTTCTTGTTTGACTGCATCAGAGGGTGTTTTTGTACCGTTTTGAATAATATTAGGCGCATATACATATATATATATATATATATATATATATATATATATATAGATATAGATAGATAGATAGATAGATAGATAGATAGATACATGCATAACAATTATGTATTTGGGCAGCAATCCCTGTTTTATGTTACCTTAAAGACGACAGACAAGGTACTGCGATTAAACTTTTATTTAATTTTTCTTCTCTTCCTAGAAATGTTTTCTTTCTAAACCCAGATTGTGTAAAAACTGTTCAAAATTTCTGCACACCCGAGCTCCTTCGGCTATTATTTTAACCATTATGTTATATAGGAATAAAGTGTCACTGCCGAGACTTGAGTTTGAACATAGATCGCCAGTGAGCAAACACAGGCAATCCCATTGTTGAATTAAGTAGACCACGTGGCCATAGAGGAAATGCATGTATGTAGGAAGTAACTGACGACTAACGATCGTTATTTCTAGTCTATCCTCTATTACTATTTACGCTATTCTTTACCTTATTTACTATATTATTCCTCTGCTCGGATCACTATATGGATTACTTTTCGAGCGAGTATTATCGACAAAGTACCTTTAGTACGAGACTTATTGGAAGGCGTCTGACACCAGCATTGTTGAAAGGCATATTATAATTGTATTCGCGATTACAAAGTCTCTACTACAACGAGCATTTACGAAAGTGGCATCGCAAAATATTATCAAGGACGATCTTTACTTTTAACTGAATGTATGGGCCTTTCATATGTCTAAAGGTAATGCCTAATGTGTTATTTTCCAAACACGGTCAGAACATATGCCGTGTTCATAGATAATCTAATTGAGTGTTGGCTTTTCTTTTTTTGACATTAGGGCTTCCATTATTTTTAATATTTTTAACTTTTGGTAGATGGTAATATACTTTTAAATTCTATTAGTATGTTTTGCATAATAATTGACATGCTTCTGTGTCTGTTTAAATGAGTCCTAATTGAGCTATGGTCAAGTAGGTGTAACGTGAATCGTCTAGATAGGCATGTAGTGGTATGACCAATACAATTACTTATGAGTTTGGCTTGATCAGGAACACAGATTCCTAGAGAGGCATTTGAATAGTTTTTAGACGCGTTTTTTTTCGAAAAGAAAACATTTCTATGGACACAAGAAAAAAATACTTAATTGCAGTACCTTGTCAGTCGACTTCTATATATATATATATATATATATATATATATATATATATGACTTTGTATATGTATAAATTTGCACCTACATATCAGTCTATTTACCTTTGTTTTTAGCATTATTTTCTTCGGTTTTGCAGTTGGCCTGTTTATATTTCACTCAGCAAACAGAAATTGCTAAATCGACACGCTCTCTCCATGGCCCATTCTCTGTTGGTCTGTTTGTCTGTCTGTCTCTCTCTCACACACACACAAACAGACATATTTATTTATTTATTTATTTATAGGAGTGGGTGCTGAAAATTTCTGTTCCACCCAATTCTCTTATATATAAATTTCCGCAAAAAAATGTATCTACTAACCTATTTATTTAGCCAGCTACTGAACAGTTTGTTTATTCAACAATATCTTGCATAATTCTGCTGAGCCGAATATCTGTGTTGTTCCATCTGCTAAAGAAATGTCATTTACTCTTGATCGCATTCCTCGCCCCATGAAGCAATGTTTAACAAACTTTCCTGTTATAGCGAACGGTATAATCAGTTAGAATTAATTCCCTCAATTTTCCCAAAAGTTAAATGGAAGGCAAAATGGAAGAAAACAGAAAAAGTGGTTAGATAATCAGGATGGGGTGACAGACGTGCGAGGGGAGAAAATTGGAAGGATGAGGAGAGCGTAGGGAATGGGAGGAAAGGCGGAAGGATGAGTAGAAAATGGGTGGAAAAGCGGAAGGATGAGTAGAGTGTGTAAGATGGGAGTAAAGGCGGAATGATAAGGAGAGAAAAGGAAATGGGAGGAGAAGCAGAAGGATGAAGAGAGAGTAGAAAATGGCAGGAAAAGCGGAAGGATGAGTAGAGTGTGTAAGATGGGAGTAAAAGCGGAATGATAAGGAGAGAAAAGAAAATGGGAGGAGAAGCAGAAGGATGAAGAGAGAGTAGGATATGGGAGGAAAAGCGGAAGGATGAGTAGAAAATGGGAGGAAAAGCGGAAGGTTTGGAAGAGTGTGTAAAATGGGAGTAAAAGCGGTGTGATAAGGAGCGAAAAGAAAATGGGAGGAGAAGTGGAAGGATGAGTAGAAAATGGGTGGAAAAGCGGAAGGATGAGTAGAGTGTGTAAGATGGGAGTAAAGGCGGAATGATAAGGAGAGAAAAGGAAATGGGAGGAGAAGCAGAAGGATGAAGAGAGAGTAGAAAATGGCAGGAAAAGCGGAAGGATGAGTAGAGTGTGTAAGATGGGAGTAAAAGCGGAATGATAAGGAGAGAAAAGAAAATGGGAGGAGAAGCAGAAGGATGAAGAGAGAGTAGAAAATGGGAGAAAAAGCGGAAGGATGAGTAGAGTAAGTAAAATGGGAGTAAAGGCGGAATGATAAGGAGAGAAAAGAAAATGGGAGGAGAAGCAGAAGGATGAAGAGAGAGTAGGATATGGGAGGAAAAGCGGAAGGATGAGTAGAAAATGGGAGGAAAAGCGGAAGGTTTGGAAGAGTGTGTAAAATGGGAGTAAAAGCGGTGTGATAAGGAGCGAAAAGAAAATGGGAGGAGAAGCGGAAGGATGAGTAGAGTGTGTAAGATGGGACTGAATGCGGAATGATAGGGAGAGAAACGAAAATGGGAGGAGAACCGGTAGGATGAAGAAAGAGTAGGATATGGAAGGAAAAGCTGAAGGTTGAGTAGAAAATTGCAAGAAAAGCGGAAGGATGATTAGAGTGTGTAAAATTGGAGTAAAAGCGTAATGATAGGGAGAGAAAAGAAAATTTGAGGAATTAGCGGGACGATGAGGTGAGAGTAGAAAATAGAAAATAGAACAGGAAAAAGTATAATAAATAATTATTACTCTGTGAACATTAATGACATGACACAAAGAGTGTGAGTTCAATACCTGGTTAAGTCGGTGGAGTACTTGGAAAGTGGAATTAACAGCAGATAACTGATAACTGGCATCCATTAGACATGGTACGTGGAACTAAAACATTTACCCCAGTGAGCTAAAATAAAAAGTTTAGTTCGACATTCTAACTAAATCCAAAATGGTAGATTTTATCAAATTTATTAAGCCAGATTCGAATGAAGCATGTACAATTACACATAAATGTAAGCATTTTGGAAATTTTTAACGCGAACTGAGTGCGGGTGTTACACTGCAAATTAACCTTTTTTATTAGTCGGTTTTGTCAGGAGGGACCGTTTTGACAAAGACGAAAATGTTTAGATGGAAAGTGCTTTAATCGCTAGTAAATGTGATCTAGGTTCTGACAAAGTTTCATCATTCTTAGTAGATATTCTATTATCACAACGATGGATATTTAATAACAACTGAGATGAAAATACAAACAACAAAATAAGCGAAATGAAATCAGCTATAAACATATGAAAAAAAAAAAATCTTTAAATTTAAAATTCCCAGCGTGCCTCGTTCGGTGAACTATCTTCCTGTTTCTTGCTTTCCATTCAATTTTGAACTTCAACAATTTGGATGCAATTTCAATTGTTTTTTTTTAAATTCCTATTGTTTTATTTTTCTTTCCCTTCAATAATGATTTGATTTTTCTCATATTCTTTCAAACTCAGTAACCGATTGCGTCTTATTGGCTTTAATGGTGTTAAATGATTTAAAAATTATGAAAAGGTGGAAGGATGAAGAAAATGACAAAAGAATAAAGGAAAGGCGAAAGGATGAGGAAAAAAGCGAGAGGGTCAAGTGATTGGCGTGCAAATGACGAAAGGGCGAAAGTGTAAGGCAAGGTCGAGTGGATGATTCGTTTAGTTTGTTTTGTTTTACGGTATATCAGCCACAATGGGTTATTTAATGCCGACATAATTTTTATTGCTGGTAATAATTTTTCCTTCAAAAATCTATTTCTGGAAATATTTTTTTCTTCAAAAATCTATTTCTGGAAATATTTTTCCTTCAAAAAACTATTTCTGGAAATATTTTTTCTTCAAAAATCTATTTCTGGTAATATTTTTTCCTTCAAAAATCTATTTCTGGAAATATTTTTTCCTTCAAAAATCTATTTCTGGAAATATTTTTTCTTCAAAAATCTATTTCTGGAAATATTTTTTTCTTCAAAAATCTATTTCTGGTAATATTTTTCTCTTCAAAAATCTATTTCTGGTAATATTTTTTTAAAAACGTTAAGCCGGAATATTTTTTTTCCAAAAAATGTATAGCTGGTAATATTTTTTTTTCAAAATGTGTAGCTGGTAATAATGTATTGCTGGTAATCATTTTTTCTTCTAAACATTTATTGCTGGTAATAATATTTACAAAGTATTTCTGGTATTAAAACATATTTTTACACTTTCATAGTGTTTTGACCGCTTTTGGGGGGGCGTTAACTATTTATCCATAGCTAGGACCCTAACAAGTGCTACGACCTCCGTTCAGGATGGACCTAGGAACACCAGCAATTAAGTGATGGTTCCACGCTCCTCAAAAGCAGTGGACTTGCTGTGAATACATTGGAGAGACCTCAAGGAGTTTAAACAAGAGACTATATGAACACAAAAGTGACATTTTAAATAACAACACACAAAATGCACTGGTTGTTTACTGTAACGAAACTGACCAAAATTTTGACATAGGGAATTGTTACTTTGATTAAAAACGAAAATCATCCATTAAGACGAAAATGTCTGCAAAGTGCCTTGATCATTAGTTCAACCACGGTAACTTTGCGACCGGGCTCTTACAATATATCACCATTTTTGGTAGATTTTATATTTGGGATAATCAGGGGAAAAGGTGATGGAGAGAAAAAGAATACAGATTAATTTGGCTAGATGGAAACAAAAAATATTCTTTAAAAAAATTTTGAAACTACCCGCGTCTCTTCTTTCGTGCGCATGTGTAGACGTGGCAACGTCAACAAAGCCCAGCCTGATGAAATCCTAACAGATGAAACGCGTCACAAGAAATCTTCCAGTTTCTCTTATTTTTCTAAATATATATATATATATGTAAACTAGTTTAAAAGCTGCCATATCAGGCGACATTTAAACTAGCTCCTGTGGAGGGCTCTTATTTGGGCCTTTATCCCAATAGGGAAGATTAGATGCGATAGTCATCAATAAACTACAGAACTCAAAATTGATCGCTGCATGTAATCCAGAGAGCTCAATGTAACAACAGAGCAAATATTAATTAAATAATTAAGAGACAACCTTAAGGCTCCATGACTATAATTTATTTCCCCAGAAAAATATTTTTCCTGTCGTCGTACCCAGGACGGTGGAGGGGATGAGAAAAAGGTGAAACAATTTAGGAAAGAGCGAATAAAATGGCGTATGGATGCTTAAATGAAGAGTTGTGCAAAATGGTGAAAGAGTAATAAAACTTTGAAAATAGTATGTGAAACGTTTAAATAATATGGTAAATTTGAACTGATTGTCGATAATCGTGAGTGGGAAAGTTTTGCCATATTTATACTGAGATGGAAGGAGGGAGAAAAATACGAATCAAATACGCCTGAAGGCATCTGAATAATAATAATGATAATAACAACAACAACAACAACAGCAACAAGAACAATAATTATAATAATAATTACTACAACTGACAACAATTACTAATATTACTACTAATAATAATAATTACTACTTTTAAAAACAACTATTACTAATACTAATACTAATAATTACTACTACTAACAAAAACTACTATTACTACTGCTAATTATAATAATTACTACTGCTAACAAGAACTAATACTAACAACAGGAATTATAACTACTAACAGCAACTACTACAAATAGTAATAATTACTACTAATAAAAACTACTACTGCTAAAAATAATTATTACTAATACTAACAACAAATAATACTAATAATAATCATAATTACCACTACAAACAACTACTACTAATAATAATGGTAATTACTAATACTAGCATCTATAATTACTACTACTTATAATAATTACTACTACTAACAACAACTGCTACTAATGTTTATAATTAGTACTACTACGCAAAACTACTAATAGTACTACTAATAATAATTACTACTAATAACAACTACTACTACAAATAATATTAATTACTAATACTAACACCAACTACTATTACTACTACTAATTACAGAAATTACTAATACTAGCAGCAACTGTTACTACTAATAATTACTACTACTAATAATAATAATAATAATAATAATTATTATTATTATTATTATTATTATTATTATTATTATTATTATTATTATGTTTGTTATTGCAATATTTTGCTAAATTTGTTAAGCCCAAATATTTAACGATGCGATTTTATGGGTATTTTATTGTCATAGACCTCACCCAAGTTTATTCAGATATTAACTTGAGAAGTAAGATTCATAAAAAAAATTCAAATCTGAAAACCGTGAAATTTTTACGGCTCTTTCTAGTAAATAAAGTATAGGTCAGTATTTAAGTGACTAAGTGGGTACACATGAAAAGATTTAAAATTTCATTGAAGTAGATGATAAACACATGAGAATGTTACTGCTTCCTCTATCTTTCTTTCTTCCTTTCTTTTTTAATTTTCATCACCGAAATTAAACAATGTCAAAACTTCCTACAGAAAGTAGCGAAAGAGAGCAAGAGGAAGGGACTAAGCGTAAACCACAAGAAGAGAGAATGCATGGCGATCAGCAGAACGAAGATTCCTAAATGCAAATTACCGGTCGGGGATACTAAAATCAAGCAGGTACAGAAATTTAAATATCTGGGATGTATTCTAACAGAGGATGGAAAGTTGCGACACTGAAATCCGAAGACGTACTGGGAGGGCCAAAGAGACATTCCAAAAAATGAGCATAGTATTAAAAGGCAGGAGAGTTTCGTTGGAAACAAAGAAAAGAGTACTTAATTGTTACGTGATATACTTCCTCCTGTATGGCAGCGAATACTGGATAATTTCCTCAGAGATGAAGAAGAGACTCGAGGCGACAGCAATGTCGTTCTACAGACGGATCCTAAGGATAAAATGAGCCAAACACTTGAGCAATGACAAGGTTTTGGAGAGAATGGAAACAAAGAGGAAACTTATACTTAACATCAGGAAGAAGCAGTTGAGGTTTCTGGGACACGTAATGAGTAAAGAGAGCTTGGAAATTCTGATACACTCAGGACGGATAGAGAGAAAGAGGGACAGGGGAAAGCAACGGATGACAGAACGGGCTTGGACAAGCGGATGACAGAAAAGGGTGTGAGAGAAATAACAAAGAGACAAAACTTATTAAGAGCTACAAGTGACAGGAGGATGTGGAAGGTCATGTTCGCTTACGCCCTGAAGGGAGACGGCACATAAAAGAAGGAAAGAAGAAGTCCCGTCTTTCCAAGCGATCAAAATGGAATAGACCACTATTTATGACGTATTGGCAAGGCTTAACGCACGTGCTAAGGAAAGAAAGAGAACGCATAATGATACATATAATTGTCTTTGCTTTGTACTACTGTCATAGAATAATAACTGACTGGCGCCTGTACTTTGGTTTGGTTTGTTTTGTTTTACGGTATATCAACCTCAATGGGTCATTTAAGGCCGACAACTTTTTTCCTGGTAATATTATTGTTTTGTCAAAAATCTATTTCTGGTAATAATTCTTTACAAATATTTCTGGTATTAAAACCTATTTTTACACTATCAAAATGCATTTTACCTCAGTTTCCGGGTTAACTATTTGCCCCTAGCTGGGACCCTAACAAGTGCTACCATCCCGGTTCAAAGTGGACTTGGGAACACCAACAATTAAGAGATGGTTCCACGCTCCTCAAAGCCTCCTGATCAGCGGCCTTGCAGTTGGACGTAGTTTATAGCCTTACCCTGGACGCGGAGGTAGTCTATCGTCATAACCCGGACGGGCCTGTACTTTCTCGATTGAATTGGGGCTAGTTCCCAGTAAGTCTCTCATGCCGTGTCTGATAGCTTTCTCTCCGGGCTCCACCAAGAGTTAACCATACACAGTTCCGCTCCCCTGGCAATTTTCTGAATTCCTCATTTTCTAGAGATTAGTGATTATAGGGTTACGTAACTACCAGCGCCTACTGGGAGCGCCTACTATCATTACGAAGGCTTCCTACAAAGGATATAGACACCTTCTGGATAAGCAGAAATCGGTCGCCACGCGGTATTTCTGGGCTTTTCTCTTTATGTGCCATGTCCTTTCAGGACGTAGGCGTTCATGGCTCTCCACCACCCGCTATCCCTTGCAGCTCTCAACAACTTCCTTCTTCTCTGCTTCTTCCCCCAGACCACGTTCTGTTATCCACGCGCTTACGCCCGCCGGGTATATCACGCACTGCTTTCCCATGTCTCTCTTTCCCTCTATTCGACCCATGAGTATCAGATCCTACATGCCCTTCTTCAACATTATGTGTCCCAGGAACTTCAGATGTTAAGTATAATCCTTCTTCTTGTTTGCAACCTCTCTAAGACCTCATCGTAGGCTCACATGCTCGGTCTATGATATCCTCAGCATCCTACTGTAGAACCACATCTCCGTCGCTTCGAGTCTCTGCTTTATCGTTGAGGAAATCGTCCGAGAAAAGTCCTATAGTTTTCTTTCTGTGTCTGCCATCAACAGAGTGTCTTTCGTGTTTCTTATGTTGTTAAGATCGTGTCCAACGGTAATAAACATCGACAAAATCGCCAGCACATTTGATGACACCAGATACGGAAAATAGAGAGATTTCCTTTCTAAGAAAATGTATTTATAGCAGTCTTTATACACACTCGATATAGCAGTCTCTGTCGCCACTCATTATTATCTATCCCCCTTATAAACACCCACATCTGTTTTGAACATGATTTTTCATTTCACACGTGACTGAAATTTACACTTTTCTGTAAGGTGACATCTCAATGGGTCATGTGACGTAGATATTGTAAAGTAACATTTCAATGGGTCATGTGACTTAGATTCTGTAAGGTGACATTTCAATGGGTCATGTCACGTAGATTCTGTAAGGTGACATTTCAATGGGTCATGTCACGTAGATTCTGTAAGGTGACATTTCAATGGGTCATGTCACGTAGATTCTGTAAGGTGACATTTCAATGGGTCATGTCACGTAGATTCTGTAAGGTGACATTTCAATGGGTCATGTCACGTAGATTGTGTAAGGTGACATTTCAATGGGTCATGTCACGTAGATTGTGTAAGGTGACATTTCAATGGGTCATGTCACGTAGATTCTGTAAGGTGACATTTCAATGGGTCATGTCACGTAAATTCTGTAAGGTGACATTTCAATGGGTCATGTCACGTAGATTGTGTAAGGTGACATTTCAATGGATCATGTCACGTAGATTCTGTAAGGTGACATTTCAATGGGTCATGTCACGTAAATGCTGTTAGGTGACATTCCAATGGGTCATGTCGGGTAGACTATTTTGTTTTACTCACTATTATTGAGGATGACCAAAATGGAGCTTGCTGGAATTTTCCCCCTGTGTTTCCGATGAGTATTTCCACTTTGGTTCCTTACAAAGATCCTACAAACATTTCTGAGATGAGTAATGTCAATATTCATGTACTTTTATTTTGAACGATTGATCCTTTCCTTGTCGATATCGATGTTATTATAGACACAACGTTTCGGCCAAATATCTTCTGGTCATCATCAGGTGTCTATTAATTGGCTGATAAAGGATATCTGTGGATTATTGTGATATTTTATTTTTGTCATATCATTTATTGACAATTACTTGTCTCTGAAATGGAATACTAAATATTAAAAAGCGGTACAAATATTGAGTATAAAAGGCTCCAAAAGACACCAATAAGATCCCTCGCAACGGTAGCGTAGTGGATATTGGGGTTTGTCAGCTAGTGGTTACGAGTTCAAACCTTGGATTAGGTAGAGATTCCCCAATTCAGTAGGAACAAACAATAATTGACCTCAGAAAGAGAAAATAGTACAAAAATCAACAGATATACTTTGTGTTGCAACCTAAGGAAGGTTACTGAATAGAATAATCATACGGAGGTTGGTAATAAACGATAATACTGAGAACAACTCAAATGGGGTTGGGTAGATGTTTCCCAAGACGAGACTCTGCCCTTTGACATAGCATCTGGGGATCCACTCTGCTAGGAGGTAGAGAGTTTGACCAGAGACTTATCTAGAGATCCAATCTGCTCGGAAGCAGAGAGTTTGACCAGCACAGCTGGAGACGAATCTCCAACTGCAGGGTATCTGCCAACCGCCGCACGCGGTCAGATATGACAAAAGGCCGAATTTAAAGTGGGGTATCCAAGCCCTTAGGCTTGGCCAAAAATTCCCAGTAAACCCCGTATAAAACGTGGTCGGGTAGCTGTTTCCCGAGATGTGAATCTGCCCTTCGACATAGCCTCGTCTGGGAATCCCTTCTGCTCGGAGGCAGGGAGTTTGACCAGCACACTTGGAGGCGAATCTTCAACTGCGGACCAACATACAGTATTTACTACTGTATTTATGTGAATGGAGACATACCAACAATCGTCCGTAGGTATGCTGAAACACTTTGTGTCCACAATAACATCTATACCAAACAAGATGAGGACACATTGTGTATTAAGAGTTCCTTCGGCAAAATAAGAAGTTGAATTTATTTCGTACTTGGACGGAGTAAAAGCAGCAATGGACGGAAAGGCGTCCAGAATAAGCCAGTCTGAAAGTTGTCGTCTTCCATTGGGACACCCCAGATACACATGTGGTTACTACAGTTTGACTGGGATATCTTACTACACGTGCCGTACTCATTTTAGGATTAACATATTTATATGTCTATAAAATTGTATTAATGGGAAGAATATCATTCTCAAGAGGAGTGTAAAACCACTGAGACTAGTTCATCACCCAGAAGGATTTCATGTCCTTGTAGGATAGAAGAATGAAATGGCCTCAAAGATGGCACACGAGCTAGAACAAATCTATGCACAAATATTAAAATATTGAATTTAAAATGAACTTAAAATTGCTGTGTACGTTTGGTATGAGTAAATATATTGCTTTCTTCGTTATCTATCTATCTATCTATCTATCTATCTCATTAGGTTTTCTGTCTATCTCACTATGTTTATCAATTATTACAATCTATATTTGTATCTCTATCTCTCTCTATGCGTCTCATTCGTTTTATTCATATCAATCAACCTATCACTATCTATCTGTCTAAGTATGTCTATATATCTATCTATCTATCTATCTATCTATCTATCTATCTATCTATCTCATTAGGTGTTCTGTCTATCTCACTATGTTTATCAATTATTACAATCTATATTTGTATGTTCATATCTATCTATCTATTTATCTAAGTGGGTTTTTATCTAAGTTTTTTTTTTTATCTACCTTATATCATTCTGTTCATATCTATCTATCTCTCTATCTATCTATCTATCTATCTATCTATCTATCTCAGTCTGTTCATCTCTATCTCTCTCTATGTGTCTCTTTCGTTTTATTCATATCAATCAACCTATCACGTTATATATATCTCTATCTATCTGTCTAAGTATGTTTGTCTGTCTATCTATCTATCTATCTATCTATCTATCTATCTCATTAGGTTTTCTGTCTATCTCGCTATGTTTATCAATTATCACAATCTATATTTGTATGTTCATATCTATCTATTTATCTAAGTGGGTTTTTATCTAAGTTTTTTTTTTATCTACCTTATATCATTCTGTTCATATCTATCTATCTATCTATCTATCTATCTATCTATCTATATAACATGCTGATTCTATTCCGGTTTAGTATATGTGTGCCTGTATCTGTTTATCGATCTATTTATCTGTCTGTATGCCTGTCCCTCTATCTGTTCATGTTTTTCTGTCTATGTGCACACTACTGTATATATATATATATATATATATATATATATACACCTTGCCAAATCTCCACCCCGTAACATCCCACTTATCTCTTCTTATGACTAACTACCCTTACCAACAAAACATTAATATATCACTTTGAAACGAATAACGAAACGTAAGCTGTTACCGAGGTCTCCAGATGTCAAGGAGAGATTTAGCATCAAGCGTTCTCTAGAACCGTAAATCATAAAAGTCCTACCGCTTCATTTAAAGAGATGTTCATTTTCCATAACTCCCGCCCATCACACGATAACCCTGCTGGTCACTCTCTCTAACTTCCTGAAGTTAAACGATCAAATGCTCGTGATTAAAAAGAATGTGATCTGGAAGAATCAAAAAAGATTTTCTTCAGGAAAATCCACATTTAAAATGCGACACACTTATTTATAATATCGTGCGCAGTCAGCTGTATGTGTTTCACAATTTTTGAAACGAGGTTTGTCGGGAACAAAACCTCAAATGATAGAGTAATGGATATTATATTTATTGAACGGTAAAACGATAACATTTTACGGTTTGTAGCCATTTAGTTTCAAATATGAATAAAAAAAAATGTCAAGAGGATCCCAAGACTATATTCCCAAGATATTCGGCGGTCAGTTGAAGGCACCGTTGAATGTAAAGTTGTTGATAACGTGTGCACATTCCGCTTGAATCTTCTCACTGATGGCTGCTTTCAAAGCAGCAATGGTTCGAGGATCGCCCTCGTTAATGTTGAGGAACCTCCAGAGGAAGGAATCTGTGGTGGTTCCGTATGGAAAAAGAACTTCAAAAAAGTACAATGAGGCAATTCACCCAGCCAGAAATTTGGAAACGTATGTCGTACTGATTGGCATTCGCGCCGGAAGCTGCAATACGAACATTTCAGAGTGATTGGGTGTCAATCGGAGTACAGAACAGAGGATTCGGGAAAAGTCGCATGAGTACAATGGTGACTACAAAGGTGTTTGGGATCATCATTAGTGTTCTGGTCCAGGTTCCTTGTACCACGGTGATGGTCCAAGGTAGAACCAATGAAGAATAACTCGAACACAGGTATGGAATAACACAGATATATTACAAACAGAATATGTACAAAAGAAGTAGAAGTGTTAGTAATGACTATCAGATTTGGTTAGAGTGAACTATGTTGTCTCGACTAGTATCACTATTCCAATGTTCTTACAATAATCCTCCCTGCTTCCTCTTGAGGCGCAGTATTTATAATGTCCGGAATAGTCCATTATTGTTATGGGCAAGTTCCCATAACACCCACCTTCCGAAGCTTTTGCGTAGCAGGGGTTTTTAATATTTTTTTTTCTTTGGATGTATTTCCAAAAGTTCTGTGAACTTCCTTTTTCTGGACGATCTTCGTGGTTCTGGCACTGTTTGTGGCCTTTTTATATCAAATATATCGAAAATCATATTCATCACTTCTTAAGAAAGTTCCCATAACACCCCCCTTCCGAAGCTTTTGCGTAGCAGGGGTTTTTAATATTTTTTTTTCTTTGGATCTATTTCCAAAGGTTCTGTGAACTTCCTTTTTCTGGACGATCTTCGTGGTTCTGGCACTGTTTGTGGCCTTTTTATATCAAATATATCGAAAATCATATCCATCACTTCTTGAGGTTGACCGTTAGCATCCTGTAACAGTCTCTTCCTTATTTGGTTTACGTGTCTTCTATGTGAGAATTTTTGTCCCTGTACTATGTAGACCATATTCCCGATTCTTTTGTCAATTGTACCTTGCTCCCAGTAAGATGTATTATTTTTATATGCTTTTAAAAACTTTTTCTCGTAGGTTTTTCCTTTTTTGGTACGAACGACTGTGTTATTTGCTTCGTTTGACTTGGTAGCAATTTATCAAATGCTGATCTGATTTTTCTAGCGAACATCACTTCTGCGGGTGATAATGTCGATGGTGTAGCATTATTTGGCGTAATTCGATATACCTGAAGAAATTGTTGTAATGCTTTTTCCGGAGGCACATCATATGATTTTCGTAACGCTCTTTTGGGTGAATCAACAAATCTCTCCGCTTGCCCATTTGATCTTGGGTGATATGGCGGGGGATTTTATATGTTTGACTTGATAAATTTCGCAGAATCTTTTTTAAATCTTCCGAGACCTGCTGCAAATGCTTCGGAGAAACTCGTTTTTAGTTTCTCTTTTAATTTCTCTGCCTCGGTTGATAAACTTTTTACATTTTAGCAGTACGTACTTATTGGTAAATCCCAAAGTACGAATTTTTGCATCCAGTCCGTTCCGAATAAGTTTTCTGTATTTCTTAACACGTACATTTTTAATTTTTTCGTCATTCCATTAAATGTTACATTTGTAATCATTTCACTCTCAAATTTTAATTTTCTCCTCGTTATCGATCTAGCAATTTTATCCTTTTTTAACATGGTTGGTTTTTTCAGTTTTCTCCATGTTTGAACGTTAATAATATTTAAGTCCGAGCCGGAATCCAACTGTAGTCTGACTTTTCTGTTTTGTATTTCTACTTGTACGTATTTTCTTATATTAGTGTCATCCGCTTGGTCAGTTCTCGTGATTCTTATTCTGCTTTTGATTTCTCTTCTAGTCCAACAATGAGAACTTTTATGTCCTATTTTTTTGCATGATAGACAAGTTTTAAAACGGTATGGACAGTTTTTATACCAATGCCAAGTTCCACAGCGATAGCATGGACTGGGTGGTAGTTTTTTCTGATATTATTTTAGAAGTAGAAAATTTTGTTTTACCTGTTTTTGAGGAGGGAAAATTGGTTTGGTTTGTTTCTGAGGAGGGAAAGTTGGTTTGTCTTCGTACTTTACGTATGTGCGCGATGCCAGCTTCTTCTATATATTTTGAGTCTTTCTTTACACTTATGCATCTCTGACAATCTTCTGCCAGTTTTTGAAGTGTCAAATCTTGTTCACTCTCCAATTTTGTAAGGAATCTGCGTCTCATTTCCGCGTCTTTGGTTGAAACCAGGCCTTGGATGTATATTAAACACTTGAACTTGTCCGCGCTGAGTTCCGATAATTTAAAGTCATCACAATATTTGTTTACAGTGGAAGCGAAAGTTATGTAATCTTCGCTGTCCTTTTTTGTTAGGTTCAGACATTTCCATCTTTTGTGGAATAGTGAGGAATTATGGCTGAAATGTTCTGTTAACAGTTTTATAGCTTCTTTGAAAGTTAACTCATTTGTTTTCCTCGGTAGGATATAATCTACGAATTTGGTATGTGCTTAATTTTCTTAGTAATAGACGTACTTTTCGTGCGTCTGACCAATCTCTGCAGTCAAATTCATACAGATCTTCGTATCTTCGGAAGTAAGTTGCAAAAGTTTTGTCTTCGTCGGGTGCATACGTGGAATCTTCGGTAGTTCTCCAAATAGCGTCTTGTGAGAGAACTTTCATTCTCGGAATTTTGCCCTTTATTTGACATTACACGTAGCAATAATTCTTGTAATTCAAGATGTTTCTGTTCGTTTTTTTGTGGCTGTTCAAATTGGATTTTGATAAGTTCCAAAATGGTTGACTTAAAATCTTCCATGTTAACGTAATTTTGTGTAAGTATTTTACCTTAGTGTATTCTAAGTATTTTACCTTAGTGTATTCTAAAACATGTGTACGCAAAAAGAATTTACTTTGTTGCCACAGTAAAATTGATGTCCAAAAAGAAAATTCTTCTTTTTTTTTATGTGTTCGAGTAGAACTTGTTTTTTTTAGAAATCTCCACGTAGAACTTGTTTCTTACAGTTTATTCGTCGACACTGTTATGTGCGACGGATAGCAAAAAAAAGGTATGTCCACCGCGTAGAGACTTCGTTTTTTTCTTGGGTTACCTCGGCGCCACTTGTTATGGTCCACGTTCCTTGTACCACGGTGATGTTCCAAGGTAGAACCAATGAAGAATAACTCCAACACAGGTATGGAATAACACAGATATATTACAAACAGAAATATATACAAAGAAGTAAAAGAAGTAAAAGTATTAGTAATGACTATCAGATTTAGAGTGAACTATGTTGTCTCGACAAGTATCACTATTCCAATGTTCTTACAATAAACCTCCCTGCTCCCTCTTGAGGCGCAGTATTTATAATGTCCGGAATAGTCCATTATTATTATGGGTAAGTTCCCATAACAATTAGTGATGGCGACGTTATGCCTCTATTCATCTCGAAGGCATACATCAAGTGCCTTGAGGAGGTAGTGCTGCTCTAGGGCAAGAAGAAGGCTGCTGGAAGAACTTCTGTCTAGCAGTATGTCACACGACCAGAAGAACCCAGTCATGGTTGTCAGACAATTTCTGCGACCACATCACCCCTTACATCTAGCCACCTAACTACCCAGACTGCAACCCTCTTAATTATTGTGTATAGGTCGCATTTGAGTTAGAGACCAATAAAAGATTTGTAACACCAAATATGAACTGAAGGCAAGGATTATGGGAGCATTCACCAAC
Source organism: Acanthosepion esculentum (assembly GCA_964036315.1). Classification (NCBI taxonomy): domain Eukaryota; kingdom Metazoa; phylum Mollusca; class Cephalopoda; order Sepiida; family Sepiidae; genus Acanthosepion; species Acanthosepion esculentum. The sequence goes on from OZ038505.1 coordinate 67,075,741, forward strand.
TTAAACAAGGAGACCGCCCAGAAAAGTTGCAGGAGATTCCGAAGTCGTTTGGAGGCCGTGATGGAAGCCAATGGCGAATTATTGAATGAATTTATTCTAGTATTGGAAGATATTTTTGCGCAATTTTGGTAAATATATCTGTTAAAATGAGATGTCAGTTTTATTTTAATTTTTTTGTAATTTAGAC
>OZ038505.1:67078427-67083427 GCA_964036315.1 Acanthosepion esculentum
AGTAATGACTTTGTTTAATTTAAGTGATCTTACGAGAACACGTATTTCAAGACAGCTACGTGTTATTTACGATTTTATATCGTTTTTATGCGTTTTGACAAATTTTAAAAGCTTCAAAGTCTTAATAATGATACAGAGACTACTTGTAACATTCTGTTAGCGGTAAAACAATGTAATGTTCACAGATCGTGTGCAAAGCTGATAAAAGTTAAGATTTGGGACGAATATGTCATAAATAACTGTTTAAAACATTGTCATTGTAGTGACGAAGTTAACATGAGTAGGAAATCTCGGCTCCATAGTGTGAACCTAATTTTAGAATTCGTTCATCCATTAATTTGGTGAGCAGTTGTATTTCTTCATATGAAACAGACTGAACAACAACCTGAATAGCATTCCAAAGTTTATCTTTCCTGGTAAATTGCCATCCAAATCTTCCTCTTCAGAATGATATTCACCACCCACTCATGCTCTCACACACACACAAACACACACACAGATTAAAGGCAACCCTCCCTGCCTCCTATCACGATGACTGATGCCCGACTCCACAAGAGCCTCCCCTTGTGCCTGCTTGGTATCACGCTTTCCATTGACCTAAAGCAGAACAACTGTCTCGCACATCTCGCCTGTGAAACTCCCTTCCTTATTCCTGTTTCCCTGACAAATACAAACTCCAACTATTTAAGTGTAACGTCAATCGACATCTCCAGCTGCCTTGATCTATCCTCTTCCCTTCTCCACATCCTTTCACCTTTCATTCCCATCTGCTCTCGCTCCAAATCTTCTGTAACCCCCTTGCCTTGATCGATCCACTATCTTTCTCCACATCCTCTCCTTTACCACTCCTATCTGCTCTTCCTCCAAACCTTCTGTAATCCCCTGCGTAGTAGTGGCTTCCAGCCTTGCTTGGGGTGATATGCTTAAAAAAAACAAAACTACATTGAATCTATAGCTTCATCTACAGCAAGGAAATTTGGTTCCCTGTGTCGCACCAGAGGTTTTTATCGCCTGAGTCCATTCTTCAAATCTACAAATCAACCATTCGTCCTTGCATGGAATACTGCTTCCATATATGGTCTGATGCTCCCGCTATTCATCTGGAGGTCCTCGATAAAAAAACCAGAGACGCATATGCAATGTGATTGGTCCTGATCTGGCATCTTGACTACAGTCACTACCTCACAAACGTGTTGTGGCTTCCTTCTGTCTTTTCATCTGACGACACTACTATTTATTCCTGCCTTAATAGTAGATCCGGCATCGTTGACAAAACTAACCTGGTTGACTTGGACAGGAAATGGCTTGTAAACTTTAATGCGTCAAAGACGAAACTGCTCTCAGTTACCCACCCTAGAGAACCCTCCCTAACACCCATCAGGATGGCTGATGCCCAACTCAAAGAGACCGACTCTCTGCGCCTGCTTGGTCTCCCGTTGTCCACTGACCTGTGGTGGAACAATTACATTGAAGCAATAGCTTCATCTACCGCAAAGAAAGTTGGCTCTCTGTGTTGCGCCAGAAGGTTTTTCTCAACAGAGTCCATCCTTCAAATCTACAAATCAACCATTCGTCCTTGCATGGAATACTGCTGCCATATGTAGTCTGGTGCTCCCGCTGTTCATCTCGAGGTCTTCGACAAAATCGAGACGGATATGCCATATTATAGGTCCTGATCTCGCATCTTGTCTACAGTCACATTCTCACAGACATGCTGGGGCTTCCCTCTGTCTTTTCTGCAAGTACTTTCATGGTAACTGGTCTGACGAGCTACTTTCTCTGGTAGTCAAACTGCATGAATTTAAGCGTGCTACTAGGTTGGCATTTCGGTCCCACCTTTTCACTGTCGTAACGGCTAAATGTAACCATTTTCCCACTCCAGTAGCTTCTTAGCTCGCACTTCCCGTCTGTGGAACTACCTTCTTCTTACTTGGTTCCCTGATAGCTATAATCTTTAAATAATCAAATGCAATGTCAATCTACATCTTCTGATGCCTTGATCTTTTTTCTCCGTCCTTTTATTTATATTTTTTCTAAACACCCCTCTTTACTCTTTTTACTCTTACTCACACTCACTGTAACCCCTTGTGTGTTAGTGGCACTCCCGCCTTGCTTTGGGTGATATTCTTATATATATATATATATATATATATATATATATATATATATATATATATATATATATATATATATATACACACACAGAGCTGTTCGATAAAAGTGACTCACCTGATTTTTTTTACCTAAAAATTTTTTCGCCTATAGTTTTGGGGGTCAAACTAATTTTTAATCTTACTAATATAAAGACCCCTTCCCGACCACCTAGTAAAAAAGTTTACTCCCCCTAAGGTATTCTATTGATAATTATAATTTTGGATATAAATGAGATTTAGGGAAAAACTCACTTATTTCCTGCAACTAGTAATCAATAGAAACATAACCGAACAGCTGTAAATAAAGAATAATGGAGGTATAATTTATTTATAATAGGTAATATAGTTCGAAATATTTAATAATATATGGGTCCTCCCTTATTTTGAATTACCCTTTCAACCCTTTTTGGCATTGACTTGATTAGGTTCTGGCAAATCTCATCTCCAAGCATTGAATTCCATTCGGATATGAAATTCACAATCAAATCCTCTTTGTTGCTCAACTGCTTTCTCGAGAGCCTGTACTTTATAATGGTGCATAAGTTTTCTATGGGGTTGAGGTCAGGAGATTGGGGCGGCCATGTCATAACACTCACCTGCTTCTCATCAAATAATTCCTTCATCAATTTTGATTTGTGACAGGGAGCATTATCCTGCATAAAAATGAGCTTTGGTGGGGTCGATTTTCACCCTTTCAGAAGAAGGGAGCAGACAAGACTCTAAAATTCTCTTGTACTGCTCGCTCCTGAGGGTCTTTTCAATAGGTTTTAAGAAACCAGTTCCATGAAAAGAAAAGCATCCCCAGAACATTATAGTGAACGGATGCTTGACAGTACTTACTGCTAAATTCAAAGCTTCTTCTTCGGATTTTAGATCGCTTATCCTTTGAATATTGCTCAACTTTCGTTTCATCGCAGAAGAGAACATTTAGCAAAAAAAATTAAGTGAGTCACTTTTATCGAACAGCACTGTATATATATATATATATATATATATATATATATATATATATATATATGAGTAGACACAAACACACACACACACATATATATATATATATATATATATATATATATATATACAATTAATCGAGTCTCAAGGGCTTAATGGGCGTGGAAGAATTATACAAACATTACTATGGAGTGAGAAGAAAAAAGATTAATCAGGAGGACAGAACTTGGCGGTTAAAATTGCATTTAGATTCTTGCAGATTAAAGTTGGCTGGAAAGCATAGAGCCGACAGGGAGTTCCACAAGTGTTAAAGCAAGAAAAGAAACTGTTAGCATAGGGATCACGGCTACATCTAGCAAGGTCAACTGTAAATGAAACCTCGACGTCAGTCTAGTACTGCGCTTAAATGAAAAACTCTAGGTACCGTTGCAAAAAGGTTCACGCGAACAATTATCATGAATGTGTTTAGAGAAAAGACACAGAGAGACAATCTTACGGCGGTGGGAAAGTGACTGAAACTGATCTGCCAGATCAGGACCAATAATATTTACTGTTTCTTCTTCTATCAAAAGGTCTCTAGATAAACAGCAGGAACATTATCTATCTATCTATCTATCTATCTATCTATCTATCTATCTATCTATCTATCTCAGATAGATTCATCTATCATCCCGTTAGCACTGATCCCAGTATTTGGAAAAGGAGGAGATGTTTATCCTTTGTTCTCAGTTTAGGATTGTGTTTCAGGTTCCTTCTAAACTATTTTTAAAAAATTTCATTTACGCTTAGTTATTTTTAGTAGCATTCACGCCTTGCTTGCTGTGAATCGATATTATATATATATATATATATATATATATATATATATATATATATATATATATATATATATATAATTATTTATTTGAATATTACAACATAAATATGTTATAAAATCACGACAAAAGTAGCCATTTTGTTTCAACACTTCTTGTGTCTTGTCAAGTGATAATATAGAGTATAGAATAAATGGTTTTAAAAGTTTCAAATTAATCAACGATCCTTAGCTAAGAGTAAACGCTGTTACGTAAGCCAGAGTGGCCAATCAAAAAACAAGTATAGGATGATTCGAAAAATTTGACAACTAAGCAAGGCTATCTAGATATTAAAAGATTTATAAAATTTGAAATTAAAATTAAAAGTAAAAAATTAAAATTACCTATTTAGAAATCTAAATCAGATCTCTATTAAGTTTTAAATTGTAGAATTACTAAGGAGAAAAAAAAAAAAAAAAAAAAAAATAAATAAATAAATCTAAAAATAAAAATAAAAGATATATATGCTATTTAATTTATATTTTCATTGAAATTAAGTTGAAAGTTGTATTTAGAGTCCCAGACATAGATGTATACATTTTTCGTTACATTTCAGCATGTTAGTCGCCTCTCACGTGAAATCACTCGAACAACGGCATGCCAAACGCTCGGACGCATCTAGATATATACACACACATACAAAAAAGCAAACCACACATAGGCAAATGCACTACACCTACACACACACATCGATACACACAGGCACACACATCTACATTCAATATGATCCAGACGGTCAAATGTCGAAGCTATTCGTGGCTTAATATGTTATTAAACGAATTTAAACTTGAAAAATTTAAACAAATAACCATATATAAATATATATATATACATACATATATATATATATACATATATATATATATATATATATATATATATATATATATATATATATATATATATATATATACATATACATACCCATACACATACACACACATACACACATATATACATATATACATTTTTGAAAACATATAGTTTTCGACACATTTACAGACAAAAGTAAATAACCACCTCCACATATAATTGAACACTC
>OZ038505.1:67085927-67130927 GCA_964036315.1 Acanthosepion esculentum
AAGGCATTACAGCCTCTAAAACATAAGGGGTTACTGAGTGCGAAAGAATAAAAAAAAAGAATCATTATTAAGGAGCGAGAACAATAAAAGAGTAATCAGAAAGACAGTAGATAATGATTGCAAGTCAAAGTTGGCTGGAAAGCACGGATCCAGAAGCGTGTTTGACAAGCGAGTAGTGCAAGGGAAGCACTGCACGGTTACATCTCGCGCAAAAGAGGAAAAGAACTTCATCAGATCAGTTCCTATACAGGGTGTTGCACACAAAACGAATACACATTTTAAAGCCTCCTCAAGAAATAATTCATGCAAACAGAGATCTAATATCTAATTTGTCATATGAAGTTAATATTTATTAGGGAGGCGCGGTGGAGTAATGGATAGCGACTCGGATTGAGTGATCGGAGAGCCGAGTTCGAATTCCAGTCGAATCCATTGCATTCACTTTCGTGAAAGGTATAAATCATCTTCTTCTCTCCCCAGATACGGATAAATAGCAGAAGAGACCGGGTTCTATAGCCCTGGATGACAACTGGTCTAATGCAAAAAGGGAATGGCAACCTACTGCGAGAAAATATCTGCCTCGTCAGTCAGTTATCGAAAGATACATGAACGCCTAAATGTGTATCACGGATGGCACGTAACTGACTGATTAATACATAGGCACCATGTTTACTCTATCAATAGCAATGCCATAAGTACAGTAATCCTCTTCTTCGACCCGCAGGATAGACCGGGTTCTATAGCATTGGATGGCAGAAATAAATAGCAACCTATTCAGTCATTTATCGAACGATACATGATCGCTTATGCGTGTATCACGTATGGCACATAACTGACTGATTTATTATAAAAGTCCGTCATGATCCAAACATTGCTGACAACGCGACACAATGGATCACAAGCAGCAAACAATATTGGAGGATTGGCGCGATTGCGTCTCGATTAAGGAACGAGCCTCGCGAGTGGCTCTTGCAGCGTGTCTCACTGGCGACGGTTCGAGGTAATGCTTTCTCCATCATAGCGGCTGGCAGAGGATAGACACGTTGTTCTGGAATTGTCATCATTGGTCGATTGAACTTGCTTTGTTTCAATGACTTTTGTTTTGTTATTATTAATTACTTTATACCCATTATTATTATTTAAAAAAAAATCGGGTTCCAAAGAAAAAAAAAATTTAAACGCTTAGTTTTATTGAATACAAATAAACTGGTCAATCAGGTTAACATTAAAAAAAAAAAGAAATAAAAAAAAAGATATATATTTGGTTAGATACTTGCTTTATAGGAACTTCCATTTCAGTTGGCTTTGTTGTGTAGACTTCATATTTTAATTATTGCCACGAGAAAAAGCCTGAAAATGTGAGATGTCAGATGTGAACTGGAAAGATTTACTACAGAAATTCGTCTGCCGAGTCATCTGTTTGGCAAGATTTCATTCAGGTACGAGAGAGCGTCACGATGGTAGTGTGATGGTGTTCCATCTTGCCCAAAAACAAAATTCCTCATTTCCCCAAACTTCTCTAATTCTTGGCATGATAGAGTGTTGCAGCATACACAACAAGTGTAGAAGTGTGGATACATTTTTGAGACACAAGCACACATATACACAAACACGTACATATATATATATATATATATATATATATATATATATATATATATATATATATATATATATGCACATTTCATTTAATACGACAGACAAGGTGCTAATAATCGTTTTCTTTTGATGTGACCTAATATTCTAATTTTCTTTTTGGATGATAAATTATATTTAAATCTGTCCAATTGTTCTTTTTATCCTAGCGCTTTCGGCGATACGTTTAATCATTTTCAAGCTTGAAATATATCATCAAGAGATATTTGTTGTATATATGTATTTATATAATGTTTTCATTTTCAAAACACGGTCAAGATATTGTGTCCATGTTCATAGTTGATATTATTAAGTGTTGTTTTCTTCTTTTTTTTTTTCATAAGGCTTCCATTATTTTTAGCCATTTTTTTTGCATATAGATGATGCTATTATATTTGTGTTGTCAACAAGTATGTTACGAATAGGATCCAGTATGTCTCCATGAATATGTAAGCTATGTTGAGAAAGGTGTGGCGTCCCTCTTCGTTTCAAACATGTTGTAGTATGCTGTCTGTCTGTCTGTCTCTCTTTCTCTGTGTGTGTGTGTCTCTCTCTCTCTCTCTCTCTCTCTCTATATATATATATATATATATATATATGGGTAAGTGTGTATATGTATATGTGTGTATATGTGCATACATGTGTATGTATATATGTGTATATGTATAGTTGTATATGTATGTATGTGAATATGTATGTGTGTATATATATGTATATATATATATGTGCGTATGTATGTGTAGATGTATGTATATGTGTATATGTGTGTATGTATGTACGTGTGTATATCTACATGTGTATGTGTGTATGTATGAGTATATACATATATATATGTGTGTGTGTATATGTGTATGGTGTGTAGATATATGGATATATGTGTATATATATGTGTGTGCATGTGTGCGGATGTGTGGATATATGCGTGTGTATATGTATGGGTGTGTGTAATTTTAAAAAAAAAAAGGACTTACAGGTCTGTTATTGATGTTTTACCCCATTTTCTCCCTTAATATTCTCCATTTGGAATTGTGAGTTTAAAATTCTTTACAATACGGAGGAATTTTTTTTAAATTGGTAATTGAATTTAAATGTATTACCTTTTAATAATCATTATTGATGATAAAATATTTAGATTTTTGATAATTGAATACTAAAGTCATCACCTAATATTTTTTAAAGAAATTTTTTAGGGAATTCTAAGTACACACCTATATATATATATGTGTAAGTATGCGGAAATATTTAAAAAGATATATGTAGGTATTAATACATGAAATTACCCATGTATATCGGTTTCTTGTGAACCTGTATGTGTCACTGCACATGTAAAAGAACCTATGTATATGTGAAATTTGCATGGATGTGTTTACAATAATTGATAGAGCAAGATCTCTAATATTACCTTCAAATATCACTCCATATTAACTTAAAAACTAAATTTTAAGTAAGAGAAATTACCAATCTAAAATAGTCGCAAATTAAATTCATGAATAAAATTCAAACTGATAGAGATATCACCTTAATAATCAATTACAACTAGAAGTAAAATATATTTGAAAATAAAATTTTAGTGTTTTAATGTAAATTCTATGAATATTTTTCTAATCGACTATTTCATATTAAATCCAAAACATTTTTGTAATAAAGTTTGTTTTTTAAAAAAAAAACTTTAACAAACATATAATTAAATTGCTTATAGACTATTTAAACATTCAAACTTATATCAGACATTATAATATTTATGAACTCTCAAAGTAAAGCAAAACAACAGCGTCTATTTCGGGCCTTTCATTCCAAAGAAAGACAATGACACTTTCTCTCATAACTTCTTTCTCTCTTTTTCTCTTTATGCCTTTTTCTCCTCTCCCCCTTCCATATCAATATATAACTTCCGTTAAGTTAACCGATTTTAATGTGTCAATGTCTGGATTTCCTCAAACAATTTCAATTTGAAAGAATAGAAATGTTACATCTAACTCAATAATGTCTCTCTCCCCACCTCACTTCCTCACTTCGTTAATTACATATACTTAATACTGCCCGTCAAAAATATGTAAATTTCTTTTCATTTTTCGTTTCAACCTTTGGAAGTAAAGTCTGATGATCCGCGGTCCTTTAAAAGGGCTGTGGTGAAATAATTTATTACATGGAACCTTAAAGTAATCTGTTTTTATTTAAATTATTAGCTCTGATTTACATTGGCGCTCTCTGGATTTTATCCTCCTTGGGTCTACCCATACGGATTATCTAGTTTTTCGTAAACTAAATATATATATATATATATATATATATATATATATATATATATATATATATATATATATATATATATATAGATAGATAGATAGATAGATAGATGTGTGTCTGTATGGCGGGGCATTAAATGTCACTATTCATTTCTCGTTTATTATCAATCTTGTGTATAGCTTGACAACACGTCTTTTCAACTCACATCCAAATCTCCCGAGACCTGGTTCTCCGTACATGTACCACTTGCAGCAAGGTTCGGTGAAGTGACCGTCGTCTCAATAGCGCTTATGGCCTAACCATTCTAAATTAAGTAATAATATGAAATGCAGACAACGGTAAATGCATTAAAGAAATATATGTCAAGATACCTCAGGCATATACACACACCCATACCAATATACACACTTACACACGTCATACTCACTCACTCCTTAAGAACCAAATAACACACACACTTAATAGAGAACACCCCTTTGCAGGAAACAATAAATCTGTCAAAATGACCAAGGGAATTCAGAGCAACATGAATCCATTCAGCTCTGATGTTAAATAACAGCTTAAAAGAGATTTTAAAAGATATATATATATATATATATATATATATATATATATATATATATATATGGGAATTAGCTTTAAAGCCGCCCTATCTGGCGGCATTTAAGCTAGCTCCTTCTGAAGGCTCTTGATTGGGCCTTCATCACAGTAGGTATGGAGGTGTAGATGAGATAGGCAACAATAAACTACAGAAGAACTCAAAAGTGATCGCTGCATTTAAGTATTGCATTAATATTTAGGCTTTTACTTTCCGTACAAAAGATTATTTTTTTATTTCATGGGTGGCTTTCGCTGGATTTTGAAATTTATTTCGATTATTCACAGATTTATTTCCAAGTTATAAAAATTTTTAGCGTACAAAAAAAAAAATTCGTCGCCATAAAAAAAAAGAAAAAAACAATGACAGCAATGAAAATTTGTGAATCCATCATTTCAGGATTGCGGGTCCGGATCTGACCCGAAATGGTTTTAATTTGCTCGCGGAGTCGGCCTGGTTTCAATGGTATCATATGTTGGATGACGGCGTCTCAGATTAAAGTTGGAAAGTGTGACACAGTGACATACTGACATTCCCACCTATATATATATATATATATATATATATATATATATATATATATATATATATATATATATATATATATATATATATATATATATATATATATACCATCAGATTTGTGGTGACACATTCTCAATTCCTACTTTGCTTGTCTTTTTCAAAACTTTTTTAGTCGGTCATATTGTGAAGTATTTTATCCTGTATTCAATAATAATAATAACGTAATTAATCAGTTGCTGGGTAAAATTTCCTAAAAATTCTCTCACTTTTTTCCTCATCAACCTTACTGGCTAAGGGTAATCTCAGGGCTGAGTTTCAATTTTACCAACACCAATCTTTGTTGTCATGCACATGACGGTTAAAAACCTTCATATAGCCTGACGTGCCTTTACCGATTGGGCCACAGTAAAATCGACCTTGCTAACGGAACGCTCCTCTGTGGCCCAATCGGTAAAGGCGCGTCAGGCTATATGAAGGTTACGTATAGGATACAGGTTCGATTCCTGTAGGAGGACGCATATTTTCTATGAAAATTTCTCGGACATTCAGGCCGGTAAATGTTGTTAATACTGTTTATTATAAACAGAGCATTTACTTAAATATTTGTATCTATAAAAAGAATGTATAAACATAAAAAAAAATGTCTTAAAAAAATAATTGTCGGACTTTGTTCATTTCATAATTCCTCTTTTGTATACGTTTCTTTTAAGGCATGTATGATCAGTTGGAATAGACCATAAGTGATGCTGAAATTGCTTACTTTTACTCAAATTGAATACCATTTTACAAAGGCGGGTGCTCTTCCTTGTTTCTGTATCGTCAGATATCATGATAAATGTTTCATTGCTGATATGTCACAGTAGTTGAGAGAGAAAAGGCAATAATAGAAATCAACTGGACAAATGGCTATCATATGATCATTTTCTTTGCCCAGGCAAGATCAGCCATACCCTGACAGCTAGCAATCATAACTAAAATAATGTTTAATATTTAGCTTTATTTGTACGAAGAGTTTTGTTCTGAAAGGAATATGCCAAGCGTGTTCAAGATGGAAAACAAATTCGTCGAGCGTAAAGAGTATTTTCTTCTCATTCATTGTATTCATTCATCCATTGAATAATTCACAAACATAATATACATTCTACTCTCCCATACATAGACATATCTATGGATTGGTTTGAAGGTCACATTGGAGCGTGAAACTGTCGGTTACGAAGCAGTATTGATTCCTATGTCAATACTGTCTTTCTTTATACATGTTGTTATCCAACTACAAGGCCCAACTTCAACTCAAAGTGTTACTGAATGAAGAAGTTGCAATGACATACAGGTAGGAAATGAGCAGTGCATATTAGAAGGATAGGTAGGATAGATAACGGCTGACTCTAGACTTGAAGAAGTTAAGATCGTCGTTATCAAGAGATCATCCAGTCAGGCGACTGTTCCACAAAGTAACAATTCTGGGTTAGAAGTTGTAGATATCCAAGTGTGTTAAAAAAATCAGTTTGATCGATGACGTCACTTGAATTGAAATCGCTTCCGTCAAACGTGAGAACGCCCGAATGAAATAAAATAAAAAGAGTTACGTAGATATAGCAATTTTCCAAGCGTAGCTTGTAGATGACACAAAGCCGAAATTATGGTACACCCAGTGAGGATCGAACTCTCTACTCAGTCGTAATTGCTCTAGTGAGATAAGCTCGCTAACCATTGCCTACAATTTTCCAAGCGTACCTTAGATGTGACACAAGGCAAAAAGTATGGGACACCACGTGAGGAACGAACTCACTACTCAGCGGAATTGTTCTAGCGAGACAAGCTTGCTAACCATTACACCACGTCGAGGTGCCCAAGTGATTTTATGAGCACAGCATAGATGTGGCACAAGTCCGAAAGTATAGTACACCCAGTGAGGATTGAACTCACTACTCAGTCGTAACTGTTCTAGCGAGACAAGCTTGCTAACAATTACACCACCTCGAGGTGCCCCACAGTTGCCTAGATATACACAGAAAAATCCTTACAAACGAATATAGCAGCATTCGAAAATACTCTGAAAAAAAAAAAATTAAACTCATGAAATTTGGAAAATTTACCGATAACACAAAAGAACTGATTCGGGAATTTGAAAAATAACTAAAAATGTTGATAGACTGAATTTCTTCATACTATTAAAACCTAACGTTATATATATATATATATATATATATATATATATATATATATATATATATATATATATATATATATATATATATATATATGAAGAAATATAGTCTTAAAGTGTGCTATATTTATGGGATAAAGTGCTCAATATCAGAGATAGAGCGTGTGTAAATATAAAAGTGAACATAGAAGTCAACACTTAGAGGCGACAGCCTGACGATTGCATCTAGCATGAAACAGACTGTCGGCTCTAAGTGTTGACTTCTATGTTCACGTTTATATATATATATATATATATATATATATATATATATATTAAAACATATACTATTAAATATATAGGACAACGAATGTCTATTATGTTTGAACATGGGCTGTTCTAAACTTTGTATAGCTGCTTCAATTTCGGGAGAAACTAAAGACAAAAATTGCCCAACATTTGTATATTCTGTTATTATGCTTGTTCCTCGAATAAAGCTTTCGGCTCACAAGAGCCATCTTCAGAGTGGTTATATGGACATTTAAACAAAGATATTCCCCATCAAAAATGATATTCTGTTATGGTGACATAGAAGATTGCGATGATAGTCATCAATAAACTACAGAAAAACTCAAAATTGATCACTGCATTTAAGTTTTTTTTTTTTTTTTTAAGCTTTTCACCCCAAGCAAGGTTGGAAGCCACCAGCACGCAAGGGTTACAGAAGGTTTGGAGGAAGAGCAGATAGGAGTGGTAAAGGAGAGGATGTGGAGAAAGATAGTGGATCGAGCAAGGCAAGGGGGGTTACAGAAGATTTGGAGCGAGAGCAGATAGGAATGAAAGGGGAAATGATGTGGAGAAGGGAAGTGGATAGATCAAGGCAACTGGAGATATCGATTGACGTTACACTTAAATAGTTGGAGATTATATTTGTCAGGGAAACGGGAATAAGGAAAGGGGTTCCACAGGCGAGAAGTGCGAGACATGAAGCTATTGGAGTAGAAGAGACGTCGACATCTAACAGTTTCAACGGTGAAGGGTTGGGAACGGAATGCCAGCCTCGTAGGACGCTTAAATTCATGAGGTCTGCGAACCAGCAAAAGCAGCTCATCGGGGCAATTACCGTGAAAGTATCTGTAAAGCAATTACCGTGAAATTAATGTTTAAGCTTAACTTTTAAAAGTTCAATGATAATTCTTCTGCTGCCACTTGATGTACGTAGATCCTTATTTTCAGTATAAACAATTATTTTTATTTCATGTTTGACAGAACAGGGGAAAATTTATAAGATAAAATTAATATAGTGTAAGGATGGGAACATTTGAAGAGTTAGAGAAACATAATCGTTAATTAAGTAAAACCCGTATTACGGAATCTATATGAATAAATGCGAAAGTGGAGCGCAATTATCCAAAGAATTTCGGGGTTAAAAAAGCCCCAACTCTACTTTATAGTAATTTAGTGCTAAAAGCTCAATATCTGCATTATATATTATCTACTTCGAGGTGATATCACTCATCAGGTTTAACTAATTTGGATATTGATTTTAAAATAGTATATTTCATTAATTAACAGTCCTTCATTATTCAAGTATTGTGTTGATTTTCATATAAAAAATAGTTCTGTTTAGGAACATTGTCTTATATGGTACAGAAAAGTGTTTGAAATTTGCATTTTCCTTGACGTTCAACAAGTTGGCATCTATTTGTAAAACTTTCTTTAACTATAACAGGCCAATTTATGAATGAAATGTTCATTTAAAATTTTTGATTAAAAGATTTCAAGTAGTGAATATATCTTTGCAAAGCCATAGCGAGCGGGAGAAGCCTGCTAGTGTCATATAATCAGTGGTTTTAATGCCTTTGCTTGGTGGGGGGAAATGATTTGTAGCTCTTAAAGTTTTACTCTCTTTCTATATCTTCTAATCCAACTTCTGCCAACCAAGCTCCTTAAGTGGGTTATGCACAGCTTTCCTTTGTCCCTCTTGTCTTCAGTATTTCCGGTGGGTGTCAATTTTCTTAAACCTTCTTTCCTCATTAAGTGTTGTAGAAATATGATCTGCCTTTTTCTGATGTTTCCTTTTTCTTTCTATACTTTGGTTAAAAGTCAACACTATCGTGTACCAATTCTAGATAAAACTCACCACTCAGCGGTATTAGTCAATCAAACTAGCTCGTCACTGTTTGTCACTTCTTTTTGGTAAATGTACTTTAACAAGTGAACGTATCATAGCAAAGGTACTTTTAACTAGGGAATGTCTTTAAGTAAATATGCCTCTATCCTGAGAATATCTGTCGTTTAAAATTAGAACGTTTCGGTATATATAATTTTGTTTAGAGAATAATTTTGGCATTTGACGTGTGATTAGAAGTTGCTGAGATAAAAGGAATACAGTAATTCCCCATGTATAATCCATAATACGCACACCTAAAATTATGCTGAAAGCGTAGGAAAATCCTCCTACTCACACATAATACGCACCCCTTGTTTGGTAATCAAATACTATAAATTGTACCTCTCCAATTTCATTACGGCCAGCGTTTCCTATTCTTATTTAAAAACAAAAAAATGGTTTTAAACATAGAATAATATTATTCTAATTTAGTTTTATGATAATTCATAATTTGTTTTACGGCAAATTTTTTAAGATGTTTTGTAACTGTGCATAATGCGCACCTCTGATTTTGATTATTATGTTGTAGAAAAATGCGTATTATATATGGGGAATTACAGTATGTTAAAATATATTTTTACTGAAGTTGTACCAGAGGAAGCGAAACTAGAACTAAACATTTTTTTCAATTTTTTTCATATTCTTATATATGAAGTAATCGAGATACCGAATAAAAATATATTGAATTTTGTAAAAGTTAATAGTGGGTACTAGTTTGCGATATAATTTTACTGTAAATTGATCCCAGACGGAAGACAAAACAAATATGGTCGTACGACGCCATTTCTGAAAATTTTTTTTTTTTCATAAATTCGTAAGCTGAAGATATTTTTTCATATATTACTATTTATTATGCCTTATAAATTTATAATTTTAATTTTTTTTAAATTTTTGAAAATTTAAAAAAAAATGTAATTTTTTTTTAATTTGAAAATTTTTAAAAAAATTTTTTTAAATTATTTTTAAATTTAAAAAAAAATTTTAACATTTTTTGAAAAAAGTTTTTTTAATTTTTTCAAAATTTAAAAAAAAAGAAAGAAGTTTTTTTAATGTGAATATCTGTTTGTATTTCCGAAGGGAAATCAATTTATAATTAATATCTACAATAGAATGAACCGACTTATTAACTTTTTCCGTTTGATATTCGCGACCTGGGTTGGTTGATTGGTTTGTTTCATACGGCTTATCAGCCATTTGCATGTTATTTAAAGCCAGAAAATATTTTAAAGATTGTATGAATGTTTTTAGATAATAATAACACAATTCCTACTTATAAACCCACAAGTGGTGAGAAAAGAGGTGGATTCATGCCCTTCCCAACGGTATTTGCGCCTAAGTGAATATAACGAACGCGACTGAAATTTAAACTTAGCTCTCCGATTTACATTTACAAACTGTTAACCATTACATCATCTCACATACAAGCTTACAGAACATGCTATTCCCAAGCGTTCAACCATCCATGTACTGGCCAAGTTCGACGATAATCGCACGAGGACCGGTGTGTTACAGTTTTTTTGTGTACCTACGTACTAGTGAGTCAACCAAAATGAGCTGACTCATTTTATAGTTTACCAAGAGAAGGTTAACCAATCAGAAAACTTGGAATATTCAATCCGATGTGTATAAAGGCGGCCATTTTGTTTTTTTCTTGTCGGAATATCCACTGCTAACCTGTCAGATGAAAGACCTGAAGAACTATGCTTTCCTACTCTCTCCGAATATCCACTGCCAACCTCTGACATGGAAGACCTTAAGAATTCCTGAATAGCTGCTACTAGACATTGGTGCTGTTTCATTGAACAAATTACTTACTTCGTTGGATTTCTACATTCAGACTACTGTGATCTTGTTTTACATTGTGTTTCTAGAGTGCAGAGGTTTTCTGGTTGCTTCGATTTCTACGGGTTATCTATCCTTTGTATGTTATTTAAAGCCAGATAATATTGACAGATTGTAATATTTTTGGGGGAGAGATAATAATGGTTTAGTTATACAAGTCTTACAAATTAACCCTCGGAGAGAAGAGGTGCATTCATACCTTACCTAAGGGCATTTTCACGTTAATTTAAAATAACTAATTCAACGGGGATTTGAACTCGGCTCTTTGATTAACAAATTCCTAGCCATTATCACCACCTGCACATCCAAAATTACAGCACCTGGTATTTCCAAGCGGTCATCTATCTAGATACTGAGCAGGTACGACGTTGCTTAACTTGTACTGATCGTACTGGGACCGGTGTTTCAAAGTGATATGGCTAGTGGTCTAACCTTATAGCTCACGCTCAGTCAATAATCAGACTTCAAACACCATAATTATATTAACAAACTCAGGCAATAATACATTTTTTTTCAAATGCTTCGTTTATGTGATATATTTTCAATAAATGTTTCCCATAAAAAAGTAGGTTTTTCAAATCCTGTTAGGAATTACTTGCATCAAAAACCACGAAAAATGTAGTAGTTTTAAACTTTGATAAGATCTCAGAAAACAAGGTAACATGTTGTGGGCGTTCTCTTAAAAACGGCCAAACACGAGTTGTCTCGTTTTTAGCAGTCAATGTGATAATGACATCTCTAAAATATCGTATTTGTCTCACTGATCGCGCTTTTACGTTTTAATTAGAGATCATTTATTTATTTTCCTCTAGTGGCTTGAAGATTCGAGAAAGCATCTTGCTTTAATAAGTCTCCTCGTATATTCAAGCTGGTAGGCGAAAACAAAAATACAGGGTGTCCATAAAGTTCGTGTGAACTTTTAAAAAATTATAACTTTATTTGTATTTGCGATAGAAATAATCTGTAAAAAATGTTATAAAGCTTAATGTACCTAGTTTTAAGTTTAGCTAAAATAACTAATGTGATTTCAGGCATTACTGTAAATCACTTGGCAAATGTTTTCCGTGAACTGCAAAATCGTATTACCCTTTGTATTGCTAATGATGGACGACATGTGGAAACTTAAATAAAATTTCAATAAAACCTTAAAAGATATAGATTTACTTCTTTCTAATCATTTTACAAATTATCTCTATCGCAAATACAAATAAAGTTATAAATTTTTAAAGTGAACACGAACTTTATGGACACCATGTATATATATATATATATATATATATATATATATATATATATATATATATATATATATATATATATATATATATAATAAATTCTCTTTTAGGCATGTTTCAGTGAATAAATTACAGACATTATATCTTCTAAATTTAGTTTTAAATAACTCACAAAGTGTTGAGAGGCAGTAAAAAACAAATGATCTTTAATTTCAATTTCTTATAGTAAAAGGTTAAATGAACAGACTGAGATAGATAGATAGTTATATAGATAGATAGATATAAATTTATTGAGATGTAATATATATATATATATATATATATATATATATATATAGAGAGAGAGAGAGAGAGAGAGATTGATTGAGATGTAATATATATATATATATATATGAGGAAATATAGTCTTAAAGTGTGCTATATTTATGGGATAAAGTGCTCAATATCAGAGATAGAGCGTGTGTAAATATAAAAGTGAACATAGAAGTCAGCACTGAGAGGCGACAGTCTGTTTCATGCTAGATGCAATCTCGTGTCCTGATGATTGCATCTAGAATGAAACAGTGTCGCCTCTAAGTGTTGACTTCTATGTTCACTTTTATATATATATATATATATATATATATATATATATATATATATATATATATATATATATATATAGGATTCAATAAATTCCAAACGTTATGTCTGCTACTTGCACCCACTGAAGATGATCTTGGAAGAAGATCGAAAGTACTTGCGAAATAAAAATAAAAGAAATTTAAACAGCTGGTAGAGGAAAACAAAAAAATTATACTGTTTATTATATAAACGCAGCGTCTAAAATGAGTATCCACTAAAAATAAATATATATATATATAAAAGATTCTCTGTTAGACAGGTTTCATTGAATAAATTACAGACATTATATCTTCTAAATTTAGGTTTAAATAACTCACAAAGTGTTGAGAAGCAGTAAAAAACAAATCATCTTTAATTTCAATTTCTTATAGTAAAAGGTTAAATGAACAGACTGAGATAGATAGATAGATAGATAGATAGATATATATGAATTTATTGAGATGTAATATATATATATATATATATATATAGAGAGAGAGAGAGAGAGAGGGAGAGAGAGGGAGAGAGAGAGAGAGTGAGAGAGAGATAAAATAATGTTTATATGAATAATTTGCCGTATTAAAAAGAAACCAATTATTTCTATATGTAATTGTTTTGTTTAAGTTTGCATACAAAACTTGGCAGATATGAAAATTTAGAGTCTATGATGCGAAGAATTCCGCTTAAAAAACTATTCAACCCTTCCTGATCGGTTAAGTTCTTCGTCGTTCAGTTAGTCCAGAGAAAGTCGGATCTAACAACGGCCCCCTCTGCCCAGGGAAAAAAAGTTTGTATCCTGTTGACGAGAACGATGAAATATATAATTGCAAATATTCTCTTACTTCGTGAACGCCTAGAGATAAAAGTCTTTGTACATAGGGAATATATATATATATATATATATATATATATATATATATATATATATATATATATATATATATATATATATATATATATATATATATATATATATATATATTCTCCTAGGATGAATCAACAATATTTTTAATAAAGATTAAATTAGTTTGGTATAAAGCTACAAATATGAGCACCCTGTGAGATCGAAATGTTCAAGCAGATTATCTATTATCAACATTATTTCAGGCCAAGGTGTTTTTGGAACGAGTCAATTTGGCTGTGTTTTAGCGCAAGGTTGTAGGGCATCAAGTCTGAACGGTACTCGGAATTAATTGTCAAACAGGCTAGTGATCTAACTTTATAGCTCACGCACCGTCAACAACCAGCCGTTTTGCATTTATGCCCGATTGTTTTGTCAAACTGGTTTCGTGTTGAGTTTTATGACTTTGTCCACATAAAAGAAAATATATTATCGACCGAATTTGTTTATCACCTAATCTATATGAAAGATATTCTTCCGTTTTTAAATACATTCTCGTTTTCTGTCTTTTAATGCACACAAAGACTTATATATATATATATATATATGAATGTATTCAAAATTATGACATATATATATACATATTCAAAATTATAACACATATATATATATATTCAAAATTATAACATATGTATATATATATTCAAAATTATAACAGATATATATACACAAAATTATAACATATATTTATATATATATATATATATATATATATATATATATATATAAATCAATTAATTTATAATATTAATGCTCTGTAAATTTACATTGAGGACTATTGTGTAAAAATAAAAATATCTATAAGAACACCGGATTTTATATCTTCCTGTTCTTTCTTTTTATTTATATATACATATATATGTATATATATATATATTCAAAATTATAAGCCTATTATGGCCTGACGCTGGAATCTACCATGAAACAGACTGTCGCCTCTCAGTGTTGATTTCTATGTTCACTTCTATATTCACACACGCTTTATTTCTGATATTGAGCACATTATCCCATAAATATAGCATATCTTAAGATTATATTTCTTTATATTCAAAATTATAAGATATATATATATATATATATATATATATATATATATATATATATATATAGATAGATAGATAGATAGATAGATATATATGTATTCAAAATTATAACAATCATATATGTATATATTCAAAATTATAACACACACACACACGCAAACACAAACACACACACATACATATATATATATATATAGCATAACATAACACCCAATTTTGTTTCATTTATTATATATATATATATATATATATATATATATATGAATATATTTTTCTCCTAGTTTCATTCCTGAATAACTTTGTAATAAAATTAAACTTGATGCTCAGTTAAATTAAGAATTTGAAATTTGTAATTTTAAACTAATCTGCGAAATTAAAACTTTATTGCTATATTGATTTCTAATTTAATCTGATCTTAACTTTAAATCACTAATAGATATTGTTGTGGGGCAGACCCCTTTTACACAAGATGGACTCGTCCAAAGTATACTTATACTGACAGAGAGAATACCTGAGGTTGAGATACGTTGAATCAGAGTAGGAGATACGGAGACAGACACAGGATGTTCACACACACACACACACACACACACACACACACACACACACGCACACACAGAGAGAGAGAGAGAGAGAGAGAGAGAGAGAGTGAGAGAGTATTACGGCTTCACTTGTTCATATACTTTCTATTAACCCGGATTCCTGAAATTATAATACATTTATATACATATATTCATATATATATTCAAAATTATAATACATTTATATACATATATTTATATATATATATTCAAAATTATAATACATTTATATACATATATTTATATATATATTCAAAATTATAATACATTTATATACATATATTTATATATATATTCAAAATTATAATACATTTATATACATATATTTATATATATATTCAAAATTATAATACATTTATATACATATATTTATATATATATTCAAAATTATTACACACACACACACACAAACACACACACACACACACACACGCACACACACATATATATATATATATATATATATATATATATATATATATATATATATATGTATGAATATATTTTTTCTCCTAGTTTAATTGCTGAATAATTTTGTAATAATATTAACCTTAATGCTCGGTTAAATTTAGAATTTTATATTTGTAATTTTAAATTTTAAACTAAACTGAGAAATTAAAACTTTATTTGTTATAGTGATTTTTAATTTAATCTAATCTTTAATCCACTAATAGATTGTACTTAGGGTATATTGTTATGGTCCAGGTTAGGACCAAGGAAGAACAACACGAACACGAAAGTAGAAATAACGAAGATATATTACACGAAATAATAATACAAGATCTGGAAGGTGTTAGTATGACTGTCAGTCTGGGTTGGAGTGAACTACTATCGGTTCGTCTCGATTCGTCTCTCTCTCTCTTGAGAGGCGTAGTATACATAGTGTTAGGAAGAGTTCATTCCTGTAGTTATAGGTAAGGACCCATAACACATATACTTGTATTCTGATTGGTCATCATAGGTTACGTTACAATGTTTCCCCTACTGAGATGTTATGATTGGGTTTTGAACTCTTAAAACCCTTAAAATTGCAATCAACACCATCACTTGATAAAACACCAGTAGTGTTGAAACAAAATTTCAATTTTGTAGTGATGTTAAAACATGCATAGGTTATAATTTTGAATAAATATTATTTGCTCTACGCAGTATTGAGCACTCTTTTATGAATAGTGTTTTTTGTTATCGGAATTTTATTCCATCTCCACCAAACCTATGCTCATATATATATGCTCACACACACACACACACACACACACACACACACACACACACACACACACACATATATATATATATATATATATATATATATATATATGTTTGTGTATATATGATGAAAGCAGTGACTTAAGACATTCATGGTAATAATATATTTCGCGAAATCAATCAGATCTCGTTTCTTCAGATCAAACAATTTTACAACAATTTGTTGTAAAATTGTTTGATCTGAAGAAACGAGATCTGATTGATCTTGCGAAATAAATTAAAGCTTTCATCATTATTATATTTGCTTTGTTCTTACATTGAGCTCTCTTTGGATTTATATCCTCTTTGGAACTATCCCTACTAATTATCAAATATTATATATATATATATATATATATATATATATATATATATATATATATATATATATCGGGACCGTCATGTAGCCTGACGTGCTTTACCGATTTTGCCAGAGAGAAGCGTTTCAGTTAGCAAGATCAATTTTACTGTTTTTAAACTACAATTCTCCATGATTTTCTCTCGTGCATTCATATCTGCTCGATGCGTCATTTGTTTACATTTGGATAGGCATCGTGCAGATATGAATATACGAGAGAAAATCATGTATCATTATAGTTTAAAAACAGTAAAATTGATCTTGCTAACTGAAGCGCTCCTCTGTGGCTCAATCGGGTAAATCACGTCAGGCTATATGATGGTTCTGTATAGGATACAGGTTCGATTCCCATCGGAAGTTTATTATAAACAGGATATTTACTTAAATAGTTGTATCTATAATAAGATAAAAAGTACATAAAAGTGTCTTAAAATAATTGCCGTATTTTGTCCATTTCATATATATTCTTGGAATGTTGTAATTTGTGCCTGTGTCTTCCCTGATGCGACGCATGTGTAAAGATAAAATTACTCGAAGCAACAAATTTTTATGTTTTTCTTTCTTTCTTTCTTTATTCAATTCTTTCTTTCTTTATTCATTTCTTTCTTTTTTCTTTATTCATTTCTGTCTTTCTTTCTTTATTCATTTCTTTCTTTCTTTATTCATTTCTTTCTTTCTTTCGTTCTATCTTTCTTCTTTTCTTTCTTTACTTCTTTATTCATTTCTTTCTCTCTTTATTCATTTCTTTCATTCTTTAATTCTTTATTCATTTCTTTCTTTTTTACTCATTTCTTTCTTTCTATATTCATTTCTTTCTTTCTTTATTCGTTTCTTTCTTTCTTTTTTTCATTGTTTCTTTCTTTCTTTCTTTATTCATTTATTTCTTTCTTTATTCGTTTCTTTCTTTCTATATTCATTTCTTTCTTTCTTTATTCATTCTTTCTTTCCTTTTTCATTGTTTCTTTCTTTCTTTATTATTTTTTTCTTTCTTTATTAGTTTCTTTCTTTCTTTGTTTATTCATTTCTTTCTTTCTTTATCATTTCTTTGTTTCTTTCTTTATTTCTTTATTTCATTCTTTCTTTCTTTATACATTTTTTCTTTCTTTATTCATTTCTTTCTTTCTGTCTTTATTCTATTCTTTCTTTATTTATTTATTTATTCATTTCTTTTTTTATTAATTTCTTTCTTTCTTGATTCATTTCTTTCATTCTTTAATTCTTTATTCATTTCTTTCTTTTTTACTCATTTCTTTCTTCCTATATTCATTTCTTTCTTTCTTTATTCATTTCTTTCTTTCTTTATTTCATTGTTTCTTTCTTTCTTTTTTCATTCCTTTCTTTCTTTATTCGTTTCTTTCTTTCTTTATTCATTTCTTTCTTTGTTTATTCCTTTCTTTCTTTCTTTCGTTCTTCTTTTCTTCTTTTCTTTCTTTAAATCTTTATTCATTTCTTTCTTTCTTTATTCATTTATTTCTTCATTTCTTTAGTTATTCCTTTCTTTCTTTCTTTATTCATTTCTTTCTTTCTGTCTTTATTCTATTCTTTCTTTCTTTCTTTATTTATTCATTTGTTTTTTATTAATTTCTTTCTTTCTTTATTCATTTCTTTCATTCTTTAATTCTTTATTCATTTCTTTCTTTTTTACTCATTTCTTTCTTTCTTTATTCATTCTTTCTTTTTTCATTGTTTCTTTCTTTCTTTCTTTCTTTATTATTTCTTTCTTTCTTTATTAGTTTCTTTCTTTCTTTATTTATTCATTTCTTTCTTTCTTTATTCATTCTTTCTTTTTTTCATTGTTTCTTTCTTTCTTTCTTATTTCTTTCTTTCTTTATTAGTTTCTTTCTTTCTTTGTTTATTCATTTCTTTCATTCTTTATCATTTCTTTGTTTCTTTCTTTATTTCATTCTTTCTTTCTTTATTCATTTCTTTCTTTCGGTTTGTATTCTATTCTTTCTTTCTTTCTTTAGTTATTTCTTACTTTTTTCTTTTTTCATTTCTTTCTTTATTCATTTTTACTTTCTTTCATTTTCCATTTCTTTTTTACTTGCGATCTTTGCCCTGTTCCCATGATTTATACATATTTATATATATATATATATATATATATATATATATATATATATATATATATATATATATATAACTGTACACACACACACACACACACACACACACATATATATATATATATATATATATATATATATATAAATATATATATATGAGAACAGACAAAATCGCCCATTGCTGGGGCTATGAAACACTGTTCGATATGTAATAACATAGGTAAAATGTATATTAATAATAAATATACATATATATATATTCACTGGAAGCACCTTTCTGAGTTTCTTTTCTGATGAGGTTACCAGGTGCTGACTGAAAACTGACCATTTAAATATTGATATTCATACACTACTCTAACAAGAAGCAGGCCATTTATTTATTTACACAGGGAAATATATATATATATATATATATATATATATATATATATACATATATATATATATATATATATATATATATATATATATATATATATATATTTCGGTTGAGCTCTCTGGGGAGGATGTGTGGGTTTGTAAACAGTGACTATTACGGCTAATAATGCAAGACTCTTCGGTAAATCGAATTGAGTTCTCTCAGTCACTGTGTGTTTATCTAAAAATAAATACGCTTAAATTTACCTTCTTCTCTGGCGTGCGCCAACGGCTTCAGGGTAAAATTTCAGACTGACGCGAATTCAGCCGGTTTTCGATTCTAGCCAGAGGCAACCAGACGTCTAGCCACACTGATGAGCTGTGATACAGCGAAACAGTCTGTTTGTGGATGACATTATATATATATATATTTATATATCTATATCTCTCTCTCTCTCTCTCTCTCTCTCTCTCTATATATATATATATATATATATATATATATATATATATATATATATATATATATATATGTTGCAATTCTAACTGGCATAAAGTTTTACCAATCTTGTCTTACCATACCAATTAATACTGGGTTGTGATTTCGATTCATACTAGGTGCCCCATACATTCGACCTTTTGCTTGAAAAAATTTGCGTGAAATTAGAACATATTTAAATATAAATAAAAGATAAAACCTTGAGGCAAAATAATTGTAGGTCCTGCAGAAGGATGCTGAGAATTCTATGGACGGAGTGCGTAAACAACGAAGAAATCTTAAGGAAAATTGGAAAAAAGACATTATGCTCCAAATCAAAATGAGAAATATTATGAACATAAAAGAAGCGAATGCTGAACGATTTCCTCAAGGATGAACAAAAGACTTGAGGCGATGGAGATATGGTTCTACAGAAGGATGCTGAGAATTTTGTGTGACCGAACGTGTGTGCAACGACGAGGTCTTGGAGAGGATGCAGACAAGGAGGAGGCTCATGCTTAAGATCAAGAAAAGGCAGCTGAAGTTTATAGGAGATATAATGAGGGCCTGGAGAATCTGATACGCACGAGTCGAATAGAGGGAAAGACAGACAAGGGAAAGCGGCGCGTGACATACCTGACGAGCTTGAGCAAGTGGATGACAGAACGTGGTCTGAACGAGATAGTGGAGGGAAGGAACTTTTTGAGAGCTGCAAGGGATAGGAAGAGGTGGAGAGCCACGATCGCCAACGTCCTGAAAGGACATGGCACATAAAAAGAAAAAAGAATGAGCAAAAGGTCTTATAAAATCGAAGATCAAACAGACGAAGAGAAGTGAGTCATCTGTTCGACTAGTTTATTTAAATGTGTGTGGCGGAAAGAGAATGGGAGTCTTGCCAAAACGGGAAAGCGTTACTGACAACTGTAAATGATTGGAGGTTGTAGAGGGCTTGAGTTGATCGCATCCGGGAAGAATACGCTACACAAAATAATGTTAGGCTGCTTCATATCCCTCTTTAAAAAAAAACTCATTTTATGGACGTTTCTCTCTGTTTCTCTCTATATATCACTCGAAGTTCACGACCATATCATGTTGAAACATTGGTTCTCGTAGGACGACCGCAGTTAAGCAACGTCGAGTACAGTCAGGAATAGATGGGTGACAGCTTGGGATTACAAGCTGCAGTAAACTTAGTTGCGCGGCGGGTATAATAGATAATGGACTGGAATTGGTAATTGGAGAGCCGAATTTTTAATTCTATCTATCTATCTATCTATCTATCTATCTATCTATCTATCTATCTATCTATCTATCTATCTATCTCAGTGTTTTGATTATCTATCTATCTATCTATCTATCTATCTATCTATCTATCTATCTATCTATCTATCTCAGTGTTTTGATTATCTATCTATCTATCTATCTATTTATCTATCTATCTATCTATCTATCTATCTATCTCGGTCTCGTCATTATGTATTTATCTCATTCTTTTCACATCTATCTATCTCTTCCTAGTCAATGTATCTCATTGTGTTCAAAGTTATCTATCTATCTATCTCACTGCGTTCATATATATATATCTATATAGCTATATATATATATATATATATATATATATATATATATATATATATATCTCAGGTCGTTCATTTTTTATCTCTCTTTCTCTATCTCGTTCTCTATCTATCTATCTATCTATCTACAATGGACTCACCCAGGTTATACGTATACGACTGCTAGTGAATACTCGAGGAGCGAGCGAACGAGAACGAACGAACGACGAACGAGAGCGTACGAACGTAGCGAGCAAGTGTCAGAGTAACAAGCACGTAGACTCAGTAAAAAGTCATACAGCGATACGTCGATATCAAAGACTATATATATATTTGTCTACTAACCCCGCATTCCTGGAACTATTAACCTGTATTACCAGTTTGTATTATTACGTTAATACATTTATTTTCCTTTATTCATTCTTGGCGTTTGTTAATATTGGAACCAGATTTCATCCCGGAATCCACAACACTATCTATCTATCTATCTATCTATCTATCTATCTATCTATCTATCTATCTATCTATCTGTCTGTCTCTGTTGACATATATATCTATAATTATGTATCCTTTTTGTATGCAAATATTTCAAGCTAAAAAACGGTTTAAAATGTATATTCAGTCAACAGTTTCAGAAATGTCACGTTCCTGTAGACTCTCTTTCACTCTCTCTCTTTCTCTTTCTCTCTCTCTCTCTATATATATATATATATGTGTGTGTGTGTGTGTGTGTGTGTGTGTGTGTGTGTGTGTGTAGATTTTACATATCCATACTAAAAATGTGTTCATTATTGGAGAGTGCGTTTGTCTATATCAACAGTTATGTCATAGAAATCAACAATGCACGCTGATTGTCAATTTCAAGCCTGAAAATATCGCAATAACGATTTTTTATAATGTGCATCCATCTGTGGGTAGATGTAGTTGGGTGTGGTGGGGGTGTATAATTCGCTAGGTTAGTAGGAAGAAATTATAATATGAAACAAATTAAATGGAATTATCTCCTCATCTTTGATGCATTTAGTACAACGTTTCGGTAGTTGCGCTCTCCTGTCTTCTTCAGATGACTGCCGATCCTTTTAATCTTTATAGTATTTCAAGCTGAACCGTTTATTTCTTTTCTCTATCTACCAGTGTAGATTATTATCGTGGTATCTCGAGTCGATATGTCCAGAGATATGTCGTCTTTTTTAATTTTAGTACAGCTATGTCAGTGTTTGGATGTGCACACTGATTGCCAACCAAGAGACAGACTGCGTCTGTCCTACTGTTCAACCCATAGCTTGTGGGGGATCAAAGATCTGGATTCATGCCATTTCTAAAGATATTTGCTCGTAAATGACTATAACGAACCCAACTGGAATTGGAACTCGATTCTATAATTTCTAATTACGAGTTATTATCCATTACAAATATCCTTGGGGAAAGTATGAATTTACCTCCAGCTATGGGTAAGACTTGTATCACTAAATCATTATTATCTAAAAAAATATTTCCTGGCTTTAAATAACCTGCAAAGGGTTGATAATCCGTAAAAAATGAATCAATTGATCAATCAATCATGAACTCACGATTACCATACGTCCAAATTCATGAATCCATATTTTAAATCTCTAGTCGATTTTCGCACAAAAAAGAAACCCAAAGGTTGAAATCATATAAAGGTTACTTGTATTGATAAACACCTAAAGAATGTCTGAGTGGATAAAGGCCGAAACTGAGATCACAGCAATGAATATGAAGATATTAATTCATCATTCAGAAGTACTGATATATTTCTTCTTTTTATCTATAATATACTTTCGCCACGTGCGCGATCATGACTCTCCACAACTTTCCTACAAACTCTATTCATTACATATATCACGACATACGGCATTGTATCGATGAGGGAAAAATCAAACAACAGATATCGTTGTTATGCAAATCGCAATTGAACCCGGCATGCGTCGTAAGGCTTCTTGTGATCGGTGCAGACCCAACAGTAAATCAACAATTCCTATGAGGTGGATTGGTTTTCTGAAAATAGACTGTCAGTGATTAGGAAGGAATTACATTACAAGCAATATCGTCTTGTATCCAAGAATTTAATTTCTTCTTTACTGATCGCTTCCTTTATGATGATGGTGTTGATGTCTAAATTTGGCAGCAACTTGCAGGTTAACGATTAGAAGCTTCTAGTTTCACCAAATCCTGCTTCCGTCATCTATTCCCTATCGTCGCTTCGCTTAGCCAGAATTGGTTGGAGGTGAAAGGATGTCAGAATGGAAGAAAGTGCCGATGGTTTGAATTTGTTTAAGGTGGACCTCAACTTGAAAGGAAGTGACCCACATACTTGATTTCATCACTTTCCTCGGCGGCACATAAGAAATAAGACATGCACAATTCAGTGATGCAACAGCAACGGAGTCACGGTGGAGTCATGGATAACGGCTCGGTTTGAGGAGTCGGAGAGGCGAGTTCGAATTCCAGTCAAATCCATTACATTCACTTACGTGATAATGCACTTAAGAAAAGGGATGAATCCAACTCTTCTGGCCTGAAGAGAAACTGTGGAGTAATGGAGAGAGGCTCGGATTGAGGAATCGGAGAACTGAGTTTGAATTCCAGGGCTCATACCCTTGGGTATGAATCCTCTTTTTCTCCTCCCAACTATTGGTCAATTGTGCTGTCTCTGTAATTGTTAGAATTATTATTTAGAATTCAGTGATAAAGAATTTTAGCTCAAAATTTTGAGTTAGGTCTATAGTATTGTTTAACCGCAAACAGACTACCAGTAGCCAAAATCTTAGGTCTGCGGTAAATGAAGTTAGTCTACAGTATACAATATAGAGCCACACCATTGACCTGTATATTAAGACAATAACCATATCTTTCTATATGTCGTGTATAGCAAACAGCCTACAACCTCAATATAATAAATGGTACCTATCGGTGTAATAGGTATCATATATTGTATTGGTATGACATAGCAAATATTTAAAATTTATCAGGTAATATATCACCGGTAATATTTTTTCAAAAAATGAAATAGCTGGTAATTTTTATTTTAGAAATGTATAGCTGCTAATTTTCTTTTTCAAAAAATGTAGATCTGATAATTTTTTTTTATTTTTCAAAAATATAAAGTTTTCTTTGGTTTGTTTTGTTTTACGGCATATATTTTATGCCAACAAGATTTTTATTGCTGGTAAAATTTTCTTTTTCAAAAATGTATTGCTGAAAAATTTAAAAAAAAATATACACCTGGTATTTTTTTAAATATATTGCTGGTAATAATTTTTCGTCGAAAATGTATTGCTGGTAATATTTTTTTTTACAAAGAATTTCTGGTATTAAAACTTATTTTTACAATTTCATAGTGTTTTGACCCCCCAGTTTGGGGGTTAATTAGTTATCCATAGCTGGGACACTAACAGGTGCTACCACCCCGGGCCAGGGAGTTCTACACATTAAACACAACATAAACTGATATCAAATATTAATACGGTAGATTTCACATCATACCCGTTAGTTTCTTGATATTACTTCTTCGTAGCATATATCAAACAGTCATTACTATCATGAAATTGTGCAGACGACATGAACACCATATCCTACGATCCTATCTGAATGGCCAACTGAGTTAAACGTCACTTCAGTCAGCATTTACACCTAGTATATCAGCTGATGGACGCGATGTTTGCTGTAGCGTTAATAGAATACTGAATTAGTGTTACTATTTCATTATATTATATGAATTTCTGTGTTAATATGACAAATATGTTCCCCAAATACAGGTTTTAGTGGGATATATTTGTGGCAGCCTGACGGGGGTACGCTAAGTGGTGTAAATTAATTGTTAGAAGTGCTGTCTCACTTGTTTACAACTCGGTGGTAAGGGTTTGTAATTCATACTCGTCGACTTCTAGTTTTGGAAAGATTTGTTTAGGCTTCAAAGATCGACATTACGGTAGAGCGATTTCGTTATGAACAAAGAAAAGCTTACTGGGCTATGTCATTTATCTATTCTCACTGCTCGACAATTTCCTTACAGATGAAGACGAGCCATCGATGTGAAGAGGGTACGTATGACCGTTATCAAGGTACGTTATCAGGATGCGAGCTGAAAATAAGCGAGAATATAAACAACCAATTAAAATCTGGGAACACTTATAACAGCCGACGGAAAAATATGACGCAGAAATTGTAATGTTTACTGGAATAGCGAAAGATGCCTTTTGAAAGCTAAACAAGGTATAAGAAAACAGAAGTTTACTGCTATGGAATATACAGTGCTGTTCGATAAAAGTGAGAAACATGATTATTTTTATTAAAAAAATTTTTCGCCTATTGTTTTTTGGGGTCAAACTAATTTTTGATCTTACTAATATAAAGACCCCTTCCCGACCACCTAGTAAAAAAGTTTACTCACCCTGAGGTATTCTATTGATAATTATAATTTTGGATAAAAATGAGATTTAGGGAAAATATCTGTGCAAAAAAAAGTGACTCAATTATTTCCTGCAACTAGTAATCAATAGAAAAATAATAGAGGTATCATTTATTTATAATAGGTAATATAGTTTGAAATATTTAATAATCTATGGGTCCTCCTTTATTTTGAATAACCTTTTCAACCCTTTTTGGCATTGACTTGATTATATTCTGGCAAATCTAATCTCCAAGCATTGAATTCCATTCGGATATGAAATTCACAATCAAATTCTCTTTGTTGCTCAACTGCTTTCTCGACAGCTTGTACTTTATAATGCTCCATAAGTTTTCTATGGGGTTGAAGTCAGGAGATTGGGGCGGCCATGTCATAACACTCACCGGATTCTCATCAAAGTATTCCTTCATCAATTTTGATTTGAATTATCCTGCATAAAAATGAGCTTGTTGGGGTCAATTTGCACCTTTTCAGCAGAAGGGAGCAGACAAGACTCTAAAATTCTCTTGTACTGCTCGCTCCTGAGGATCTTTTCAATTGGTTTTAAGAAACCAGTTCCATGAAAAGAAAAGCATCCCCAGAACATTATACTGAACGGATGCTTGACAGTACTTACTGCTAAATTCAAAGCGCTTTCAAAGCTTCTTCTTCGTATTTTAGATCACTTATCTTTTGAATTTAGCTCAGCTTTCGTTTCATCGGAGAATAGAATATTTAGCAAAAAAAAAAAAAATCAGGTGAGTCACTTTTATCGAACAGAATTGTATTTCCTCTTACATGGCAGTGAATAGCAACCTGGATTTATACGACGAAATTATCAGTATTTCATAAATGAAGATATGAAATTCTTCGTTATGCGTGATTGGGTGTGAAATCGGTTATTTTATATCCATGTTCAATGGAGTTGAGTTGAAATTGTCTCATTTGACAGACGAGCTAGAGACAAAACAAAAACACCTGAGTTTTTGTCTTCTGAGCCAAAAGCCTTACCCCAAATCTACCCGGTGTTAACAATTTCTGCAACTAAGCCAAAAAACCCTGACGTTATCTTTCCGGGTGGTTCAAGTGTGATCACGTTTACAATGTCTAAATGTGCGTAGTACGTTCATGGTACTTCTCTGGGGAAGAGATTTGGCAGGAAGCCCAACTGAAAAGAAGGCGGGAAAAATTTAAAAAAAAATAAAAATAAATTTATTCCTTTAGAAAATTCTTAATATTTTTCTAATAGTAAGAAGCAAGTCTTCTTTTATATGGCATTTCCATTCAGAATTTGAATGATCATGTATCTCCACATCTTCCTCCCCTATGTAATCCCTAGTAATTTCCATCCTTGCTATGACGATAAACTACATTTTCGTCCTGGGTAAGACGACAAAATAGGTCTAAAAGCAGGGCCTCTGATCAGGAGGTTTTGCAGAGAGTGTAGGCACCTCTTAACTGCTGATGTTCCCAAGTCCACCCTGGCCCGGGGTGGTAGCACCTGTTAGTGTCCCAGCTATGGAAAAATAGTTAACCCCCAAACTGGGGTCAAAACACTATGAAATTGTAAAAAAATGTTTTAATACCAGAAATTCTTTGTAAAAAATATTACCAGCAATACATTTTTGAAGAAAAGTATTACGAGAAATATATTGAAAAAAAAACAAAAAAAACTCCCAGGTATATATTTAAAAAAAAATAACCAGCTATACATTTTTGAAAAAGAAAATTTTACCAGCAAACTATACATTAAAAAAATTATCAGATCTGCATTTTTTGAAAAAAAAAATTACCAGCTATACATTTATGAAAAAAAATACTACCAGTAATAAAAATTGTCGGCATTAAATAATCCATTCTGTTTGATGTGCTGTCAAAAAAACAAAAGCAAAAAAAACAAACCTTAGCAATTTTCGTCTTTTCATTTTAGCTTTCACTTTCTGTTCTTTTGAAATATGTTTGAATCATTTCATCCGAAGTAAGGCAATAAAGCCACTAAGGGACAAGGGGTTAATGGAATAATAAGTTGATTAGTTGATTTTGTTTAGGGGAATATCAACATCTCTATGATTTATTTAATGCCGAAATCTAAATAATTTAAACACAATTTTATGGATTCAACTAAAAATATTTTGAATGCAGTTGTATGCCTTCGACTAACGCTAAAATGTATTATTGATCATTTTATTAGAAATATCTATTGTTGGTCATTTTTTTATATATAAATGTATTGCTGGTATTTTGACTATAAAAATGTATTTTTATACTTTCATATATGATTTGCTTAGGTTTAGGTGTTCAATATTTGCCCATAGCTGGGACCCTAACAGTTGCTACTACCACGGGCCAGGGTGGACCTGGGAACAACAGCATCTAAGATGTAGTTCCATGCTGCGAAAAAAACCTCCAATCTGACGATCAGAGTCCTTGCTGCCGAATGTGGTTTATCGTCATACCCAGGACTGCGAAAGAATAAGAAAAAAAGAGAAGCATTATAAAGGAGCGAGAACAACACTGACATCCATTTACACGAGCTTGTTTCAATATCTTGTCAGTGTCAAAATCTCCAAGCCTTCTTTTCTCATTATGTCACTCAGTAATTTCAGCTGTCTCGTTCTAAGTCCTTTTCGTCTGTTTTCTTTAAAACTTCCCCTTTGCTAACATGTTCCGTCCATCATATTCCCAGTAACTTCCTCGGGAACCACATCATTTCATCGCAACTGCCGGCTTCATCCGAGAAAGTTGTCGAGCATTTACTCTCCTATAGGAAGATTGATATTACATGACAGTTGGACATTGATTTCTTTGAATCTAACGACATTTTTCTGTTTCTCCATAGGGCTCTAGGACAGTTGCGTACTGGACAACTGCGTACCAGACAATTGCGTCCTTGGATATTTGCTCCCGAGGCAAATGCGTCCTTGGATAATTACGTATCTATGATAGCTTTTTGAAGATTTAAAGCAATTAAAATAAATTTAAATAAAGTTAGTAATCGAACATTTAAAAAAAAAATGAAAGGAATAAAATAAAAAAAATTAAAAGTTTATTTTTGTTTAAAATGCAGTGACAGATTAACAGTGTTGGAAGTCGCCAGTATGTTTTGGCTTCATCGTGTTTTTTTTATGATAGTGGTAGTTTTCCTCGTCCACAAATATCCGCCCCGCCAGTGTTTGGTTTTCGGAACTTAGATATGGCTTCCAAATAAAAATATAATCTATAAAATCCAGAATCTGTTAGATGTTGTGGAATGAACTGAAACAGCTAGCTTAATTTCCTCTTGCTTTAAAAAAGGAATTTTTTTCTCTCTTTTTATTTATGGTAACTAAATTTCTGCTTGTTTAGAGTAATTAAAGGTATTTGTGCACAAATTTCTATATTAAACAACTTTTTAAAAACAGAAATGGTAACTTTAAAAAATTACGTTTTACACAATAAACAGGGACGCGTTTATCTAGGGACGCAATTGTCCAAGGACGCAGATGTTCAGTACTAATAAACGCCTGGCGTCAATTTATATATATATATATATATATATATATATATATATATATATATATATATATATATATATACTAGCAGAATGGCCCGGCGTTGTCCGTTCTTGATTCAAAAATCGTACGACTCGTACAGCAATCGCTATCACTTGACTTAAAATATATTTGCCCTTCCTTCCCTTTAAAGGAGTGCCCTTTGCCGTGCAGATGTTGCTACATGCCTTACTTCTTGCCTATCTCACACTGCGAATTTTTTCTAAGCTCTATACTAAACATTAAATCTGTTACGAAAAAAGAACTAAACAAAATGAACACAAAACGATCAGCTTTAAAAAAAGGACTCGCAACTGGAAAAACCGAATGAAAAAAGAATGTTAACAACAAATACTTTTTCACACCCGACGCAGTTCTGCGGAATCAGAATCAACGTTGAGTTTAAGCAAGCGAATGAGCCAATTGCAGATTTAAATTTTTCCCAGTTGTGACGAATGCAGCTATCGACTTTTTTGCATGCTAGCATGCTAGTTAACATTCGTGTCAGTCAGCTGTTGGCTCTCACGCTGGCCAATAGAATCTTCCTGCCTATTCGTGGCAGCCAGCTATAGGCTCTCACTCTGGCCAGTGGAAAATGGCCACAAACTACATGAAAACTGCCGGAGAAGCATGAAAAAATCGATTATTTCCACTATGGATGGGAGTTGGGAAATGCAAAGTCGGTCTTGGCCTTTTTACTAACTTGGAGAATGTGCATATAAATTTCGGTGCAAATCTGTCGAAAATTGCGGCCGTGCATTCGTTACACACACACACACACACACACACACACACACACACACACACACACACACACACACACACACACACACACACACGCCCTGCCTTTTATAGATAGAGTCATCTACAGACAGAATGTTTCGCTGTATCGCAGCTTATTAGTGTGCCTAGACGTCCGGTTGCCTCTAGCTAGAATTGAAACCCGTCTGAATTAGAGTCAGTCGGATATAATACCCCTAAGCCGTTGGAAATATATATATATATATATATATATATATATATATATATATATATATATATATATGAATTGCACATAAAGGGCTGGTGCTAATAAAACAGTGATCGATGTAATAAAACAGAGCTATTAAGTATATATTAATAGATGTACGTATTATGCCTCACCCTTCGCACCACGCGGAGTTTCATGCAAAACGCAATCTTCAGGTGTTGAGTATGGACTGACCGTTACGTAAATTGGGTTAAAAAAATTATATCGTTTTACTGCACTGTTTGCGCACCTAAGTATTATATATATATATATATATATATATATATATATATATATATATATATATATATATATATATATATATGTATTAGGATAATTGTTTTTAAAATTATATTATTATTTTTTTTTAATTTTCACAAAAAATTATATTTCCTAAAACATTATATTTGGCAATTAAAAAAACCGTCATTAGTATCTGAACATAGCAGATATGTATATATTTATAATTATGATTTTAATTTAATTTTAGAGTAGTGGATTATCAATTATTTAACTAAATGGAGCTTACTTAAGCATATTAATAAATAGTTGTATTAAAAATAAAATTAAGCAGAAGTGAGAGAATTGCCATAGAAGAAAATGTTAGCATAGAACATGCGGTTACATCTAAACATTTCAACTGAAAAATGGTGAGACCCTAAATCTAGTACGGCGTTTAAATTCATAAAGTCTACGTACCATAACGAAGGCTTCATCTGAACAATTACCATGAAAATATTTATAGACAAGCCAGAGGGAAGATAGATTATGAGGCTGAGAAGATGAAGTAACTTTTAGATTTTGGCAATTTGGAATTTTTAATAACTCTTATTTTTCTATTTTTTTTACGACGTAGCAGATTGATTATTATTATTTTATTACTCATAATATTTCACGATATTCTCGCTGCTTTTTGTAACAACATTTTTAGTCGATCCTCGTAATCTTATTGCCAACGACAATTCGCATGTCTGTTGCGTTCACATAAATGACGTCCTACAAGTTGCAAATTATGGATTAAGTCAACAGAATGAACATTCTAGCTTTGGTAAGGTGAATAATTGGTGCCGAACAAGGACGGCATATTAACTGAAAATTGAAGGCAAATGATGAAGGATCCAATACCTTTCTTTAAAAGTTTTAGATAATAAAAGAATATTTATTTGCGGAGGACCATGGTCTGTACAGAAGTTAGACGGTATTCAATATATTATTCATTATTTCATTTTGATTTCAAAACACTTTTTTTATTTTTATTTTACCATTATGAATCAGTATAGTCTATAATAAATATTACTATTATTATTGTATTCAAAATTGTTGAGAAATTTACATCATAATTTATTTTTTACTAATGTCTGCCTCATTGCTGTTTTCATCACAGTAATTTGACCATTTGTTTTCTGGCCTTTTTTAGAGTGCCGTCTTCTAAAATGCTGACAAATCTTACTTTTGGCTTAATGGGTGTCTCTTCGTTTTTAATATCACAATATTTTGACCGTTGTATTTTCTGTGCTTCTAGGAGTATCCTTTTCTAAAATGCTAACAAAAAAAACTTTTGGAGTAATCTTACAGAATTTTGACCATTGTGTTCTCCGGTCTTCTTTGTATGTCGTATTCTATAATTTTGACTATCTTACTTCATAATTTACTTTTGGTTTGATGTCTGGCTCCATGTTGTTATTTTCACAATGTTTCGAACGTTCTGTTCTCTGGCTTTCCTTGGGTGACCTGTTCTAATATGTTGACAATCTTTCTTCATAATTTCCTTTTGGTCTAATATCTTTCTCTCTGTTTTATTATCACAGTCTTTTTGATCATTGTATTCTTTCGCCTTCATTGGGTATCCTATTCTAAAATGTTGACATATCTTACTTTAATTTAATTTTATACTAATGTCTGCCTTTTTCTTCTTCGCAGAGTTCCGACCATTTTGTTCTCTGGCCTTCCTTGTGTTTCTTGTTCCAAAACCTTGACAAATCTTACTTCATAATTTATCATCGGACTAATGGCTTCCTCCTTGTTGTTATTATTACATAGTTTCGACCATTGTTCTAATTTTGGGGGTAGACATCGCGAGGTTTCAGTCGTTGCACCTTCCGGCCTACATCAAGAATATGTCGTTTGTGTAAACTACAGGGATCCCCAAACTGAAGCCTTTAGTCTTCAGAGGTAGACTGTTCTCGTGCCACTGCCTATACCTAGAGATATCTTGTTTATTTTTTCATGATTTAATACTGCTGTGAAATGGTGTCAGCAATAACAGTCTAATCCCAAATAAAGATCTAAAAAAGATACCCCTAAACATGGGCTGTGGAAGCAGACCAGTCTTGCCCCGTAGATTTAATAAAGGTTTCAGTTTGAAATTCCTTGTAGAATCGACATTCACCTGATGAAGGCCGAATGGTTAATAAGCGAAACGTTGTGATAACTGACACCGATTGGATTAGTTTATTTTGTTTTATGGGATATCAACCTGAAAGGGTTATTTTATACCGACAAGATTTTTGGGATATTTTTCTACAAATAGAAATCTATTCATTGCTGTTTATTTTTCAAAAATGCATTGCTGGTAATATTTTTTCAGAAACGTAATGTAGTAATTTCTTTTCAAAAATGTATTACTTATATTTTTAATATAAAAATGTATTTTTATATTTTCAGAGTGTTTTGTCCCCAGTTTGATGATTAAATACTTGATAATAGCTGGGACCCTGACAGGAGCTATGACGGACCTTGGTACATCAGCAATTAAGAGGTTGTTGACGAGGCACATTTTTTCCCGTCGTAGGTTGCCATTTCTTTCTGCAATAGACCAGTTGCAATCCATCTATAGAATCGATTTGCCCGTAGCTGGGGGCGGGGAGAAGAAGAGGATTCGTACCTTTCCCAAGTGGCGTTCATTACATTAACTTGCGTCCTAATACACTTGGGAAAGCTATGCATCCATCTCTTCTCCCTCTAACTATGGGGAAAATAGCGGGACAGCTTGGGCGCTGTAGCCTTGATTGGCAACCAGTCTAGTAGAAGGATTATTCAAACCACTTACTGCTTCGTGTGTTCTGCCACTTTATCTTCTGAGATGCAAAAGGCACCGATAAGCCATTGCACTAATCTGCTTTAAATGTCACCATGAACCACAATTACAACAGAGGGGGAGTGGTGACCACAGAATAAATGAATGAATTAGCTTTTTCTAGCGGGTTTTTTTTCTGAAATTATTGACAACAACGCCTTCCCATAACAAGAAAAAAAAACACTTCTGTAAACTTTCATCAAAAGAACCTTTATTACACCCTAAAAAAATTAATATCTTTTATAAAAAGAATTTTTAAATTATATATGTGTTTCCCCCAAAAAAAAATTGTATAAAAGCTTTTAATTGCTATAAGAAAACTACTGTCGCATATATTTGTAGATGTCGTCTTTGATGTCTCTTCGCACCAATGACAATTGTAAATATTTAGTTTTATCGCATTGACACTCAAATTAGATACTGAAATCATTGACTGTGAAGTGTATTTCCTAAGTCAGACGAGGAAAATATATGACTTTGACCTGATGTTATTTACAATCTAAAAGTAATTTCTTGATAATAATATCACGTGTCTATCTAAAGTTTCCTAGAGAGAATTTTAAGCGTATTCTACTTATGGGTAAACCTCAAACAAACATAACTTATGTTAAGATATTTTTTATGTTTATACATACTTTTTTTTATAGATACAAATATTTAAGTAAATGCTCTGTTTATAATAAACAGTGTAAAGAATATTTACCGGCCTGAATGTTCGAAAAATTTTCATAGAAAATATGCGTCCTCCGACAGGAATCGAACCTGTAACCTATACGAAACCGTCTTATAGCCTGACGTGCTTTTACCGATTGAGCGTCTCGGTTAGCAAGGTTGATTTTACTGTTTTTAAACCACAATTATCCATGATTTTCATTCATACATCTGCTCGATGCGTTTCCAAATGTAAACAAAGTTAATACTGTTTATTATCAAACAGAGCATTTACTTAAATATTTGTATCTATAAAAAGAACGTATAAAAATAAAAAATATCTTAAAATAATTGTCGGACTTTCTCCATTTTATAATGTGTTACGTCATTTGTTTACAATTGGATAAGCTTTGTCCATTTCATAATGTGAAACATGACTTAAAAACTAATAAAAGTATATAAGATAATTATATATGACGTCACACTACGAAACGGACAAAGTCCGACAAATATTTTATATTATCTTCTGTTTATACGTTATTTTTATAGATACAAATATTTAAGTGAATGATCTGTTTATAATAAACATTATTTTTACTTAAATATTTGTATCGGTAAAAATAATGTAGAAACAGAAAATATTTTAAAATAATTGTCGGACTTTGTCCATTTCATAACGTGTGACGTCATTTTTTTACATTTGGATACGCATTCAGCAGATATGAATGAACGTGAGAGATTCATGGAAGATTGTAGTTTAAAAGCAGTAAAATCGACCTTGCTAACCGAAAGTTCCTCTCTGGCTCAATCGGTTACGGCACGTCAGGCTATATGACGGTTCCGTGTAGGTTCTGTCGGAGGTCACATATTTTCTATGAAAATTTCTCGGGCCGGTAAATGTTATTAATACTGTTTATTATAAACAGAGCATTTACTTAAATATTTGTATCTATAAAAATAACATTATAACGTATAAAGTCAGACAGGGAAAATATTTGATTTTGATCTGGTATTATTTACAATCTAAAAGTAATTTCTTGAAAGTAAGATCACGTGTCTATCTAAAGTTTCCTAGATAGAATTTTAAACATTCTGCGCTTGGCTTTACGTCAAACATGACTTAATAAACTAATGAAGGTATATAATATAATTATATATATAAATATACTAGTAGAAAATAAAAGTATAATAGTCTCATCTACATGTAAAAAAAAAAGAGATTTCAGATAATAGAAGCTCTAATAGTAAAAAAAACGAGAACCCAACACTCAATTAGATTAACTACAAACACGGCCACAATGTTCTGAACGTGTTTGGAAAAATGAAACATTCCTATAAATTTAGACACAAACATAAAAAAAACCCATTCAGTTAAAAATCAAAATGAAAATCGCCCTTGATAATGCCTAGAAGAAGAGCCGAAAGCGCAGGGATATGCAGGACAATTTTTTCGCACTTTGTGTCCAGCAAACTCGTACAAACACAAGAAAAACTAACGAAAAAGCTTTAAGGAAGTTTGTATAAAAGAGGGATGGCTGTCCAAATACGCAATTATCAAATTGCACACACACACACACACACACACACACACACACACACACACACACACATATATATATATATATATATATATATATGCATGTATTGGTTGGTTGTTTTGTGCAGCGTCATGTCAAACTCGATGGTTTATTTAATGCTGAAGTGTAAATAGTTTGTGCGCAATTTTATTTATCAATTTAAAAAAACATAATAATACTGTATATAAAAGTGGACATTAACATCAACACTCAGAGGCGACAGGATGTTTCATGGTAGACGCAATCGTCAGGCGTGACGAATGCGTCTAGCATGAAACAGCCTGTTTGCCTCTCAGTGTTGACTTCAATGTTCACTTTTATATTTATATTTAGATACGCTCTATCTCTGATATTGAGCACTTAATTCCATAAAGAAAGCAAACGTTAAAACTATATTTCTTCACAAACATTCACACACACATCTCTCTCTCTCTCTCTCTCTCTCTCTCTCTATATATATATATATATATATATACGTATATATATACATACATACATACATACATATATATATATATATATATATAAATATATATATATATATATATATATATATATATATATATATATATATATATGTATGTATATATATATACAGTGTTTTTGTAACCTAGGAAAGGTTACTGGATAGAATAATCACACGAAGGTTGGTAATTAACGATAATACTTAGGACAAGAACAACACATATAAGATTCGCCAGCGGCGCGTAGATGTAGTAGTCAACTGCTATAAGTGAGTCAAGTGAATTCCACAATGAATTTCCAACTGCAGAATATCTACCAACCGCCTCACGCGGTCAGATGTGGCACAAGGCCGAATTTAATGTGGGGTATCCGAGCCCGTAGGCTCGGGCAAAAATTCCCCGTAGACCCAGTATAAAAACGGGGTCGGGTAGCTGCTTCCCGAGACGAGACTCTGCCCTTCGACATAAACTCGTCTGGGGATCTACTCTGCCCGAAGGCAGAGAGATTGACCAGCACGGCTGGAGACGAATCTCCCACAGCAGACCAACATACAGTATTTACTACTGTATTTATATGAATGGGGTCATGCCCATTATCGTCCGTAGGTATGCTACAACAAATGTATATATGCGGGTGTACCTGTGTGTGTGTGTGTGTGTGTGTGTGTGTGTGTGTGTGAAAAGTTGTGCTGAAAAGTTCTCTACTTTACCATGAAGGGATTTTAAAGATAATGAATGTTCATTTTGACAGAATTTTGTTAATGAATCTGACCTTGAACTTTTCAGAACTCCTACACATATCTAGTTTAAATAGGTATTTATTAAACCCTTAATAAATTTAGCTTTTTTCTTTAACTTTGCCAACTTTAAATAAGTGTCAACGTTTCCTAATTAATTATGTCTGGAAATTCTCCCCAAAACTTTACTTTTGTTTTTGAACAAACGCAATGGGACTTTTTATTTAACCATCTTTTTTTTTTTACACGTCCGCTGATAACACAACAACGTAGATATTTTCACCGGATCGCTCCGCGAAATTTAATTATTACGCTAATGCATTGCTTGCCAGTGTCACGTTTTGCACGAGGTCTCAGCAAGCTCAGAAGCCATATAGACTTACCTTCAGCTCTTGTTTTGCAATCAGTCAACTGTATTGTCTTTACATTCTTGACTGAAAATTCGTCAGCTGCAAAAAATGGCTTCCACATGCAGTGAGGGAAACAGTATTTTGTTCTTTCCTGTCCAGACACTGGAAATGTCATCTCTTTATGCAAAACAGACAATGGTAATGAAAGATGGTTTTATTACGTCATATAGACAGAGATGAACATATATCATTTAATATCTATGCGAGTTTTTTTATGTTTGGCAATTTTAATAATACTAATAAAATATTACAGTAATAATTAAAACTAATAATAAATGTAATCGTTGACACTTTAGCTTGCATAGGCCTGGGGCACTGGGATAAAAAGCAATAATAATAAGATGGAATACAACTAGTAATAAACAAATACTAATGATGAAGTGTGTATGAATCTAGAGTGTATTTTAATAATTTCATCCCAAGTAAGGCGATAATGCCACTAAGATGCAAGGGGCTACTGGGAGAGTAAAAGAATGAGAAAACTTTAGTGAGGAGAAAGGACAATAAAAGATATATGTCTATATTTCTGAGATGAGGTATTATGTACAGTATGTACATTATTTACATCTTTGTCGCCATATTTATTACAATGTTACGGCCGTTGTACCCTTAGGCCTTCTACAGGTGGTTGGAATGTCGAACTGAACCCTTTATTTCGCTCACTGGGGTAGACTATTCTCGTTCCACGTGCCATGTTTAATGGATGCCAGTTGTCAGTTATCTCCTGTTAATTCCCTTCTCCAAGTTCTCCACTGCCTTAACCGTGTATTGAACTCACACACTTTGGGTCCTCTCACTGGATCTAACGCCTTTATCCACTGTGCCTTGAGTCCTTGAGGTGGCAGTATAACTAGTAATAAAATAAGAATATTAATGAAGAGTGTATTGACCCACAATGTTTTGATAAAAAGCAACAACAATAATAAGATGGAATGGAACTAGTAATAACTTAATAGTAATAATGAAAAGTGTACTAACCCTGGGTTTTGTTAAAAAAAGCAAAAATAAGAGGACTGAATAAAACTAGAAATAAAATTAATATTTATAATATGAATTTTATTTACCAAGCTTGTTGGGATAAAAGCCAAAAAATAATAAAAAAATCTTATAATTACTAATAAAATAATAATAAAAATGGCAAGGGTGTATTGGCACTAAGTTTATTTAGAAATTGTATTGTCGCTGTTTCTTTATATGGAAACATTCGAACTTCATTCACCAAGCAGTTTGTACTATTGCTGGATGAAATTTATAAAATCTTTCTCTTAAAAATTTTTTTCAGGAAAATATGTTTCTCAAGTCCAGTAGCTGTTATGGCTCTTTCCAGTATTGATGAGAGTTTCCTTCCTTTTGTTCAAAGTATTGTGGAACTTCAATATCTTGTTTATGTCCTTATTTTCGAGTTAAATGGGATATCCATTTTATCTGTTGCTGCTGTTGAAAAAGTGGAGGCACGATGGCGTAGTGGATAGCGGCTCGGACTGAGGTATCGGAGAGGCGAGTTCGAATTCCAGTCGAATCCATTACATTCACTTAAGAATCATTATCCATTACTCCACCGTATCTCCTCATATATATATATATATATATATATATATATGCGTGTGCGTGTGCGTGTGTGTGTGTGCCGTAGGAAATACTTAACACTTCTCGTTTTCACTCTCGCGTGGTCATCTGTGACGTCACGAGCTTCCGCGTCTCGTATGCACGAGATTGTCATTGCTTTGAAATGTTTCATGCAACAAAAACAGACTATCACTATTGTTTCGTCCGTGTATTGTTTGATATATTGAAATGTAATTGTCATCTTTGATAATGGTTAATGTAAGCCGAAAGCTTAGATAGGATCAAAAGACACGTATCAATATGGTGATTT
Source organism: Acanthosepion esculentum (assembly GCA_964036315.1). Taxonomy (NCBI): domain Eukaryota; kingdom Metazoa; phylum Mollusca; class Cephalopoda; order Sepiida; family Sepiidae; genus Acanthosepion; species Acanthosepion esculentum. The sequence continues at coordinate 67,125,261 of OZ038505.1, forward strand.
CTTTTCGTCTTTCAATGATAATGTTATTAAGCTTATCAGACGATATGAAAGGAATTTACTTAAAATAAATAGACAAAACTTGTCTATATTATTTAATGAAACATTCATCAATGAAAAAATGCTGGCTAAATACACATAATTTAATATATATATATATATATATATATATATATATATATATATATATATGTATTCTATTTTCATGGATATTAATTTGTAACCCTGGGTTTCACGCTTTTACGATTATCATACATACTAGTTTATTTAAAAAAAAAATTGAATCTATTTATGCTTATTTGTGTTTGATTATTTGTGTGTAGCGAAGTGGGGGATTTTCTTTTATATATGCTGGAGATAACACTCTCACATACGTAGAGACACATACATTTAGTTGTAGACCTTTTAGTTCGTAGCAACACGCCCATATAAATAATCACCGACGTTTTTATAACGCTCTAACTTTCTGACCTGGAGTAACAAGGTGCCTCATGAGTTTAAAAAACACTTTAACCGAAACTGAATATAATAAAGCACAATACCACATCAAAATAAGTATTAATAATGATGAACCAGCGACAAATAATTACAAAAAAAGCTGTGCAACTTATACCAAGGAAATATTCTACTTCCCAACAAGCATGATAAATACATAAACCTATCAACTCACATATTAACGGATGATCAAAAGGAATTTTTAAATCTAGGACCAAATTGCCATCTCCAACCTAAATTCGACATTCTCGCAAAGAAAACGAAAATTGAAATCTTACATCAATCATTATGACAACTGGAAAAGGACACATTGATAATACTTCATCCAAACCTTAAAGATCTTCTCAAGGTAGAAGGTCTAAAAGATTATATTCCACGTAATAGAAACAAGAACAGTCCAACAAAACTCAAAATAGCTGCTACAGAATTAAAAAAACAACCCTAATACAGTCATCAGAAAAGCTGATAAATCCAATATTTACGTAATTTTGGATAAATTGGATTATCACAAAAAACTTCAACATCTTATTGATGATCGTTCTAAATTTACTAAATTGAATAAGAACACCACTGAACCTCTAAAGAAATATGGTAATAAACTTATAACATCCAACAATGCTGCTGCAGGATCCTTAAAAATAAACAAAATTATTGGAGATTACCAACCTGGCTACTTATACGGTGATGTTACACAAACCAGGATACCCATTACGACCTATTATTTCTCAGATTCCAACATGCATATACGAACTATCAAAATTTCTCAATGATATTATTACCCCATATCTCCCTACTAACTATAGCATTAAATCTACCCATGACTTCCTCTTAATACTTAAAAGCACAAAATTAAAAACAAACCACGTTATTCTTGTGTCACTTGACGTAGAGAATTTATTTACTAATGTTTCCGTCTCCGAAACTATTGATATTATCATTAATTCGGTGTATAAAAATAATTTAATTCCACCTCCATCAATCCAACCCAATATTATAAGAAAACTACTGCTTGCTTGCACCACTAGTGTACTTTCCTATAGCCAGAATGGTATTATTTACACACAAACTGATGGATTAAGTATGGGAAACCCTCCCGGGCCGTGCTTCTCCAATTATTATATGTCCTATGTTGAAAACAAGGTTTTTACTAAAGTTAATATACCTGAAATATATGTTCGTTATTTAGACGATAATTTTATTTTGGCTGAAAACAAGAAAGAAATAGAAAATCTGAAAACGACATTTCTACAAAATTCAGTCCTAAATTTTACTTATGAACTTAGTGAAAAAAATAAACACCCTTTCTTAGATGTTCTCGTCGATTTTAGTAATAATACTTTTAAAACTTCTGTTTATAAAAAAACAACTAGTAAAGACTCTTGCCATCTTGATTTCTCCAGTGAATGCCCTCTTATATATAAAATTGGTGTTATTAAAAATTTCCTCACGAGAGCGCACGAGAACTCATCCTCTCGCACGCTTTTCGTTAAAGAATTAAAAAATGTAAGGCAAACGCTGATTAATAACGGATTTCCTAATCAATTATTGGATTTCCACATTAGGCGTTTCTTGTCTAAGGTAGCTAATAGCAACGGCGAGAATAGAAACATAAACAATAATATTAATATTTTTTTATAAAAATCAGATGAACGAAAATTATAAACAGGATGAATGCAGAATTAAGAACATTATAAAAAAATGCATAACACCAGTTGACAATAGCAAAAAAAAATAGATTAATTATTTATTATAAAAAAATTAATTTGATCTCAATTAAATATTGATGGAGACCAACCGGACACTATTCGGAGCATACTTGTCGACAACACTAATATTATAGCATCATCTACATGCAAAAAATGGGCTAAAAATAATGGAAGCCTTATTAATAAAAACAAACAAACCAAAACTTAATAATATTAACTTTGAATATGGACATAATATCTTGTCCGTGTTTTGAAAAAAGAAAAGAAAAAGAAAATTATATTAACAGCTGAAATATAATCCTTGAAAATGGCTACATATATAGCCGAAAGCGGGCGGAGAAAAAGAATATTCGGACAGTTTTTATATAATTTATCATCTGAAAAGAAAGAAATATTACATAGCATGAGAAATTGTATGAAAAACTAAATAAAAGCACCTTGTCTGTCGTTTTCAATGAAATGTGCATGAAAGAAGAATTGCAGCCTAAATACACACACACACACACACATACACACACACATACATACACACACTCACATATAAATATATATATATATATATATATATATAGAGAGAGAGAGAGAGAGAGCGAGAGAGAGAGAGAGAGAGAGGAGTTTTGGCTATGTCAGCCTAAAGAGCAGTGAAGGAAGACTTGAAAATGAAATCGTACTTGAAATATGTGTGGCAACTTGTTACTCCAGGATAGAAAGTTAGAAATTTAGAGAGGGCGAAGATTATCTGAAATAAGTTGGAAAATGATCCTGGAATAATATATATATATATATATATATTTGAACTTTATTGCAATACTTAATGAGTTTCCAATTCTTAGCTGTGATTTCATCAAGATAATTCTGTTAAGTTTGCAGAATGATTATACATTCTTATTGCTCAAAGTAGAGTGCACTGGTGCTATAAAAACCTCGTAGAATTCCAGTAAGATATCTTTAATCATTTCTAAGATGCAACGGTTCAAACTTAATCCAAAAATTTGACAATTTTGCTGTTACACGATTTGAACAATTTTGCTGTTACGTTTGTTAGAATTTTTGTGTACATGGTGTATACTAGTGAGCAAACCAAAATGAGATGACTCATTTTATAGTCCACCAATAGGAGTCTAACCAATCAGAAGACTTGGAATATTCAATCCGACGTGTATAAAAGCGGCCATTTTCTTTTCACTCCCAATATCCACTGCCAACCTCTGATATGGAAGACCTTAAGAATTACTTAACATCCGCTACTAGATAATGGTGCTGTTTCATTAAACAAATTACTTACTACGTTGGATTTCTACATTCAGACTACGGTGAACATGTATAACAACATTCGGTATATATATATATATATATATATATATATATATATATATATATTCGAACGGAATCCTTTATTTCGTCCACCGGAGTAGATTGTTCTACTTGCACGTGCTATGCCTCTTCCGCTTGTCTTAGTTATTTCTCTTCAATTCAGCTCTCCATGATTGGTTCACCACTACTAGAGAGTTGAGTTAAAGTGAAATAACTGAGGCAGTCGCAAGAGGCATGGCACGTGGAACTCGAACAATATACCCCGGTGGACGAAAAAAAGGGTTCGGTTCGAAATTCCAATCACCTGAATAAGGCCGTAACTTTGTGAATATGGCAATGAAGTTGAGGTTAACAGTCCGAATAATGTAAATAACGACACAAATATATATATATATATGTCGTGACAATGTTTCGGGGCACGTTTACGAGGATCACGCGGTACACTAGTGTGCAGCGGCTCGGCGGTTGAGAATCACTGCCCTAGATGAACTGACTTCTAGGGCAGCCGAGTTACATTGACCCGAGGATAAAGAAAAAGATAACTGGAAATAAAATAAACAAGCCGAAAGAATCTGTCTGACGTCAAAAATATTAGGGTTGCGGGAAAAGAGCAAAAAAAAAAAAAATAAATAAAAAGGAAAACAGATGTCTGGAATTGGTGTAAAAAAATATCTGGCAACACTGATTACAGAAAACCTATTTGATTTGCTTCGATACCGTTCACATCTGACCCGCACGCTTTACCGTGACCTTTTCACCTAAAGGTTACTTCCTACGTCATGCAGGGACGTAATAGAAAATTTCTATCGCGATTGTACGGTGATGACTTAGACTTATCTAGGCTGCCTTTGGAAGTTCTTCGCCATATTTATCACGTTTCGGCTGTTGTACGCTCCTTCTGCAGCTGGTTGGAATGTTGAACTGAACCCTTTATTCCGCTCGCTGGGGTAGACTGTTCTTGTTCCACATGACATATCTAATCGATGTCTGTTATCAGTTACCTCCTGTTAATTCCCCTCAAAGTTCTCCACCGCCTTAACCAGGTATTGAACTTACAGGGTGGGCCGAACGTCCTGTCACTGGATCTAACTAACGCCTTTAGCCACTGTGCATGTGTCCTTGAGGACATATGTGCATGTATTTCTGGGTATTATAAGCCTAATGTCGTCAGCACAATTTTTTACCAGTTCTCATATTGGAATTTTTGCTGTTATCATTGCATGTTTTTTTACCAGAGCTCATATTGCAATTTTCGTTGTTATTATTCCTTTTCTCTGGCGCTCCTTATTACTGGTTCCCATATTGTATTCATTTCTACGCTTGGTCGGCTCAGGAGATTTTTGTGGCATAGCATATGTGCTGATTCCTTAAGTTTAAGAATTTTCCAATGATGTTCTATGTCTATGATTTCAACCTAATCCCACATATGGCAACAAAGATGGGGATCATAGTCCGAGCAATGTAAATAGTGTACATAATACCTCATCTCAGATATATAGACATATATATATATATATATTGACGCTGTCACACACCGAGAATGTCTGTATGATCACCGTCATTTTCGTGTCAGACATCTGAAATAGAAAATTATACCATGTAGGAGTGACAAGAATTTAGGACCACGATGTAGTTTGAATATATATATATATATATAATATTGGGTAATTTAACCCTTTAAAAGTAAAGAAATAGAAATTATATCAGAAATAGAAAATTATATTATATGGGAGTGACAAGATTTTCGGACCACTCTGTACAATATTTCGAGTTAATCGCCTATTCGTAGTAAATTAGTACTGAAACAATGTGGGATATATAAACCTTGAAATACATGTTACAATAAATAAAATATTAAAATAAAACTAAGTTGGAATTATATTCAAATCTCTGTGTTACGCGTTCTTGTCCTCAAGAACAGTGACATCAAACGTGGACCCTTCGGCCCACAAATTTGCCTGAGAATTTTGATAATGACACTAGAGTTGGCTCAAGGAAAATAATGGACTTTAAAATCCTATTTTTTCCACTGGTATTAAATTAGGAAAACGCAAACTGTTTTATTTTAATTCTAACTAGCTTAATAGCAGCACTCCGTGCGAACTTGTAAGCTAGGTCCTACGTGGGGCTAATTAAGGGAAAAGGGATATCTGGT
>OZ038505.1:67135927-67195927 GCA_964036315.1 Acanthosepion esculentum
ACGACCATAAACAATTTATTCAGCTGTTTTACTTAAATACCTGCCTCCCGATTCTGGCTCACGCTTTGCCATACTGAGTTATACTTTGTACTCCTGCAATTGAGCAACCCTAATAAACCACTACTAGGATCACTTTTCCACATGCCACCAAAAAGGAGGGTACGTCTTAGCCTTCGGTCTGCAAGAGCGTCTGCTATGAGGGCAAGAAGGGCCCGCGAGTCCCAGGAGCAGACTACAATGCGACTCAGGTCGCTCAGCGTAGCGCCCTCACGCAGGACTCGCAGTCACAAGAGGAGCGTGCCACCTGCTTGGCTGGGAAAGCTGCCTACAGGGCTTCGTTTCGATCAAGGCTCAAGAATGAACAACGGTCGAGAATGAACGCACAGGCTGCAGCAACCGCCTGGGCATCTCGGGCTTCCGAGACTCATCATCAAATGTTTCTTCGTAACGTATGAAACGCTGCTGCCACTGCGAAATCAAGGGCAATAGAGACACTTGACCGCAGGCGGGGCCGTCAATCCAGGGACGCTGGTGCAACAGCGACCGCTAGGGCTGCGGATACACCGCTCCGTAGATCTGTTCGAAATGCTACGAATGCTGCCACCACTGCCAGGTCGAGTACAGCTGAAACATTCAGGCATGCCCGTCAATCCAGGGACGCTGCTGCAACAGCTAGGTCGAGGGAGCCCAAGACAAAGCTGAAGCGGGCAACCCGCAATGCTCGTAACACTGCAGCGACTTCTGCAGCCAGAAACTCCGAGGGCCCACAGACAAGGTCAAAAAGACATTCAAGAGCTGCTACAAGCATGGCCGCTTTGCGCTTATCTCAAACTCCCCAAGCTAGCCACATACGCCTCGACGGCGACATTCATCGTCCCAGTAGCTCTTTTTGGTCTTTCTAGGCTTTCAATTAAGACCCCGGAATTAACCTAACTACGCGTGACGACATCAATGTAGGGTCAATGACCTGCGTTTGCCAATTGTGTAACGCCTGCAAATGGGCCGGGGAGCCTGCCGGTCTGTTCTGCTCCTCCGACAAATTCGACTGCCACCTCAACATGAACCAACTACCACGTTGATGGGACTAATAGCCAGGTTCCATCCTGACTCCAACCACTCCCTTAAAACAATTAAGTAATACAACAACTCCTTTCAAATGACCTCATTTGGGGCTCAGGTGGTTCGAGATCAGGGTTGGATGCCCACTTTCAAAGTACAGGGGCAGGTATACCACCGCATTGGGTCTCTGTTGCCTGAGGAGACCGCTACGCCTAAATTCCTTCAACTGTACTTTATTGCAGAGTACAACCTACAAGCCGAAACCCAGACTGGTATTTTGCCGCCGTCGGGAAGAGTTCATCGCAGGAACGTCATACTACTACTTCAGGTCATGCTTCACGAGGTTAATAGCTACATTCGCAGTTTCAAATAAGATTTGGAGAATGCTCCCTTTCATTCCTTTAGCATTGTAATTGACACCGACAAACGGCCTCATGATGAACACGAACGCCGCTACAATGCTCCTGCGTGCAACAAAGTGGCCGCTATTATACATGGGGAGCAAGACCGCGCTCGCTGGGTTGAGATGACGCGTGAACTCCTACCCGAAGAGGATTACATTCACAGGCATGACACTACCGCCCGCGTATTCCGCTTAAAATTGGGAAAACTTATGGACTTAATAGTGAAGGGGCGTATCTACAGTGAAAACGCAACCATTATTTTACATTGCCAGAATTTAAAATCTTGACCGTTCATGAATGGGTGGCAGTCTTCGGGTAAGCAGGGAGCAGCAACACAGCAGTCACCTATTGCCACCGGTTGTCCTTGATCTCATTGATTTAGCTACCAGTGAGATTTACTCAAGAACTGCGGATACGTGCGTAAGTTCAGTAATTCAAACCCCAAAGCAATTTAACTATATAAAACCCCGAGCAACGCCGGGCTTTACAGCTAGTACACTTATATATATATATATATATATATATATATATATATATATATATATATATATATATATATATGTATATATATATATATATATGTGTGTGTGTGTGTGTGTGTGTGTGTGTGTGTGTGTGTGTGCAGGAGTTGTACTTGTTGTGGAGCTGCAGAGGGGAATTGCTATGGGATGTGCTATCTCTCCTGTACTGTTTGTGATAGATGTGATCTTGAGAGATCGGATGCCAGATTACCGCTTCCTGAAGAATGAGGTCAAAATCCGGGCATTTATGGATGATTTAATGATAATCCAAGATGATAGGAAAGTAGCACAGATGCTTCTGGATAGACTCGCAGAGTTGGTAGAATGGAGTCAGGTGGCCTTCAAATCAAAGAAAAGCAGGTCACTGTCTATGAAGGGAGGTTCTGTCATACATGAAGTGTTTTCCATCGCAGGTGAAAAGATACCAACAGTGCCGGAGCAAGGTGTGAAAAGTCTTGGGAGGTGGTATAACTTCCCTGTGACAGATAATCACCGTGGGATTGAAATCCAGCAACAAGCGGCGGTGGGTCTGCGAAGAATAGACCAATGTGGGCTTCCCAGGAAATTTAAAGTTTGGTATATGCATTCTTGGATTGATGCCGAGACTTATGTGACCTCTAACTGTATATGAGCTGGCATTGTTTCGAGTTGAGATAATTGAGAGGAAGATTAGTAAATGCATACGGAAGTGGCTTGGTGTTGCAAGGATTCTGTCGCAGATCGCTTTGTATGGCAGCTAGAGAGGCCTTCAGTTACCTGTTACTTCTTTGGTTGAGGAGTACAAGGTGGCAAAAGTGAGATTGTACTCCATGCTGTGGGAATCTAGGGATGCTGTAATCTGGAAAAATCTACCGGAGGTGAAGACAGGAAAAAAGTGGAAAATGTCAGACGTGGTGTCATCAGTGGAAATGGTGTTAAAGCAGGCAGAAGTTCAGGGTGTTACAAGGAAGGGACTTGCTGGAATTGGCCTAGTTGAGAGGGAGAGATTCTGGTCAGAGGCCAGTAGACAGGAGCAACGCAAGTTACAGGAACAGGGGGTTTGAAAGCTCAAGGAGGAGAGACATTTAGTGTGGACTGTCCAGCAGTCTCAGCAGGGTCGAAGGCTCAACTGGGAGGGTATTGAGGGTGTTCAGATTAGTTGGTCTGATTGGTGTCGTTTAGGCGCAGGACATTTGAGGTTCTTCATACAGCCAGCATATGATGTGGCAGCATCACCGGCAAATTTGAGGAGTGCACGAGTCACCTTCCTGCCGGATGTGTGGTGCTTGTGGAAACCTGCGCCACATACTGTCATCCTACCCGAAGGTGATACAGAACGGCTGGTACACATTCAGACATAACTTGGTTCTGGGGGTCGTGGCAGCAGCTGCGAGAAGTGCTAGCTTACCCTCGACTGACCTGCAAAGGGTAACCTTCCTGAAGCAAAGTATGACTGACACAAAGCATAAGACCAGGTCGGAACACTCAAGGAAGTGGAGAGAGTTGGTTGATGCTACACTGCCAGTGGAGGTTATTGGGTCTGGACTGAGACCAGATCTAGTGTTAAATGATATCGCGAAGCAACATCTCTTGCTTAGCGAACTGAGAGTGGCATGGGAAGAAGGGATTGAAGAGGCTCATGAAAGAAAGTTTCTTCGGTATGAGGAACTGGTGGCTGAAGTCTGTTGCGGGCCCACCGTGTGGAGAGGTACTGAGCTTAATGGGCCGAAACTTCGCTGAAGCACGGCGCTCAACTGAAGATTACAGCTGGTCTGGAGCACTTGATATGTACATGTGTTCTATATATATATGGTGGACTTTCCCGTCGTATTCAACGTATGAGGGTCAAACAGCCCAATTCCTAGGAACCCACAGCCCAGTCACCAGCACATTTGATTTGATTATAGTGGTGAAGGCTTTATGCAGAACCAACCACACTTTTTGAATACAGAGACCTGGTGCACTACGTGCCACAAGTTCCCCAAACGACCCTCCGCAGGTTTTGAATTCATAGTTGTCATTTTCGTAGATCAGTTGCCACCCAAGACTATAGTACCCAGTCTGTCCTGCTATTTACCCATAGTTGGAGGGAGAAGAGGAGGATTAATACCATTTTTAAGGGTATTATCAGGTAATGTAATGTAATGGATTCAACTGGAATTCTAACTCGGCTAACCGATTCTTCAATCTGAGATGCTATTCACTACTATGTGTGTGTGTGTGTATGTATCTAAGTTTAATTATATCAGAATATTGATACAAAAATACTGATTCATATCTAGGGTTTAACATTACGCTGTGTTGATGCGGTTCTGTGATGTTGTACCACATGAAAGGCTGAAATATTAACAACAAAGCCATATGTTTAGATACAATGTAATGTGTTGTGGGTAGTTTGGAATGAAATTTTATTGGTATAACGCCATAGAACCGTATTATGAATTTACGACCGGAGTCTGCTATTCCCCGTTCGTTATGGTCGCATAGAAATCTTTGCTGTCATCTTTGATGGTGAATGTTTGTTAAAATGTCCTTATAACCACTCTGAAGGAACAGCATAATTAAAAAATATTCAAATGTTGGACAATTTTTGTCTTTATTTTCACCCGAAATTAAAGCAGCTATACGAAGTTTAGAACGGCTCATGATCAAACATATTAGACATTCGTTTTCTGTTATATTTAGCAATATATGTTTGAAGATATATATATATATATATATATATATATATATATATAATATCTGGATAAAATAAATGAAACAAAATTGGGTGTTTTTTTTATGAAAATATTTATTTCTGTGTTTTTGTATATTTCACACCACCTAGGTCTTTCCTCAGAAATCAAATGAGATACTGTGTTTGTGTGTTTGTTTACAGCGTTTGTTTACAGCGTTTGTCGTGAAGCGTGCATGTCACGTGATGTGCAATGCGACTTTGTTTGAATTTTTGGCGGAAGACTGATGATAGTGTCTTAAATGTTGTTTAAAAGGTTTTTTGACCATAACTCAAGAAATATTTCTTAAAATATTTTTAACTGTTGAAATATTTATGTAGATTTAAAATATCCACGTGTTTGTTTACCCCTAGTTTATATGTGTCTAATTTTAGAATTCAGTATTTTTCTTTTTTTCTTCTTCGTATGTGTGTTGTACTTAAATTACTGTGTTTGTGTGTTTGTTTTTAGACTCGGACGACACGTGGTGTGGAACGCGATTGTGTTTGATTCTTTAACGGACATCTGGTGTTTTGGTTATTGTTTAAAAAGGATTTTTTACCATATCTAAAGAAATTTTTTGAAGAAATATTTTAACTATTGAAATATTTATACTGATTTAGAATACCCAAGTCTTTGTTTAACCCTAGTTTATATGTGTTTAATTTTAAAATCCAGTATTTCTCTTTTTTTCTTCCTATGTATGTAGTGCTAAAATTTGAGTCTATCAATATACATTTGCAATTATCTATCGAATGTCGTGGTCTATTGAAGTGTTCTGCTACTGGGGAATATGAATTATTTTGTCGTATGTCTTGTTTATGGTTGTTGAAACGAAGCCTAAAGTTAGTTCCAGATTCGCCAATATATCCACTATTAGGCCATATTGTGCAGAATAGGTAGTAAATTATATTATTGCTATCACAAGTGAGGCGGGGTGGATGTATTGTGATTTTGGAGTTGGGTGCGAGAAATTCACTGTCTGTTATTATGTGTTTGCAAACGCTGTAAACAAACACACAAACACAGTATCTCATTTGATTTCTGAGGAAAGACCTAGGTGGTCTGAAATATTAAATAAATAAATATATACAAAAACACAGAAATAAATACTTTCATAAAAAAAACACCCAATTTTGTTTCATTTATTTTATCCAGATATTATATACATATCAAGAAAGTATACGTGGCCTCTCATTATGCTATATATATATATATATATATATATATATATATATATATATATATATATTGATGCATGTTTCATTAAATAATATAGACAAGTGTTGTCTATTTGTTTTATGTAAATTCTTTTCATATCGTCTGATAAGCTTAATAACATTATTAGTAAAGGAAGAAAATAAATCACAATATTGATACATAGTTTTTAATCCTATCTAAGCTTTCGGCGCACATAAGCCATTATCAAAGATGACAATTACATATTTCAAGATAGATATGTAGTGGGTACGTAGGTAAATTGTTGTCTACATGACGCAAAAATAAAAATAACACTGACGTCTCATTTTAACAGATATATTTACCAAAATTACACAAATATCTTGAAATACAAAAGAATAAATTTAGAAAATATAATCACATTTGCCTTCAGTCAATGCCTTCAGATGACTTCGGAATCTTCTGCAATTCTTCGGGATGGACCCCTTGTTTATGTTGGTGAATGCTGCCATAATCTTTGCCTTCAGTTAGTTCATCTTTGGTGTTAAAAGGGGTTTTGTAATACATGTTTAATGTAGTTTGAATGTAGCAATCCGACGTAGGAAGTAATTTTGTTCAATGTAACAGCAACAATGTCTAGTAGCAGCTATTCAGGAATTCTTAAGGTCTTCCATATCAGAGGTTGGCAGTGCATATTCGGAGAGAGTAGAAAAACGTAGTTCTGCAGGTCTATTCATCTGACTGGTTAGCAGTGGATATTCCGACAAGAAAAAAACAAAATGGCCGCCTTTATACACATCGGAACGAATATTTCACATCTTCTGATTGGTTAACTTTCTATGGGTGGAGTATAAAATGAGTCAGCTCATTTTGGTTTGTTCACTAGTTAATAGCTACACAAAAACTGTAACAGTTTCTTTGATCTCTGGTTCAACTGCGCCCTACACATAATAATCAAGATGGTTGAAGTCTGCAGAGTTAGGCACCCAGATGTAAGGTGTGATGTGATCGCATCTATTGTTTGATAGCCATGCATGGGTTCTCTTGCATGTGCGACATGTTGCGGGGTCCTGTTGCCAGACATATGTTCTTCCAGAGCCACCGCATTGACCCGGGCAGGCACTTCCTTCCGGAATATGGACCTGATTTATTTGAATGGGTCGTTTTCAATCGTGGCCTTGGTTTCACCAACAAATTCGGGAGTTCTTTTCTTATCAGAACAATCAGAGTTGGTTTCCCGATTAGCCATACATTCGTAATCACCATTAGGCTCATCCATCTCTTTCCGATTCCTGTGCAGTGTTCTCAGGTTGACGCCCAAACACTTTGTAATGTTGACATTGAAGCTTCCGGTGCGAATGCCATGTAGTACAGCAGTCCGTTTCTTAATTTCCGGCGGACTGAATTGAGTCATGGTGCTCTTCTTCTCACAGACGGTGCCCAACTAACCCTACTATATTGTGCAGTCGATAAAAAAAACAAAAAACAACAACGCGCATGCGCGAAATGAAAAATATAAAATGGTATATATATATATATATATATATATATATATATATATATATATATAGGGTGTGATGGGTAAATAGTCGCCAGATATATATATATATATATATATATATATATATATATATATATATATATATATAGCCGGTATATATATACATCTATATATATATACGTATGTATGTATACATAGGTATTCTCGGAATGTTGTAGTTTGTGCCTGCGTCTTCACTGACGCGACGCTTTTGTAAACATAAAATCACTGGAAGAAATCGTTGATGGAAGATAAATATGCCTTTAGCAAGTTTTAGGTTTTTCTTTCTTTCTTTCTTTCCTTCTTTATCCATTTCTTTCTTTCTTTCTTTCTTTTTGTCTTTCTTTCTTTCTTGGTTTTTTTCTTCTTTTCTCTTGGATTTTCCCTCTTCTTTACTCTGCTTTCATTCTGTTTTTTTTCTTTTAGTTTTGTTTAATTTGATCTTCCTCCTTCCTTCTTCTTCCAGCCTTTCATACCCTATTTCTTTCTTGCCTTCCCCTCCACCATTGCTTCTGTTTCTTCTCTCTTTCCAAGCCCCTCTTCTTGTTTCTCTCTCTTTCCCTCTCGTTTTTTTTTTGTCAGTCTTTTCTTTATTTCTATGTCGATATCAGTTCTTCACATATTTTTCACCCTTTGCCCATATTTTCTATTTTACTTCATACTTCTTTTAATCTTCGACTTATTTTTCTCTTTTTTTTCTTTTCTTTTTCATATTTTCCAATTTCTTTTTGTTTACACCGAACGTTTGTTCTCCATTTAAAAAAAAAAAAAATTTCTTACTTTCTGTGATACATTTTAATTTGTTTTTCTTTCATTCTTCTATTTCTTTCTTTCTATCTTTTTTGTAATTCATTCTTCTTTCTTCACCCTATTTCCTTCTTTCTTTTTAATTTATGTTTCCTTCTTTTCTCGCTTTACTTCTTTCTTTTACTATGTTTTTTTTCATTTGCTTCTTTTATTATTTGTTCTCTTCCAATTCTACTTTATCTAAAATTCCTCTTTTTCTGCCTCTCTTTATAAATATCGGCTTCAAAACCCCAAAGTTCAACCTAGTACACCGGAGACGCCATTTTAATCTTTTTGTACTTCCGTATTGATGGGAAGCGGAACGTTTGCAGACCTAAAACCAAAACCCCAACTCCTGCAGCCTATTTACCGATTTGAAAAGTAAGATATTAATTAAGACATTCTAATCAAACTAAAGATATTCCATCCAACCAGATTCAGACCCTTTTCTTTTTATCACAATGACCCCTAGATATTTACGAGTCATAAAATATCCGAAGCGTGCCATCTCAAAAAAAAAAACTGTTTTCTTATTGATATAAAGTTCATCTAAGTACAGTTGTCTTGTGCTTATAACAACAGCGAGACGTTCCTATAAAAATGGAATCGAAGGAAGCCTGAATAAGAACCGTTTCAGATAGATATCCTCATTGGGCTTTCTCGCACTACTCAATGGTGGATAAATTTTACTTTTAAATAGTATTCTGTATCCCAACACTAAATTAGCAATCTTTCATCAAGGAACCTTCATTTTTTGAAAGCCTTGAGTAGAACTATATATATATATATAAACATATATACAAGATAAAAAATAAAAATGAAAATAAATAAAAACAAGCAAAACAATTTGACCCAAATAAATAAGCAAACAACCGACTTCCGGTAAATGGCCGCGATAATAGACTACCAACAATAAGCAATATAAACAAATTTTTACTACGTTAAAAAAAACACCGATCAAAATAAATAAATAAATATATAAGATAAAAAATAAAAATAAAATTAAAAAAACAAAAAACAAACAAACAAAAAAACAAGCAAAATAATTTGACATAAATAAATAAACAAATAAGCGACTTCCGGTAAAAGTAACCGCCAAAATAGACTACCCGTAATGCACCACTGACCCATATATATAAATAGCTCGAGAAAAATAACAGCACTAGTCGCCTGACGATTGCACTAGCATGAAACAGACTGTCGCCTCTAAGTGCTGACTTCCATGTCCACTTTTATATATATATATATATATATATATATATATATATATATATATATATATATACAAACCATTGCAAAGGATGCTAGAAAAATAGTGGGTGCATTGTACCGCTCTGGAGTGTATCTGACTCTTCCTGGTATGCTTTATTTTTACAGGTTCAGATAAAAATCAAAAACAGACTACCGTATTTCCCCAAGTATAATACGCCTTCATCCATAATACGCACCCCTAAAATTGTGTTAAATGTGTGGGAAAATGCTTCTACTCACGCATAATACGCACCCCTTGTTTGGTAATCAAACCCTATAAATTGTACCTCTCAAATTTCATTACGGTAAGCATTTCCTACTCTTATTCAAGCTGTAATTAACGATATTTCTCAAAATCTCCGATCATCACGATTCTAAAAGAAAACGGAAATACCTATATCGTACCTACTGCGCAGACTCATTAACCCGTTTTTGTTCGATAAAATGTGCAATCTACCGGATCTGCATGTAGTTTGTCACAGGAAATGGTTTTAAAAATAGAATAATTTTATTCTAATTTAATTTTATGATAATTCTTATTTTATTTTACATTTCTAAGTATTGTTAGGTACATATGATTGTATTTGACATCCTAATCGCCGAACTGAAATCGACCTTTGAAACGGCAATTTTTTTTAAAGATTTGTATACGCACCCCTAATTTTGCATATTTTTCATAACAAAATGCGTATTACACATGGGGATTTACGGCACTGCTGCCATGTCCTGTCTAGAGTTGGTCAATCCTCGCTTTTCAACTTTGGTAGATTTCAACAATGTCTTGAATTATTTCCCACTCTACAACCCCTTACTTCACAGTGCAAAAGTCGGAAGCCTTTCGCTACTCAGTTGCTATTTCCAGGGAAAATCATGTTAGATATATTCATTAGTTCCACCATTTCAAAGCTTCACAGCTAAGACCCATCTACGTCTAATAATAAGAATTGTTGCATCTAGAAAACTCCGCAAGAACTGCTACTTTGTAGAGAAAACTCCCGAGGTGTTGCTTTCCCGATCACTTAAATCTTGTCCTCCATCATGTCAAGTACTAAACATTATCTTTCCTAACTATTCTCCTAATCTTATCTCTTCCATTTACGTTCATACAATGACCTCATTCAGTAACGTTCTACCTGGAGTGTCTCTTGGACCTTGTACTGGATTATGGATTACTAAAAAAAAAAAGTGATACAGCGAAAGAAATAAAAATGAACTGAAAAAATACGCATTGGAAATCTCGAACGAAATTTTGTTGCGCTAATGAAGATTGGGTTTGCCTTAAAAAATTAACGTATTTTGGGACAGAAATAATTAATGAATTTCAGTTACTTGAAGACCTTTTTCGTTCGTCTTTTACGGCCTTTTTGGAGTGATAGTTACCGCTACTGGTATTGGTGTTGATTGGTATCTTCAGATGATGAACAACCTAACGACACAGATTTAGAGATTAGAGAAATTAGAGAGACGGCAGACAAAAATAGAGGGAAACATTCTTTCGTTGTGACTCTTCTTATTCTCTTCCTTCCTTGTATTCGCCAGGATCTCGTTAAATACGTTTTTTTTTTTTTGCTCGTGTGTTTTGCTTTTCTAACTTCTTTTTCTTTCTTATTTTTCTTTACTTTTTTTTCCCAGGTTTTGTGTTATTTTCGTGTTTTCCGTCCTTTCCTCTTTCTGTTTTCCGTTCTTTCTTTCTTTCTTTCTTTCTTTCTTTCTTTCTTCCTGTTTTCTGCGTGCATCTTTATCGCTCTTTTTTCTTTTGTGGGGCGTATATGATCACGGTCCTCCATCTCTTCCTGTTTGTTGTAGCTCGTAATAAGTTTTGTCTTTTTGTTATTTCTCCTTGGCCCTCTTCCGTGATCCACTTGCTCCTTTTTTATATTCAGTTTTCCTTCATCCTTCCTTCCTTCCTTCCTTCCTTCATTCATTCATTCTAACTTTCTTTCGTTCTTTCTTTCTTTCTGTAAATTTTCCGTGTACACACTTATCGTTACTTCTTTTTAATTCCTACCGCTTTTTATAATCAGTTTTCCTTCCTTCCTTCCTTCCTTCCTTCCTTCCATCCTTCCATCCTTCCTTCCTTCCATCCTTCCTTCCTGCTTTTTTCTTTGTCTTTTGTTCTTTCTTTCTTTCTTTCTGTCTTGATTTTATATATACACCCTTATCGATAGTTCATTTTAATTCCCACCGCTTTTTTATACTCACGTTTCCTTCCTTCCTTCCTTCCATTCCTTCCTTCCTTCCTTTCTTCCTTCCTTTCTTCCTTCCTTCCTTCCTTCACTCTTTCTTTCTTTCTTTATTTCTTTCGTCCTTTCTTTCTGTTAATTTTCCGTGTACACATTTATCGTTACTTCTTTCTCATTCCTACCGCTTTTAATAATCAGTTTTCCTCATTCATTCATTCATTAATTGATTCATTCATTCTTGCTTTCTTTCGTTTTATATTTCTTTCTATTTTCTCTGAGTATCGCTACTTTTTTAAAAATTCCTACTGCTTTTTTATAGTGAGTTTTTTTTCTTTCTTTCGTTCTTTCTTTCTTTGCTCTTTCTTTCTTTCTTTCTTTTTTCTCTTTCTTTCTTTCTTTCTTTTTTCTTTTTCTTTCTTTCTTTCTTATTTTATATGTACACCCTTATCGATACTTCATTTTAATTCCCACCGCTTTTTTATACTCTCGTTTCCTTCCTTCCTTCCTTCCTTCCTTGCTTCTGCCTTTCTTTCTTACTGGCTCGTAAGAGAAAAAAATATTCCAAACTGACTCAGTGCAACAAATGACAGGAAGCTGTGGAGAGCAATGGTCACACGAAAGGAAATAACAAGTAATAGAAGAAGAAAGATGTTGTTGGTGCTGTTGATGAGGATGATGACAGGAGTAAATTTATGGTGGAACATATTCAAGGCTTTCAAACTAACAACATACCAACGATATATCACGTTTACAACTTACAGAAACGAGAGTATAAAAAAGCGGTAAGAAGCAGACAGGGCCAAAAGTTACTTAGAGCAACAAAAGCTAGTACGCTGTGGAGAGTCGTGATCATCCGGGTCTCGAAGGTGGATGGCAAATAATAGAAAAAAGAAAGATGATTATGCTGCTGCTGATGATACCAGTAAATTTATGACGAAAAAACATTCAAGACTATCGCCCTCGTAACATATCGACGACATATCACTTCTACATCCTTTCAAAAAACAATCTTCTCGCTATCACTCAGAAATGCTTTTTTTTGTGACGTCTTTTCGCTTTACTTTTAAATTAGCCAACTAAGCCAGTGAATGCCAATTTTATCGGCTGATTCTTTTTCGTTTCATATCTGTTTTTGCTTCTCTGCCGTCTCTCTCAGCGTTACTCTCGTCTTCAAGGAAATAAATGGCTTTAAGTGTAGCTAGGCATGACGATTGTGGAGGCTTTATTGGGGAACTATATGCTCTAACGTCTTGTAGATACTCCCCATTACTTTTTGCTTATTCATTCTGTTTTTCTTTTTGATTTCTTGTTAAAAACATTCACATTTTTCTGTCTTTTTTCCTTGGGACGTCATTTTTTTTACTCTCATTTCTTTTTCTGATATTTTTTTTAAAAAACATTCTTTTCTTTTTTTCTTTCTTCCGTTTTTTCTATTCTTTTTTATTTCCTTACTTTGTCATTCACTGCTGCTATTCGTTCATCCCTTCATTACGTCCTTCCACCCTTCTTTCTTTCTTTCTTCCACCCTTTCTTTCATTCACCCTTTCTTTCTTTCTTTCTTTCTTTCTTTCTTTCTTTCTTTCTTTCTTCCACTCTTTCTTTCTTTCTTCCACCCTTTCTTTCTTTCTTTTTTCTTTCTTTCCCCCTTTCTTTCTTTCTTCCACCCTTTCTTTCTTTCTTTCTTTCTTTCTTTCTTTCTTTCTTTCTTTCTTTCTTCAACCCTTTCTTTCTTTCTTCGTCAGTTATCTCCTTATTTTTTAATTCACTCCTTCTCTTTCTTGTTTCTTGTTTCATTTTCTTTCTTTTACATTCTTATTTTTTATTGACTCCTTCCTTCCTCCTGTCCTTTATTCATTCTTTCTTTCTTACGTTTGATCTATGTTTTTTTTGTTTCCTGACGTTTTTATTCATTCCATCTATTCCTTCCTTCCTTCTCCCATTCTTTCTTTCTTTCTTTTCTTCTTCTTCTTTTTATATCTTTATGTAGTAATTCTCTCCTGCTCTTCCTTTCTTTCTTCTTTCTTTTATATGCTTATTTTTCACTCATTCCTTCGTCATTTCCTTCATTAATTCATTTTTTCTTTCTTTCGTTTTTTCCGTTCTTTTGTATCTCCTTATTTGTTATTCGCTCCTGCTATTCTTTTGTTTGTTTGTTTGTTTGTTTGTTTGTTTGTTTGTTTCTTTCTTTCTTTCTTTCTTTCTTTCTTTCCCATTGACCCTCTACCGTTTTTTTCTAGTTTTTAGCTTTTATCCTTACCCTATGCTTTCTTTTTTCATCGTTTACTTTCATATTAGCCTTTTTTTAGCTTTCCTTCTCATTCGTTTTCTCTATTTCTTTTCTGTCTTTCTTTCATTTATTATTCGTTTATTTATTTATTTCAGTCATATTCTTCCTTTTCTTTTTATTAATTTTCACGCTCTTCTTTCTTTTTCTTTCTTTCTTTCTTTCTTTCTTATTCATCCCCTCCTTCCTTTTACCAGCTTTCTTTCTCCTATTTCGTTTTTCTTTCTTTCTCCTTCTATTCCATTTTTCTTTCTTTCTTTCTTTCTTTGCCATTTTTAGCTTTCCTTCTCATTCGTTTTCTCTATTTTCTTTCTGTCTTTCTTTCATTTATTATTCGTTTATTTATTTATTTCAGTCATATTCTTCCTTTTCTTTTTATTAATTTTCTCACTTTACACTAACTTCACTGATTTTTTTTCCTTTTACTACTTATTCTTTTTTTTATTTCTTCGGCCTTCCTTTTCATTCTTTTCGAACTTTTTCTTTCTTTCTTTCTTTCTTTCTTTCTTCCTTTGACATTTTATTTGCATTGAGTTTTTTTGCTTATTCGTTTTCTTCCTACGCTACCTGCACTTTCTTCTTTTTTTTCAGCCCACTCGCTTTGTCCTCTTCAGCTTTCCTTTTCATGCTTTTCTTTCTTTCTTTCTTTCTTTCTTTCTTTCTTTCTTTCTTTCTTTCTTTCTTTCTTATTCATCCTCTCCTTCCTTTTACCAGCTTTCTTTCTCCTTCTATTCCATTTCTTTCTTTCTTTCTTTCTTTCTTTTGTAATCTTTCTTTTATCTTATATCTAGTACAAAGATTTTCTGACACAAAACAGTGAATTAATCTTCCTCGCAGCAGAACTAGCATTTGATTCAATATATTCTTTCCACTTCTTGTCAGCAAAGAATGTTAGCCCGAAAATTTGCAACACGTCCTGGAGGTTAGCATCAAACCTACTAATGGGAAGCCAAATAGAGTCTCTCAAATGAATAATACACTGACGTGTCAGTTTGAAGCGTTAAAATTAACAAACCATTCCTTGTCCGAGTTCACAGCAGTTTGTTGGTTAATTTTTAGATCAGCTGCCGACTTTACTTGATAAGACGGGACTAAATAGTTGTGTCATTAATTCAAAAATATCTAGAAGTATTGCAGTTGGTAAAACTTACTTTCTATTTCATTTTTTTCCCTTTATTTTTACTCTTTCTTTTGTTTTGTTCCTACTTTCTATTTTCTTCTGTTCTCGGCATTTTTCCAATGATTCTTTCATTCATTCTCCATTTTGTCTTTGTTTCGTCTATTTTTATTTGAACCAAGTCTTCAACCGTTGTCCATATCTTTAATTTCTTCTTGTTTTCTTTCTTGCTTTCTTTATTTTAACGTTTTCCTTCTAATAAGAAATACACCATTTTTTTCACAAATTTATATAAATTTATTTATAAACAATTTTAAATAAAATTAAATAAATAAGATGGAACAAAATTTAAAAAAAAAAGCTAATGACAGTACACATGAATTTTACGCAGTCATCACAAACACAACAGAGAACTTAAAAAACTGAATAACATCAGATCATTCTAATCCGAAAATTTCTGATAAAGCTACATAAATACCGAAAAATAATTCAAATTTATAATGACCTATTTATATCATATATATATGTGTGTGTGTGTGTGTAAGTGTGTGTGTGTCTGTGTAAGTGTGTGTGTGTGTGTGTCTTTGTAAGTGTCTGTGTGTGTGTGTGTCTTTGTAAGTGTCTGTGTGTGTGTGTGTGTCTTTGTAAGTGTGTGTGTGTGTGTGTGTGTGTGTGTGTGTGCAAATATATAGAAAAATAGGAAAGAACCTTTAGGTTAATAATCCGAAGTTCATTAGTATTTTTGTTTTTATTTTAAAACAAAAACAGTGCTCGATACACAAGTAGAGCCTATATTATAATTACTTTTAAAAAATATGATTCCATCACTACATAGGAATTACCATGTTTCAAAAACAGAAGCTAAAAACTTCCAATTCAATTATAGAAATTAAATTAAATTAAAGTACGTAGTTTTGTTTTATCCTCAAGGGAATTTTTTTATCAAAAATTTCGATTGAAGATGAAACAGAACTAGGTACTTTAATTTAATTTAATTTCTATAATTCGATTTTGAAGTTTTCAATCAATGATATACAAATGATAGAAATTATTAGGAGGATTTGATAATTATAATTAAGTAATTCATTGAGTCTGAAAGAAACCTCAACAGAATGCAGAAAGCACTGGACGGCCGTTTCGTCCTATATTTGGGACTCAGCAGCAGTGCGCATCCACTACTGAGAATTGAAACCCTGACAGTTAGGTTGTCAAGACTCAATGAATTAATTAATTATACTTTATTCTATATATATAGCATACCTTAAAACCATATTTCTTGATATATATATATATATATATATATATATATATATATATATATATATATATATATATATATATATATATATATATATATATATATATATATATATATATCTTATAAGTTAAAAAATAGAAAACGCATATTTCCTATTTGTTCTTTATCTTATATCTGTCGGTTTCCGATCCATATTTGATCTACATTTGATATGTACTCATATTCATATATATATATATATATATATATATTCGATTTAAACACTTAAGATTATGAACACGTTTATGGTCAAATATTATACAAATATTCCTCGTTGAATTTATTATTCAGCTAAAAAGAAAACTAGGCGTGCACATCTCTCTATACACAATATCATGCAAGGATATCATGTGCAATATGTTTCCACGCGCTTCTTGTAAAAATCTAAAGTTTGCTTTTTCGCCTCGGCTTTCGTTTGAAGAATTTTGCCAACAATATTTTGGATCTTTGTAAAAGGTCATTGACGCAGAATCGGTGCCTTTGTACCAAAAATCAGCGAGCCGACATTGTCCCACCCCAGATTCTGATCATATTTCGTTTTCCAAAAGTCTTTACAGATACCCGGAAATAGCTTCTTGCTGCAGAAAATATGTAAAAACGTACCCAAGTCGACATGCGGACAACCGCTGAACATAAATAATCTTTACAAAACACTCACACACATATCGGAATCGTCATCCTCAATCCTACATAGACAAAATAGAATTATGATAAACTTACATGCGTAAATTATATACGTAGACGCTACTTGACAAGTCAAATACACGTGAAGTCTGCTTAACCAATTGAAAAGCACAAAAATAAAAATGCCTGTCTATATTTCTGAGATGAGGTATGATGTATATTATTTACATTATTCTGACTATTGTCCTCATCTTTGCCGGCATATTTATTACAACGTTTCGGCTGTTGTACGCTCCGACCTTCTTCAGGTGGTTGAAATGTCTAACTGAACCCTTTATTTCCTTAAGGACACATGGCACAGTGGATAAAGGTGTTGGTTAGATCCAGTGACAGGACCCAAAGAGTTTAAGTTCAATACCCAGTTAAGGCAGTAGAGAACTATCATAGGGAAATTTAACAAGAGATAACTGACATCCATTAAACATGGCACGTGGAACTAGAACAGTCTGCCTCAGTGAGCCAAATAAAGGGTTCAGTTCAATATTCCAACCACTTGAAGAAGTCCGGAGCGTAAAACGGTCAAAACGTTGTAATAAATATGGCGAAATGATGAGGACAATAGTCCGAATAATGTAATTAAAAATAAAAATACGATTTTTTCCATATCTCATTCACTGAATGTTAAATTCATTACTGTCTCCTATTTGTCGTTTATCCTATTGTATATACAGTGTGTATAAAAATACTTTTAGTTTTTATGTTTAAAGTTTACGGTAGGCGCTGTAAAATGTACAATCCAAGATACAATCTGAAAATACTTTAGAACCGGTTGCTGAAATCAAAACAAGTTAAAAATGTCCGTATAAACATGTGTCCAAAAGGTCGTCGGTGTACATCAACGCAGCAACTCATAAGAAATGTTCAAAATGTCTTCTGCTTGCTTATACGCACGCATGCACTCGTCGGATCATTGACTAGCGGACCCTTTCAGATACTCCTAGACGGTTGTTTCACAGGCCCCCATGACACATTGATAAAGCGCCCCTGCATTATTAATGTTTGCTTCATAAACCAATTGTTTTAGGTGGTCTCAAATATGAAAACCGAAAGGATTGATTTCGGGGGAACGTTCAAGACCTGGAATCGGCCCTCTCCTACCTATCCATCTTTCATGGAATTTATATGGATTTTTATCCTTGTTCTTGAGTGAGAAACCCTCCCCAAAATTTGTAGAAGTATTTTTGATACATCCTATATATATATATATATATATATATATATATATATATATATATATATATGATCGACTCTCCCGTCGAATTCGACGTATGGGGGTCAGGCAGATCAGTTCCTAGAAACTGAGAGCCCGACACCGACACATGAGATTTGATTATAGTGGTGAAGGCTTTGTGCAGGGCCATCCACACTTTTTGGAGGGACGAATACAGGGACCTGGTGCAGCGAATACCATAAGATCCCCAAACGACCCTCCGCAATATATATATATATATATATATATATATATATATATATATATATATATTGATTTAAGTTTATTATTTAAGATATTGAAGTATAACGTCTATTTATTTTATTTGAACTTATTTGCATATCTTATCTTTAAACAAACTTTTTCGACGAGAAATTCCTAAGTGTCATTAATAATTTATCACATAAAGTTAATTCAATATATATTTTTCTCTATATTTTTCAACTGTGACCATATTAAGTGTAAAATTATTTTTATGAATAATTTATGTTTTTCTTTAACATAAAAGGCATTTTAAAAAAAAAAAAAAGTATATTATCCGAAAAAATGTTAAACTGGTTAATATTGTATAGATAATCGTATTTTATCGGGAAGAAGGTGACTTGAACCGGCCACTTTGTATTGTTAACACGATCTATGTGACTGGCTTTCTTTTCAATTTTTACCCTTTTTATATATGTTTAATTGGTTAATCATGCACATTGCCCTATTAATTAACTTTCTGTTCCTGTGTTGTGGAGCTATTTCCTTAGTGGAAACTGTATTCGAACTAAATGCGTCCTAAATAGGTTAAACGTACAGAAACGTTAGGAACTTGTAATAAAGTGTTACGCAGAGTAATCGAGTTGTGATCGCTGACTACTTTTTTCCCTCGACTGCTACTGATTCCTACTTATAATAGATGGGAGAGTCTATTATCTAGACATGGTGTCTTTCACTATAACATCCTGTAAATGCAAATTGATTTTAATTATTATAACTATGTATATTGATAATATCTATTATTGTATCATAGTGAATTAAATATTTTTTTCATATTCTGTGGAATAAATTGAACATGTAACAGAAATCACAATAAATGTTTTAAAGATTATAAAATTATTGTTTTTTGAAACATCTATCTATCTATCTCTCTCTATATAAAGACATTTTTATGTTTAACATTGTTTTTATAGATACAAGATATATATATATATATATATATATATATATATATATATATATATATATATATATATTGTTTTTTTGAAATTCACATTTCTTGTGAAGTTTTTTTCAGCCTTTGTGGATACACAATTTTGTCAAATGTAAAAATTGCTTTCTTCTTGTATTACATAATCTTATATTTTCTGTAAGCAATTTTGGTGTAAACAGATTGACACTTTATTTTTGTAATATCATCTAAAAATGTCTAATTTATGGTAAATAAAGTGATTTTTGCGCGTTTACTTATTTTATGGTATGTTCTTTCTTCTTACATTTGCATTTACGGAAATAAGTCAATAATTGTAAACCGCTTCCTAATATTATGTAGAGTTGCTAATTAACTAATTACTAGACATTACTAACAAGTTCCTTGCTAAAAAAATATTCACTGAAATTGTTATTTACTAGTAATTTAGGCCCCCAGTCGTTGCCCCCAGCCACATATTTGCCAGGCCTGAGTTATGGATGGCCTTGACATGCTCTTCGACAGAATTGAGTCACTCTCAGTCACTGTGTGTTTATCTGAATCTAAAAGTAAACACGCTAAAATTCACCATCATCCCGTACCGTACGCTGACGGCTTAGTGGGAGAAGTTCGGACTGACGCAAATTCAGTCGAGTTTCGATCCTAGCTAGAGGCAACCGGACATCTATCCACACTGATGAGCTGTGAAACAGCAAAACAGTCTGTCTGTGAATGGCAAAAACACACACACACACACACACACACATATATATATATATATATATATATATATATATATATATATATATATATATATATATATATATAAAGACATTTTTATGTTTAACATTGTTTTATAGATACAAGTATTTAAGTAAAGGTCGAATTTACTGCTTATAAACTTCAATCTTCCATGAAAATTTCTCGGACATTCAGGCCGGTATATGTTATTTAATACTGTTCATTATAAACAGAGCATTTACTTAAATACTTGTATCTATAAAAACAATGTTAACATAAAAATGTCTTTAAATAATTGTCGGACTTTATCCATTTCATAATGTGTGACGTCATTTGTTTACATCTGATACGCCTTGAGCAGTTATGAATGTACGTGAGAGATTCATGGAAGATTGAAATTTATAAGCAGTAAATGCGACCTTGCCAACTGAACGATCCTTAGTGGCCGAAACGGTTAAGGCACGTCAGGCTATATGACGGTTCCGTATAGGATACAGATTCGAATCCCGTTGAGGACGTATATTTTGTATGAAAGTTTTTGGGACATTCAGGCCGGTAAATGTTATTTAATACTGTTTATTATAAACAAAGCATTTACTTCAATACTTGCATCTATAAAAACAATGTTAAACATAAAAATGTCTTTAAATAATTGTCGGACATTGTCCATTTCATAATATATATATATATATGAACTTTTAATTAATTCAACAGATTTTATTTAATTAATTAAAAAAATATGGCTATCCATATGTGCAGTCACTCAGTTATATGTCTTGCGTGATACACGCGTAGGCGATCATATATCTTTCAATACATGTTTGACGAGGCAGATTTTTTTTCTCTCAGTAGGTTGCCATTTCTTTCTGCGGTTGAATAGTTGCCATCCAAGGCTATAGAACCCGGTCTGTCCTGCTATTTAACCATGGCTAGGTGGAGACAGGAGAAGAGCATTCATACCTTTCCCAAGGGTATTAGCACGTAGGTAAACGTAAGGAATTCGACTGGAATTCGAACTCGGTTCTCTGATTCCTCAATCCGAGGAGATGCTTATACAAACATGCATATATGCAAACACTCACACCAAGACATACACACGCACATATACGTCCGCACACTCACATGTACACGCACATGTAATGGGGAAATAAATAATAACTGGAAATACCCTTTAATATCCCACAGTTTTGTTGTTTGCATTTTCTGGTGAATTGTAATTATTCTGTTCATGATAAACTACGCTCAGGTCGAGTTGTACGACTACCGAATTCCCAGGTTGTTGCATCGGTAAATATTTGAGCTCCACAACTTTAATTACAATCATATATATGAATACAGATTATTACTTAAAGAAGTAAGAGGGTACAAATTAAAAGATTCAAAATTGACAATGTTTATCCAATACATTGCTGCAGACATTAAACAGAGTTTTATCGCCTTTCTTTGGATTTTTTATGACAGCGAGTAATATATATTTTTTATATATATGTAGGTGTATATATATATCATTTACATGCACTCTAATCATTATACTGAGAACTTTACCTGCTCGCTATCAACTAGAGTTTTAGGAATGCTTCCATCAAAGGAAACGGCGCTAGATAAAATGTGTATTCTCAGTAGGAGACTACTTCGAAGGAGATTAAAAGCAGAATTGATATCTGTTGTAGTTTTATAGCACCTTTCCCGGTATTTTTTATCAGACCTTATACATACATACATACATACATATATACATACATATATATATATATATATATATATATATATATATATATATATATATATATTGTTGCATGTTTCATTAAATAATATAGACAAGTTTTGTCTATTTATTTTAAGTAAGTTCCTTTCACATTGTCTGATAAGCTTAATCACATTATCATTGAAAAACGAAAGGAAATCACCATATTGATACATGTTTAAATCCATTCTTAGCTTTCGGCTTACATAAGCCATTATCAAAGATGACAATTACATTTTAATATATCAACCAATACACGGACGAAACAATAACTATAGTCTGCTTTTGTTGCATGAAAAATTTCAAAGCAACGAAAAACTCGTGTATACGAGACGCGGAAGTGAAAATCGCGTCGCAGCTCGTGCCGTCACACATGACAACGTCTATATTATTTAATGAAGCATGCATCAATGAAAAATTGCAGCCTAAATACATACATACATACATATATATATATATATATTATGAAATGTGCACAGTCCGACAATTATTTTAAGGCATTTTTATGTTTAAGATTCTTTTTATAGATACACATATTTAAGTAAATGCTCTGTTTACAATAAACAGTATTAAACAACATTTACCGGCCTGAATGTCCGAGAAATTTTCATAGAAAATATTCTTCCTCCGACAGGATTCGAACTTGTATGCTATACGGAACCGTAAATGTGTTTAATACTGTTTATTATAAACAGAGCATTTACTTAAATATTTGTATCTATAAAAAGAATGTTAAACATAAAAATGTCTTATATATATATATATATATATATATATATATATATATATATATATATATATATATATATATATATATATATATATATATATATACAACAATACCATTTTTAAATACATAAATTTACAGTTTAACCATCTAGCAAAAAATGTAATAAGCACATCTTGAGGCTGGTTGAATGCAGGTTGTCTAGTATTTCTCGACAAAAAAGAAAGAATATATAGCAGCAGTAAAAGAGGTGGTGCAGAATGTTAAGCTGAATTTCAAACCTCAGGTAAACAGCCGAGATATGAAGTTCAGACCAAAAAACAGAAATGTTATTTGTCTCAACTCCACATTCAATAGGCAGTTGAAAACTAATATTAAAAATGTATTTTTTGGCCTTTTAAGAAAACATTTCCCTAAGTCATCTGTATTGTCAAAAGTTTTTAACAACAACACTGTAAAATTAAGTTATACTTGTACTGGCAATTTGAATGATATAGTAAAGAGGCATATTTATTACAACGTTTCGGCCCTTCAGTATCTGTCTATATTTCTGAGATGAGGTATTATGTACACTATTTACATTATTCGGACTATTGTCTTCATCTTTGTCGCCATATTTATTACAACGTTTCAGCCGTTGTACGCCCCGGTCTTCTTCAGGTGGTAGGAATGTCGAACTGAACCCTCATCTCTCATTGGGGTAGACTGTTCTAATTCCACGTGCCATGTCTAGTGGATACCAGTTATCAGTTATCTCCTGTTAATTCCCATCTCCAAGTTCTCCAGACTTAACCAGGTATTGAACTCACACTCACTGGTGCTTCTTTCGTTTATGTAGAGATTCGTTTCCTCACTCAAATTCTAGCCGCACTCCTCAAAATATTCAAAGCAACAGCAAAAAAAAAAAAAAAAGAAGAAAGAATTTGCACTCCCTTTCCCCACTAAACAAAAAATAACTAAATGAAAAATGAATCAAATTTTCCTTCTCTCTCATATTCAAGGAAACAAACACACATATATATACATACATACGTGCTTGTCACGCCCGTATATATATATGTATCTATATGTTTATATATATACGTATATATATGTGTATATGTATATATGAATGCGTGTTTGTGCACACACACACACACACACACACAAACACACACACACACACAAACACACACACACACACACACACACACACACACACACACATATATATATATATATAATATATATATATATATATATATATATATATATATATATATATATATATATATATATATATATATATATATATATGGTGCCTGTGATGTATTTGATTTTTTATGTGATTGAATTGCTGGTGCTTACATCATGTATTATTTATTATCATTACCATATATATAATTTGTTTTAATATTATTATATTTTTGTTGTATATAATTATATATAGGTATATATGAAGATATTTATGTTTTATATATTTTTCTTATATTTTATTTACTGTTATTATTATTAATAGTAGTATGATGATTGTATTTTATGATGTTGATGATGATGATGATGATGATGATGATGATGCCTCTATATAGATATTACGTTAAGAGACTCAATTGGTAAAATTTTATTTTGACACATTGTAAACTCTGATAAATATGATCCACTTACCTTCCCTTACCCGTCGTGTTAACTTGTTCATTCTTCTTAATGTAACTATCAATAGAATACCTTAGTGTAAGTAAACGTTTTTACTAGGTGGTCGAGAAGTGGTCTTTATCTTATTAAGATTAAAAATTAGTTTGACCTCAAAAACAATAGGCAAACATATTTTTAAATAGAAAAAATCAGGTGAGTCACTTTTATCGAACAACACTGTATATATATATATATATATATATATATATATATATATATATATATATATATATATATATATATATATATATATATATATATATAAAGAAGCTGCAAAATTGTAAATATGTTTAAATTCATTTTAACTTCATAGAATGTCGTTCGGTATAAGAAATCGCGGATCGAGTTCGTATACCAGTTGTGCTTTCTCATATTCCCTTACGCGCAAATAAGCTTGGGGTATATACGAATTAATCCCCACTTCCGTTCCCTAAAACTGAACAGCACCTTTGATATATATTTTCTTCAGTTTTAGCGGGTCTATCCTCGCACTTGGACAGAAATATCCAATTGTTTATCTTAACGTACAAGGAACAAGAAGGATTATATTTTAAGGGCATTGTTAAAATTAATGGTAATGGCAAACAAGCCATTTCCTTACAATAGGCACCTCCACTAATTATCGATTTCTAAGTTTTAAAATAACTTTTAAAAAATGAAAACGTAGTCGTGAAGCTTTCATTTCAGTTCGAATTGAAAGCTTAATGATTAAATTTACAATTTCCAATAAGCAAAATACTCTGATATATTTCAAATAGAAATTATATTGTTCGGAATCTCGACTTTTTGGTCACTTTCACAAAAATCGGCCATATTTGACACATTAAGACACACTTGTAAATAAAAATTAATCCTCTGTTTAAAAATCTTCCAAAAATAAAATATACTTTACTGAAACTTTATTTGTGGAATACGATCTGATTTAAAGTATAATTAATCTGATTTTAAAAAAAAATGTTTAAAATAGAAGAGAAATAGAATTTTCAAACAAACGGTAGCGGTGATTACGCGCTTATCACCGTTGCTTGTCACTCGTAGATCTCTTGACAAGCGATGATAAAATCTGTCTTTACTGTTGTTCTACGGATACTTTATCTGTTAAAACATAATTTAAGCAATTGATGGATATGCGCCTTTTTTATCTAATTTTTAAGTCCTGGGTAATCTTAAAAATGATGGGAAATATTCTGTATAATAAAACTTTATGAATGTTGAATTTTAATTCACTATAGTCATCACTCTTATTTTCTTTTCTTGCTAGAACAATTACAACTGATTAGTGAGTTCGATTCTCGGGGTAATATATGTAAAAAAATTGCTAAGATTTTCTAAAAATAAGACTTCAAAAATAAATTCATTCATTTGTAAATAAGTCCTGTAAGTTTAATTAAAATCTAACAATTTTTCGATTTTTGCAAGAATTTCCAAACCAATGTGTTTTTCACCGGAAAAAAAGTGTAAAAAACACTAATCATAAATTTACGTCGGCCACTAAGGTAAAAAAAAAAAAAATTTTAAACAAAATTTCAAACTTGCTAGGAAAGATAAAAAAATATAAAATAATGAAAAATACTTTGGTCTTTCCTCTTAATAATAACATCAATATTTTGACGATAAAATTTTGTTTTTATTAAGTTTGGAAATTTTTCATCATGCGATAATGTTTCTCAGCGAGCAAGAGGGAGTACCGACCTTATAAGAAGTTTTCGGAATTTATTGGCTGAACAGTCAGGGTTACTGTCGATTAAAATAATTTTTTTCAAGAAAACACGTCACTGAATGTTATAGCTCTTTCCACTCCTGATATGTTTATATTTTTGCTGACTTCAGTAAGTTTATAGCTCTCCACTTCTTTCTTTCTCTTGTAGTGCCTAGTAAGTTTTATTTATTCACCATCCCTTCCAGTCCCTGTACTGCCATCCATTTACATATGCTTATTGGTAGGTAACACGCTGCGTCCCTCTTGTTTCAGTATGCCCTCTGAGTGTTAACTTTTCCAAGTCTTCTTTTCTCATTATGTGTCCAAGAAATTTCAAATGTCTCATTCAGATTTTAAGTGTATGCTTCATTCTGGTTTCTATTTTCCTGAAAACTTCTACATTACTTCCATTTTCTCAGTATCATTTTGTAGAATCAGGTTTCTGTTGCCTCAAATCTCTCATTCCTCTGTGAGGAGATTGTCTAGCCGTCACTGCCATAGAGATGAACTGATATTACACAACAGTTGAATCCTGCATGTTTGTAAACAGTGTGTATTATATATACCGGCCTGTTTATTCGAGAGTATTAAGACAGAGTTCCTTTATTAAGATGGTCGAGTGTGCAAGATGGTAGGTGTAATTTATAGCGCTTAAAAAAAGGAAAACAATAAGTTTACTAAAATATACATTTCCACTTAAATACTGGGTGAGGTAGAAATATCTCTCATATATTGTTGTAGAGTTACTTTCCTCACTGGAAACTGTATTTGGACTAAATTCGGTCCTAAATCGGTTCAACGTACCAAAACGTTAGGAACTTGTTATAAGTATTACGTAGAGTAATCTAGTTGTGGTAGCTGACTACTTTCGTATTCGACTCCCAGATGGTAGGTGTAATTTATAGCGTTTTAAAAAAATGAAAACAGTAAAGTTTACTAAAATATGCATTTCCACTTTGAATATTGGGTGAGGTAGAAATACCTCTCATATATAGATCCCAGAAATGGACACCGTGGGGCGGTGTAATCGTTTGCAAGCTTGTCTTGCTAGAACAATTACGACTGATTAGTGAGTTCGATACTCAATAGGTGCCCCATACTTTCAACCTTGTGCCACATCTAAGCTACGCTTGGAAAATCACTATACATCTACCATATCAGTGGCGATGGTGTCTTCAACTAGTTAATGTCTTATCCTTACGTGGGACTTATTTCTGGGAGGTATATGTGGTGGTGTTTCTGCGACACGCTGTATAACATTTACATTAATAAGAAAAATATTTGCATAGGGATTTAAAAAAATGTGTACCTGTTGATCATGAATGCTCCAAACGTCGATTGTTCTTTTAACTATCTGTCTATATTTCTGAGATGAGGTATTATGTACATTATTTACATTAATCGGACTATTGTCCTCATCTTTGTTGCCATATTTATTACAACGTTTCGGCCTTTCAGTATCTATCTGAGATGAGGTATTATGTACACTATTTACATTATTCGGACTATTGTCTTCATTTTTGTCACCATATTTATCACAAGTTGTACGCTCCGGAATGTCAAACTGAACACTTTATTTCGCTCACTGTTCTAGTTCCACGTGCTAATGGATGTCAAAATTCTCCACAGCCTTAACAAGGTATTGAACTCACACTCTGTGGGTCCTGTCAACGCCTGTGCCATGTGTCCTTGAGGACATCTGTGTATGAATTTCTGGGCTTTATAAACCTAATGTCTTCGGCAATCATATTTTACCAGAGCTCATATTGCAACTTTGTTGTTATTATCGCTTTTCTCTGGCACTCCTTATTACTGATTCCCATATTGTATTCATTTCTATGCTTGGTCGGCTCAGGAGATTTTTGTCGCCAAGCATATGTGCTGATTCCTTAAGTTTACGAATTTTCCAATGATGTTCTTTGTCTATGATCTCAACCTGATCCTACAGAGGGCAGTGATCTCCCTTTTCTCTCCATATATGGTCATGTTAGACATAGCACGTGGAACTAGAACAGTCTACTCCAGTGAGCGAAATAATCTTCTTTCTAACGGTTGCTTTCTCTTTCATTTTGTATTCCATATCTTCTTTTAAGTACCGTGTCCCTTTAGGACGTAAGTGATCATAGCTCTCCACCTATTCCTTTCCCTTGTAGCTCCCAATTTATTTTGTCTTCTTGTCATTTCTCCCGCACTCTGTTCTGCCTTCCTCTTGCTTAAGCCGGTTAATCATGTCACGCGTTGGTTTCCCTTGTTCCGCTTTTCCTCTATCCGCCTTGTGAGTATCATATTTTCCAAGTCGTCCTTTCTCGTTACATGCCTCATAAATTACACCTGCTTCTTCCTGATGTTATGTATAAGTTTTCCTTGGATCCTGCATGTTTGTAAACAGTGGGTATTACACATACCGGCCTGTTTATTCGAGAGTATTAAGACAACGTTCCTTTATTAAGACGGTCGAGTGTACAAGATGGTAGGTGTAATTTACAGCGTTTGAAAAAATGAAAACAGTAAGTTTACTAAAATATGCATTTCCACTTAAATACTGGGTGAGGTAGAAATACCTCTCATATATTGCTGTAGTGTTACTTTCCGCAGGGGAACTGTATTTGGACTAAATTCGGTCCTAAATAGGTTCAACATACAAAAACGTTAGGAACTTGTTATAATAAGTATTACGCAGAGTAATCTAGTTGTGGTAGCTGACTACTTTCGTATTCGACTCCCAGTCGACCCTCAATGCCTCCTACTTATATTAGGTGGGAGAGTCTATTATCTATAGACTAGGTGTGTTTCACCATAACATATATAGACCCCAGAAATAGTTCTCCCCTTATATCCTTCTGTAGTACCACACCTCTGTTGCCTCGAGTCTCGTCTTCATTCTTGAAGAGAACGTCCAACATTCCCTGCTGTAAAGGAGTTCAGATATCAAGTAACAGTTCAGTACTCCTTTCTTTATTACCAACGAAACACTCTTGTCTCGTAATACTCTCCTTAACTTTTGGAATGCGTCTTTGGTCATCCCTATACAACTTTGGATCTCAGCGTCGCAATATCCGTCCTCTGTCAGAAGACATGCCAGTTATTTAAATTTCCACACCTGCTTGATTATAGTGCCCCCGATCTGTAAATTGCATTCAGGGCTCATCTTTTTACTGATATGTGTTGTAGTTTATGCTTAGTCCCTTCTTCTCGCTCTCCTTCACTGCGTGCTGTAGAATGCTTTGGAGTTTCCGTTTCATTCTACTATCTGCACTGTGTCATCTGTGTATGTTATGTTGATAGGATTATGGCTACCAATGATGTATCCAGTTCTCTCAGAATTGCCTCACTGTATAAGTTGAATAAATCTGGTGAGAAGAAAAATCCTTGCCATACACCCCTTTTTTTGTATATCTGCTGAACTCATTTTTTTTTTTAGCTTTATGCAGGGGTTTGCCCAGCCTTTGGAGTGCCTCCTTGGCCATCCCAATCCGTCTTCGGATCTCAGAGTCGCACTTGCCGTCCTTTGTCAAAACACTTCCCAGATATTTAAATTTACGCACCTGATTGATTTTAGTGTCCCCGACGTGTAAATCGCATTTCGAACTCATTGTTTTATTGATTACTGGTGACCATGCCTTCTTCTTGTAGATTCTGCTTAGATCCTTCTTCTCGCTCTCCTTCGCTACCTTCTGCTGGAGATTTTGTAATTTCTTTCCCGTTTCTGTTATCAGTACTGTGTCCTCTGTGTATCTTATGTTGTTAAGATTGTGGCCACCAATGCTGAATCCCGATAGGATTTCCAATTCTCTCAGAATTGCCTCGCTGAATAGGTTGAATAGGTCCGGTGAGAAGACACATCCTTGCTTTACGCCCACTTTCTATTTTTTTATATCCGCTGAACTCATTCCCTATCAGTCCGTTTGCTGCCAATATAGGTTCTTGATTATTCTAATATCTTCCCCAAATATATCAAGGTTATTGAGCCGTTCCAACATATCTTTGTGGCGTACTAGGAGAACGTTTAAGAAAATGAAACAGACATGTTTCCTACGTTTACGGTTAACATCTGCCAAGATAATCAAAGCCTGTGTTGCTCTCCTTTTTGCGAAACGGTCTAATGCTTTGGCATCGACTGTAGAAAGTGACACAGAGTGATTGAGAGTCCCACTCATCAACTATTAGTTTCTAACAATTATATTCTCCTATGAACATATGAGTCGTTAGAACAACGGTTGAAATTTTAATGTCTGTTCTTTGGTCAATTCATACCGTCTTTCGGTAAAATAATTATGAATAATGTTCCAGTCAGTTAAATATTGCAATTCTAAATACTTGAATTAAATCAAGCCTAAGACGTTTACTTTTACGTAAACAGCCAATAATGATCTTCTTTGGATCCGACGTACAAAAACCGACTCGTGTACGAAGAGAGACGGCTTCTTCTGCATAAAGGGGCGCAGTTTCGAATCCGGCCGAGGAGAGCATTCACCCTTTATTAAGTTTTCTCGAATATTTAGGTCGGTAGTTGAAATAAAATACTGTTTAAATTTAAAACGAAGCGTCTGCTCAAATATTTGTATCTATGAAAAATAACGTTTGAAGTGATAAAAATATGCCGGTTTAATAAATAAAATCCATTATTTCTTTGGAAATTACTTCATTGTGGCTGCTAATAATTAATCCTGTTAGGATTTCTAATTCTCTCAGAATTTCCTCTATGTATAGGTTTAATAAGTCCGGTGAGAAGACACCTCCTTGCCTTACACCTCTTTCTATTTTTGTATATCTGATGAACTTCTTTTCTGTCTCTATGCAGGCGGTTTATGTCAGTATAGATTCCTAATCATTCTAATGTCTTTTCTGAATATGTCACAGTTACTGAAAAGATCTTTGGGACGTACTTTGTCGAATGCCTTTGTGTACTCTATAAAACACAGGAAGACGTCCTTCTGCATTTGTGTTGCTCTTTCTGATAAACTTTATGAGCATAAATATCGCGTTTCTTGTTCCGGTGTCTTTGATGAACCAACACAGATCTTGTCCTATCTGAGGCCGATTCTAATGTTCACTATATTCTTCAATTTTTAGGTTCCTTTCTCTGTCTGCTAGCAGGACTGTGTCATCTGCATCTCTTGTATTGTTAGGATTGTGGCTGCTAATAATGAATCCTGTTAGGATTTCTAAGTCTCTCAGAATTGCCTCTCTGTATAGGTTGAATAAGTCCGGTGAGAAGACACATCCTTGCCTTACACCCCTTTCTATTTTTGTATATCTGCTGAACTTACTTTTTTTTATCTTTATGCAGTTGGTTTGCTGCCCGTAGAGGTTTTGATTATTCTTTTGGTGGGTGGCGTTACAGGGAGTGAAAGAAAATGAGAAAACTTTTGGAAATAAAACTAAAGAAACAGGTTTCAGGAAGACAGAAGATGGCGATTGAAGTTGCATTTAGACTTTTTGGTGGCTGGGAAGTAAAGAAAATCAGATGAGAGATCCACAGGTGAGAAGAGCGAACGATGAAACTTAAAACAGAAATGGCTGTTGCAACAAGTAAAACGCTGAGACCGAGTTGTCAGTCTGGTAGCACGCTTGAATTCGTCAACCCGAGGCACGAAAGAAAGGAAAAGCTCATCAGACCAGCCGCCATGGAAATATTTGAAGAAAAGACGGCGGGAACCCATGTCACGTCGGTGTCGTTTTTTAAAAAATATTTTTCTTATTTGAATGAAAGCAAACAACTTGCAAAACATTCTACAAATTCTGTCTCCAGTTGTTCCGATGTTATAACTATTTTTAGGATAATTAAAAAATCGTTTGAAAATATTTTAAAGAGAGCACACACACACACACACACACACACACACACACACACACATATATATATATATATATATATATATATATATATATATATATGTTTGTGTATATATGATGAAAGCAGTGACTTAAGACATTCATGGTAATAATATATTTCGCGAAATCAATCAGATCTCGTTTCTTCAGATCAAACAATTTTACAGCAATTTGTTGTAAAATTGTTTGATCTGAAGAAACGAGATTTGATTGATCTTGCGAAATAAATTAAAGCTTTCATCATTATTATATTTGCTTTGTTCTTACATGTACATATATATATATATATATATATATATATATATATATATATATATATATATATATATATATATGGTATAAAATGACAATTGGAAAAAAAATCTTAGTTTTTTATCGACGCGTTTCGCCTTCCGACTTTTTCAAGTCAAAAATGCAATCGAAACGACTTTGTTGTTATAGTTACATTAAAATATCCAAATTTAAAAAGATAGACGCTTCTGTCTAAGACTTTTTCTGGTTAATGTAAATTTTCTTTATACTAAGAGATTTTTTTCATGTCGACAATACAATTAAATTCCGAGATCAATAATGTAACTATTACAAGAAAATCATTTCGATTTCATTTTTGCCTTGAAAAAGTCGGAAGACGAAACGCGTCGGTAAAAAAAATAAGATTTTTATTTTCTAAATGTCATTTTATACCATTTTGTCTTGTCCACAGAATTGATGTGGGAATATATATATATATATATATATATATATATATATATATATATATATATATATATATATATAAGGGGCGTAACAACGAAATTGTTCAAATCGTGTAACAGCATAATTATCCATCCCACAAAATGTTCAATATCTAAAAAAACACTAAACTAACTGGGCTCCTTTTTTCTAGGATTTTATATCAGTCGTTTAGCCATCTTGATACCATTTATCGTAAGAATCACTGCAAAACCCTTTGACACTATTTACATTATTCGGACTATTGTCCTTATCATTGTTGCCGTATTTATTACAACGTTTAATCTGTTGTACGCTCCGGCCTTCTTCAGGTGGTTGGAATGTCGAACTGAATCCTTTATTTCGCTCACTGGGGTAGACTGTTCTAGTTTCACGTGCTATGTTTAATGGATGTCAGTTATCAGTTATCTCCTGTTAATTCCCCTCTGCAAGTTCTCCACTCCCTTAACTCACACTCTCTGGGTCCTGTCACTGGATCTAACCAACACCTCTATCCACTGTGCCACGTGTCCTTACAACGCCTTTATCCACTGTGCCATGTGTCCTTACGGCCGAAACGTTGTAATAAATATGGCGACAATAATGAGGACAATAGTCCGAATAATGTAAATAATGTACATAATTTCTCATCTCAGAAATATAGACAGATACAAAACCCTTTGAGTTATTCAGCTAACAGGAGAACAGTCTAAAATCGTTTTGTGTCAGACCCAACTGAGCAATGGATATGGGAAAAAGATCATGCAGGACTTTTTAGTAATGGTATAAACATCCATAGACTGGCTTCCATCTTGAAAGTCCATCAAGAGAACAGTGAATAAGTTAAAGAGGGAACAGTAAAGAGGAAAACTGGATCAGGTGGTCAAAACAGGAAGTGGGATCCTCAGTTCAATTTAGAGATAAAGATATTAAATAGAAAAGATACAACTAATGTCATTTGGCACATGAGAATGGAGTTTCAGCCATGACAGTCCCAAGAGCAGT
Source organism: Acanthosepion esculentum (assembly GCA_964036315.1). Lineage (NCBI taxonomy): Eukaryota > Metazoa > Mollusca > Cephalopoda > Sepiida > Sepiidae > Acanthosepion > Acanthosepion esculentum. Next base: position 67,169,440 of record OZ038505.1, read on the forward strand.
GAAAAGAAGACTTGAAAATTAAATTGTACTGAAACGTGTGAGACGCCTTGTTACTTCAAGATGGAAAGATGGTTAGAGAGGGCGAAGATCATCTTGAAGAAGATGGAAAATGATGCTGGAATAATATATAATTGAACTTTATTTTCATCGTTCTTGAGCTTCCGATCGAAAGCTATGATCAATTTATGATGAACATGTCATTTTCGTTTATGATCGACTTCATCACGATTCTTTTGTTAAGTTTGAAGAGCAATTAGACTTTGTCATTGCTCAAAGTAGAGTTCAGTAGTGTTATAAAATCATCGGAGAATTCTAGTAAGATATCATTTCTAAGATATAACGTTTCAAAGCTTAATGCAAAATGCATGTTTTTCTCTCTCTCTCTATCTGCACATACACACATGCACACACACGTACACACACACACACACACACACAAACACACACACACACACACACATATATATATATATATATATATATATATATATATATATATATATATATATAAAGATGAAAAACGATTCTTAGCAAACGCATTTGATTTTATCAAGGCCCTCAGAGGACGAAACAGGTTGGTTAATTTTTTCCTCTTATATTTTTATTCTTTTTGTTCCTTTATAGATACGCTCTATCTGGAAATAATACGCACACATGTATACACATACATAAAGACATGCACATACATATATATATATATATATATATATATATATATATATATATATATATATATATGTCGGTATTTAATAGCCCCATGTCGGTATTTAATAGCCCCACCACCCACGAGCGTAGATGTGACATAAGGCCGAGTTTAACGTGGGTCAGCCGAGGCCGTAGGCTCGGCCAAAAGTTACCTGTAGAACCCGCATAAACGGGTCGGTCTACCTCCTCAAACGAGACTCTGCCCTTCATCATAGCCTCGTATGGGCTCCTCTCTACCCGAAGGAAGAGAGTTTCACCGTATAGCTGAAAAGATTTCAACTAGTATATTTGCCAACCGCCCCACGTGGTCGAATGTGGCACAAGGCTGAATCTAACTCGGGGTATCCGAGCCCGTAAGCTCAGGCAGAAATTCCCCGTAGACCCCGTAAAAACTGGGTTGAGTCGTTCTACCAACCCAGACGAAACTCTGCCCTTCGGCATAGCCTCGTCTGGGTTCCTCTCTGCCCGAAGGCAGAGAGTTCGACCGTATAGCTGAAAAGACTTCAGCCATTCAATATTTACTAGAACCACCAGTGTAGACGTGGCACAAGGCCGAATTTAACGTGGGCCTTCCGAGCCAGTAGGCTCGGCCAAAAAATCCCCGTAGAAACCGCATAAACGGAATCGGGTCAGTCTACCTACCCGAACGAGACTCTGCCTTTCGGCATAGCCTTGTCCGAGTTTCTCTCTGCTCAGAAGCAGAGAGTTCGACCAGCAAGCTGAAAAAGATTTCGGCTCATCTCTGTCGTCCGTTATTTATAGCTACTTATAGGCAGTTACTACCTATAGTGTAGTCACTCATGGGGGTGACATGTTATTCCATTACATCACTTAGTTATGAAAAAAATCCCCCTAAATACCGTTAGTGTTGTTCAATTTCATTATAAATACGTGAACATTCCTGACAGAACGAAGAAAGAACACTGATTTAATTGGTTAGATATATGGTAGGCTCCTGTGAAAACACTTCCCAGATATTTTAAGTGCGATGCAGAGATCCGAAGACATATTGGGAGGGCCAAGGACGCATTCCAAAATCTCTGCAGAGCATAACGAAACAGGAGATCTTTGGCAACAAAGAAAAGAGTACTGAGCTGCTATGTAACATCTGTCCTCCTTTACGGCAGCGAATGTTGGACGGTCTCCTCAAAGATGAAGAAGAGACTCGATGCAACGGACACATGGTTCTACAGAAGAATGCTAAGGATATTATGGACCGATCGTGTGAGCAACGATGAGGTTTTGGGAAGGATGCAAACAAGGAGGAAGCTTATACTTAACATCAGGAAGTGGCAACTGAAATATATGCGATACGTTATGAGAAAAGAAGGCAACGGAAGTATTGTTCTAGAGAAGGATACTAAGGATATGGACCGAGTGTGTGAGCAACGATGAGGTTTTGGAGAGGATGCACACAAGGAGGAAGCTTATACTTAACATCAAAAGAGATAGTTGAAATTTCTGAGATAAATAATGAGAAAAGAGTGCTTGGAGAATCTGATCCTCACAGATCAAACAGAGGGAAAGAGAGACGAGGGAAAGCAATGCCTGACATAACTAGCCGGCGTAAGCAAGTGGATGACAGAACACGGCCTGGGTGAAGTAGCAAAGGGCCCAAACTTATTATCTACAAGGGATAGGGGGAAGTGGAGAGCCATGATCGCTTACGTCCTGAAGGTACACGGCACATAAAAAGAAAGAATATGGTCGGCTCATCATGTTAAATCAAATTTTTTCCAGGGGCTGTTTCATGAGTTTTGCGACTGCATAAAGAATTTTATCCTAGGTCAGAAAGTTTCTTTGGGAACGAATATTGATTTTACATATAAATGACATATAAATTTACATATAAATGACATATAAATTTACATATAAATGATATTTTAACCAATCAAATATATTTAACAGATGAAACTTTTCATGGAAGGACCTTCGATGGTCATGATTTTCTTTTTTCGAATTGCGAACCGTGAATGACTTCGATCAGAACATATTTTACGGGGAAGATTTTTAGAACGATGTAGAAAATGGTAAGTCGAAGACGGGAAGCAAAATATTATCATGTTACTGGAAAGTGAGAACATTTTAAAGCTTCAAATATGTCCAGTCTAAGAGGAAAACACTTTTGGGCGTAGATAGTCAGAATTCCGTTTTAAGGCAGGTTTCTTGAATTCCTTGAATTTGAGGAAGGTTTCTTGAATTCCTGGAAAAGTATATTACAGTATGATTTTTGGCAAAGTTTAAAGGTCAGATCCGAAAAAAAAATGGTTTTAGTGTATTCTGCCGCACGTCCCTCGGCAATATCTATTATTCAAAAAAAAAAGATTTGTTTATAATGTTAATAACAACAAAAAATGAACACTATTCAGTTTTCATATTGCTTATTTACAAGGTTCATTTTATATTTCAGGGTTATAAAAATACAACTACAATAGAGTATTATATATATATATATATATATATATACATATATATATATATATATATAATTATTTTGGGGGATTTAGGCTAATCATATAATAATTCGTCGAGCATAGAATAATTCTCAACAAAATGCAGAAAGCATTGGACGGCCGTTTCGTCCAATCTGAGACTCATCAGTAGTGCGCATGCACTACCGTTTCGATACAACACAAATGTCATACCAACTGTACCACGGGCCTCGGTGACGGAGAATGCACAAACTACACACACACACACACATACACATATATATATATATATATTAAATGGTGCAGTATAACTAATATTATAAAGCAGTAATCATACAAAGAATTAATCAGTAAAGTTAATGTAATTAATGACGAATTCACTTCGCTAACAGTTTTAATAAAGCAGTAACTTACTAACCATTCACTGAATGACGCGATCCTTATGTCAAAAATTGTAAAATGGATGAGATGTTCCGTCGATGATTATCATATTATCATCATCAGTCATGATTTTTTTCCCTTTTCAGCTAACTTCCAAGCTTGCAATACATTTATTTTCGTCTTGGAAGTTACCTTTTCGTCTTGGAAGTAATTCTTTGTATGATTACTTCTTTATAATACACACACACACACACACACACACACACACACACACACACACACACACACACACACACACACACATATATATATATATATATATATGTAAGCAAATGTGTGGATGTAGATCCGACGGTATGATGAAAATGTGGAAAAGACAAAGCAAAATCCGAATATATGAGTTTACTGTTTTTATTATGTTTTTGTTTTTGTTATTCTGTCGACGTCAGACGTTTCGGTCAAATAGACCTTCTTCGGGACATGGTTAATGGAGACATAATTATATTAGATTTAAGTTTGATGGAGAGACGATATATACAGGACTGGTCAGAAACAGAAAAACTGAAATTCTAAAGTCAAGTATTCTTTCTTAGAGTCGGATATGCTGGCGTCGCGTGGGCGGCAACTACGAAGACCTGCGCACAGGGAAGAAGATTGTGTCCTAAGTGGAAGGTGAGGGGGACTATTTAAAACTATAGCTTATCGGTACGTTTGTCACGCATTAATCTCGCCACAGATGTCGCGATCTGAAAGAAACCAGGTCTATTATTTACTGTATGTGAGATGGCTATCATGCCAGCCTCATAAATCTGTCTAAGGTTCTTATTGTGGATATATTTTAAGATCTTCACAGAGTCGAAATCAAAATTGTGATCAGATTTGGCTATGTGTATAACTAAAGCACTGCTTAGATTACCGAGGCGAATGTCACGTTTATGTTCGGAAATGCGAGATTTCAATGATCTACCTATCTCGCCTACATAACTCAGGTTGCAGTCTCTGCAGGGCACCTGATAGACGCAAGCATCGGATGTAATATGTTGTCTGCTATATATATATATGATGCTGGTCCGTTTACGAAACTCTGGAGTCGGGGTGGATGTTTCTCTTAGCTGATTGACGTTAAGTTCAGCATCCCGACTTCTGGGTTTCGTAAACGGACCCTCTGAGAATCACGCCGTCCACTCGTCAGTGGGTATCATAGGAGAACGACGTATGATAAAGTAATAACAAAGATAACAAAAGTAACGGGAGCATAAGCAAAAAGAAAAAGAATCTTTATGAAATCGGCTAGATTTATATATTTTTATTTCGCGCATGTGTGTTGTTTGTTTTATATATTGTCGACTGCACAGTATAGTAGGGTCAGTTGGACACCGTCTGTGAGAAAAAAAATGCACCATGACGCAATTCACTCCCATAGAAATTTTCGAAACAGCATTCCGTACTGCATGACATTCGCACCAGAAGCTCCAATACGAATATTTCAGAGTCTTTGAGTTTCAGTTAGAGAACATTGCAAAGATTTCGGTTAAAGAGTTGGATGAGTGTAAGGTATTTGGAGTGATCACTAGTGATGGGGACACCATTTATCTTTCCACCGGTCCTCAGACTTCGTACCGAAGCCTACATCAAGTACCTTGATGAGGTAGGGTTGCCTGGGGCAAGAGGATGGCTGCTGGAACATATGGCCGACAGCAGTATTCTGCACCGTGCCATATAAGCAGGAGAAACTAGACATGTCTGTTAGACAATGACTACGACCACGTTACCCTTACATCTGACCAGCTAACTCCCCAGACTGCAACCCCCTTGATTATTATGGGTGAGACGCAGTTGATGGAGAGACCAACAAAACTCTTTGTAACACGAAAGATAAATTGAAGCCAAGAATTATGACAACATTCACCTGTTTAACTAAGGAGACCGCCCAGAAGAGTTGCAGGAGATTTCTGAAAACGTCTGGAGGCCTTGCCCGAAGCCAATGACGATTTTATTGGATAAATTTACTCTTTTGTATTTCAAGATATTTTTGTGTAATTTTGTTAAATATATCTGTAAAAATGAAATGTCAGTGTTATTTTCAATTTTGCAAAATTTAGATCTATCTCTCTCTCTCTCACTCTCTCTCTCTCTCTCTCTCTCTCTCTCTATATATATATATATATATATATATTAAAAAAGTAAATCTGTGGATTCTTAATCTGTTTGTTTATCAAAATATTTTATCCCATTTTATTGCGGTTCCTATCCTCTTTTTGCCCCTTCATTTTATTTTTATTACCTTCTTATCTTCTCAATGTCTACCCATCTAGTCAAATTCATCACCACTGACCACATAAGGGACGTCTTCCCCACCCCAAATCCTAAAAGCCTCTTCCCCTAGTTCAAAATCATACTTCCCCCACTTTCCACACAGATAAAGACAAAACTGACAAACGCGTTTACACCGATCATTTTCAAAAAAGTTTCACAGGCTAGGAATAAAGCAGGGATCGGATTTATACCAATAATATCATCCACAACGAGTTCACACCAGCGAAAAAAAAACCCCACCGCTGGTGAGTCTTCCCCGTTTCTTTGTTTATTTCTCGCAATGCTGATGAAGGACACAGGCGTGACCGAAAATTCCGGACTAGTAACATTAATCTCCGTGCTTCTTCTTTGTCTTGTGATGAACAATTAATATATAATGAATAATTTTCACACTCATCACATTGGTACCTTTTTATTTTCCCTTGTTTTATTGACCAACCTATCTATTTGATCTATATATATATATATATATATATATATATATATATATATATATATATAATAATATATATAGTCAAGCCTAATGAGCCAGACAAACCTACCAATGTTTCACTTAAGCAGATCCTTCCAGATCGATTTGATTATTGGCAAATCAAGAATTCGAAAGATTTTCGAGACGAGTATAGTTACCTATATATATGTATATATATATATATATATATAGGTAACTATACTCGTATATAAATATATATATATATATATATATATATATATATAAGTAACAGTTTTCACTTTGCTATATATATATATATATATATATATATATATATATATATATATATATATATATTCAGATATGTATTGTTAAATATAATTGACAATAAAGGTCTATTATCATAAATTTGTGTGCATGTTGAAATGCGTTCTAATGGAGCTGTGGTCAGATAGGTGTAACGTAAGATAAGCATGTTGTTGTGTAACCGATGTAATTATTCATGAGTACGGTTTGATCAGGAACACAGTTCCTTAAGGGGCATTTAAACTCATAGATAATGTTCGTTCATTGTAATTTTGACTTAGCTGGTGTGTTGTTATTTCTGAGGATAAGGTTAGCTGTCTTAAATTTTTTATAGTAGATAATTAATTTGATTTTTTTTATTCGGGTCAATTGGGGTAGTGTATTTCTTTATAAACTGTCTTAGTGATATATATATATATATTTGTGTATTTAGGCATCAATCCTTCTTTCATGCACATTCCATTGAAAACAACAGACAAGGAGCTTTTATTTTGTTTTTTATACAATTTCTCATGCGATCTAATATTTTTTTTTCTTTTCGGATGATAAATAATATAAAAACTGTCCGAAAGTTTTTTGGTTTTTTTCCGAGTGCTTTCGGCTATACATGTAGCCATTTTCAAGGAGTATATTTTAACTGTTAATATAATAAATAGTTTGTTGTATGTATGTTTTATAAAATGTTGTCATTTTTTTTCTAAACACGGTCAAGATATTATGTCCATGTTCAATGTTAATATTAATACGTTTTGGTTTGTTTGTTTTTATTAATAAGGTTTCCATTATTTTTAGCCTTTTTTACATGTAGATGATGCTATTATATTAGTGTTGTCAAAATGTTACGAATAGTGCCTGGTAGGTCTCCATGAATATTTCATTGAGATCTAATTGAGCTATTGTCAGAAAGGAGTAGAGTGAGTCTGCGTGTCAAACATGTTGTAGTGTGGCCTATATAATTATTTACGAATTTTGATTAATCAGGAATACAATTCCTTAATGGGCATTTAAATTCGTAAATAATATTTGCCCTATTCAATTTTGTTCTAGGAGGTGAATTATTATTTTTAACTATAAGGTTAGAGGTTTTAAATTTTTTTTATAATAAATAATTAATCTAATTTTTTTGCTATTGTCAACTGGTGTTATGCATTTTTTTTATAATGTTCTTAATTATACATTCATCCTGTTTATAATTTTCGTTCATCTGATTTTTATAAATATATATATATATATATGAGAATGCCTGTATATATGAGAATAGCTATTTAGATGGGTAGAGATATATGAACAGACTGGAATCTTGGGGAATACGTAAGCAACAAGACCGTTCGTAACAGTGGTTGCCGCGAAATGCGTTGGTTACACAACATGCACTATTTTAGGAAGGCGGCACTGCGATATTGTCATGAAAAGCCTTCCATGTGCATTCCATTCAAATTTGTTGACATTGCAACACAATGCTTCAAGTAATTCCCAGCATGGTTCCCTCGACAATGACACAAAGCCACAAGTGTTGGTTAGATGAGGAATTTGTTTTCCTTCTGCAGCAGAGGAGGTGCAGATTTTCCTCTTTCTCGTTTTTCTTTTCCCCTGACATCATTAAGTGTCGATTGTCGTCTTTCCCAGTGTCAAAGTCGTCAATAATCCTAGCAATTACTGCTGATACAAAACTGTTGCCATTTTCATTTTGTTTTGTTGTTAGGCGAAGATATAACCAGTGTCACGTTATCTCGGTAAATACTGTGTGTATTTTATTAGAATCTTCTCTATGTACCAGAAACTTAAATGTAGTAATTAAGAGGTACCGTAAATTGCACTTTACATGTCGATCTGGAGTCGAGTTCAAGATTTTTAACTCATATTTCTGGTTGAGGTCTATATATAACATATAGGTCGACCTTAAAGCATACGGTAGGCCTCCAGTAGTCCTAAACTTTCTTACGTTTTTAGCTCTAGAAACACGAAGACATATTAAACGCAAGGATGTAATTTATTCGCTCTTTTTACCTCCAGAAACATGGAGTCGTATTAAACGAAAAGATATAATTTATTTTCTCTTTTTACCTCCAGAAACATGTCGTCTTATAATAATAAATGATTTAATTTATTTCCGGATTTTAGCTTCAGAAATAAGTGGCCCTATTTGGCTCAAGAATGTAATTTGTCCCCTGTTATTAGCTGCAAAAGCATGGAGTCGTATTAAACGTAAAGATGTAATTTATTCTCTCTTTTTACCTCCAGAAACATGGAGTCTCATTATAATAAATGATTTAATTTATTTCCTAATTTTAGCTTCAGAAGCACAAAGTCGTATTATACTCAAAGAAGTATTTTCCTCCCCGTTTTTTGCTTAAAAAAACACTGGGTCCTATTTTGCTCAAGTCATATTATATACAAGAAAATATTATTTCTGGGTTTAGACATAAATATATACGGTAATTACTGCCAAACTGATACATTTATTTAGGTTTTCTTTCCTGTCTACTTGAATTAAACATTTTTTTAAAATATTTCTTATATTTTCGAGCTATTTTTTCATCTTTGTTGTTTTAAATAAAGCATTTCATTCAGTTCTTGTAGAGCGTTAATTAAAAGATAATAGCGTATCAGAATGTGCGATCTGGGCAGCTACTGATTCTTGACAAAATCAGAGAATGGTCTGCAATACATTCAATCCTGACCAGGCAATTCGTCTCTAGTGTCATTTATAATCTTTTTATCTTCATCGTCTCTAATTATTTATATCGCAAATACAAATTAAGTCATCAATATATAAATATATATATATATATATATATATATATATATATATATATCTTTTTCACGCTGTCACATGATAAAAATCTACGCCAAGCACGTGATATAACATCATCGCGTCTTTTGAATTTAAAAGGATTTTAACGTTTTTAGTTTGTAAAAAAGTAGCAACATGATTACGCTACAAGATAATTGGCAAATGTTTGTTTAAAAAAAAAAAATTTGACTAAAATATTGACCCTGAAGATGAACAATGATGTTCGAAAGCGCTAGGTCATCGTATGGACAATACATATTTCGAAACTATTTTCAAATAAAAAGTCTCATTAGAGAATATGAGAAAATTCAAAAGAAAATATGTAAGACTATGTTGTCTTTAACATTCAACACTACATGTTTGAAAGAAAAGTTGCTGCCAAATTACACACACACACACACACACACACATATATATATATATATATATATATATATATATATATATATATATATATATATACCACCATTCACATATATATATATATATATATATATATATATATATATATATATGAATGGTGGTATTCGTTTGGAAAAACATCGGATAGCTCAATTTGCAGTACAACAAATTGGTACCCAAGAAAATATAGGGACTATAAAAAGAAAGAACCAAGAACATTAAAACAAGGCGAAAACAATCGTACAGTGTTTAAGCTCCAAGTCCAAAGAAAAAAAAAACCAATACGATTAAAAAGACAACTACGTAAATTGCTCAATACTCTAAGTAGAGTAAAACCTAAGATAATCCTAAGGAGCCAGGCAAACCTACGTAGGTAGTGTAATATACGAGGGTCATTCAATAAATAAGGTGAATTTTTCGGTATAAGGCCTTCTAATACAGATAGAAGCTTACGTTTTTATTTTTTATTTTTTACTTCTTTTTCACATGGATTTAATTTTTTTTGCAGATTAAAAAAAAACTTTCAGAGTTTTTGCGATTAACAAAGATGGGCGACCAAGAAGCATGCTCCAGGATTGAACAGCGGTCAGTTATCAAGTTTTTGGTGTCTGAAGGGTGCAAACCAGTTGAAATTCATAGGAGAATGTCAACTGTGTATGGTGCCACATGTTTCAGCAAAAAAATGTCTACAAGTGGACTAAATTGTTTAAGGAGGACGGGGCAGTGTTGAGGATGAAGACAGGCCTGGGAGGCCTACAGAAGTGAGGTCTCCTGAGGTGATCGAATTGGCCAATGAACTCATTCAGTCTGACAGAAGGGTGACAGTGAATGACATTGCAAGGACTTTGAGCTTATCTGTTGGGACAAACGCAGGGGTCATCAGTCAGAAGGAGTCATCTTGCATCATGACAACGCAAGGCTTCACACAGCAGCCCAGACGGGGCAGACCATCAATGAGCTGGGCTGGGAACTGCTCCCTCATCCCCCTTACAGCCCAGACCTTGCCCCTTCAGACTTTCACCTGTTTGGTCTCTTGAAAGCGTTCGCGAGAGGCACGAAGTTTAAAATTGACGATGAAGTCAAAAGTGTTGTGAGGGGCTGGCTGAGACATCAGTCCAAAGATTTTTACGCTGAAGGAATACGGAAGCTTGTGCACAGATGGGAAAAGTGTGTGACAGTGCTGGGAGACTACGTTGAAAAAAAAGAAAAGAAAAGAAAGCTTCTATCTGTATTAGAAGTCCTTATACCGAAAAATTCACCTTATTTATTGAATGACCCTCATATATATACGTTTTAGTAATCCTTCCTATTAATTTTATTACATAGAACAAACAACGATTGTCTTCTAAAGTTTTTAGTGTAGAGTTAATCGCTTGATGTCGGAGTAGTAACTTGTAATGAAATTCCTGAAATAGTCTTTAATGATGTCTGAGCATCAACTGGAAAGAAGCCAGTAAGACCCAGTGAAGCATTCATATTGTTAACGGTTTGGAATTCGAAAAGAAATGGGTCCACATGGTGATGGAATAAATCTTATCGTCACTCAAGATTGACACAATATTTATTGAAAGTGTATTGCCGTCTTTTAACGTGAGGCGTCTTCATGAATTTTTATCTTTTTTTTTTCTAGCAGTTAGAGCATTATTGTATTAAGAGCTGCAATCGACAGAGAATTGTGGAGAGCTATGATCGAGAACGTCTTGAAGGGACATGACTCGAAGAAGGAGGAAGAGAAGAAGAAGGAGGAGGAGGAGGGAAAGAATAAGAAAAAGGAGAAGGAAGGAAATAATAAGAAGGAGGAGGATGGAAAGAATAAAGAGGATGAAGAGGGGCGAACAAGAAGTAGGAGGGTAGTGAAGAAGGAGGAGGAGGAGGGGAGGGAGAAGGAGGAGGAGGTGCGTCGTGGACTTGCGTTAAATGTTTATATATGCCACTTTTTCTTTAGAAATATGTTCTGGCAGTTAGAGCATTACTGTATTAAGAGCTGTAAAAGATAGTGGAGAGCTGTGATCGAGAACGTCCTTAAGGGACATGACACGACGAAAAAGAAGAAAAAGATAAGAAGAAGAAAAAGAAGAAGGAGGAGGTGGAGGAGAAAAGAATAAGAAGAAGGAGGAGGATGTAGCGGTAAATGATGAGAAGGAGGAGGAGGAGGTAGTAGAAAAGAATGAGGAGGAGGAGGAGGAGGGAGAGAATAAGGAGGAGGGGGACAAGAAGGAAGACGGCAGGGGAAGAAGGAAGAGGAGGGAAGAAGTAAATAAAGAAGAAGATTATATATGACACTTTTTCTTTAGAAATATGTTCTGGTATGTGGTACTACATGCTGGTTTTATTGATTTTTTACGACTTACCACCCTCTGTTTTTTTTATTATCGATAGTTTTTCAAAACGACAAGGGTAAATAAAATTAGATGCATTTTGTTTTTTGTTAAAATGGTATTCGTAACAAAGAATTTGATTTATTTCTCAGGTGATGTTTAATGTATGCGACACACACACACACACACACACACACACACATATATATATATATATATATATAACAAGTGATTAGATATAATTTATAGCTTTTCTATTTTTGATTTAACTGAAGCGCATTGGACTACATTAAAAAAAAATTGATAGTATAGTTGTTGAATTTTTATTATATTGTGTCATGTTCATGATGTATATCATGTAGACATATTTTATGTCATTTCCCTTTAAGATGTTAGCGATCAGGAGGATACATTTCCTTTATTAGCAGTGAAATTCCATGACTACTTGGAAGAAGAGAGTGATAAGGTATCTCGTTGCATTCTCTGCTGTTTGCAATTGTGAGCCCGACCTTCTCCCGTCATGTCATAGACGATCATGACTTCACAAATATGTTTTTCTATCCTTATTATTTGTGAATTAGAATGACGTCCTAGAAAAGGTGGTAGGTTGTTCTACCATGGGGCATAACTACGGTTTAGAAATCAGAGTGTTTAGAAATCAGAGTGTTTAGAAATCAGAGTGTTTAGAAATCGGAGTGTTTAGAAATCGGAGTGTTTAGAAATAAGAGTGTTTAGGAATCAGAGTTTTTAGAAATCGGAGTGTTTACAAATCAGAGTGTTTAGAAATCAGAGTGTTTAGAAATCAGAGTGTTTAGAAATAGGAGTGTTTAGAAATCAAAGTGTTTAGAAATCAGAGTGTTTAGAAATAGGAGTGTTTAGAAATCAGAGTTTTTAGAAATCAGAGTGTTTAGAAATCGGAGTGTTTAGAAATCAGTCATTTTAGAAATCCGAGATTTTAGAAATCAGAGTATGTAGAAATCCGAGTTTTTAGAAATCAGTGTATGTAGAAATCAGAGTATTTAGAAATCAGAGATTTTAGAAATCAGAGTATTTAGAAATCAGAGTATGTAGAAATCCGTGTTTTTAGAAATCAGTGTTTAGAAATCAAAGTGTTTAGAAATCAGAGTGTTTAGAAATCAGAGTGTTTAGAATTCAGAGTGTTTACAAATCAGAGTATTTAGAAATCAGAGTATGTAGAAATCCGTGTTTTTAGAAATAAGAGTGTTTAGAAACCGGAGTTTTTAGAAATCAGAATTTTTTAAAATCTGATTTTTTAGATATCAAATATTTAGAAATCAGAGTTTTTAAAATCAGAGTATTTTGAAATTAGACTTTTTAGGAATCAGACTTTTTAGAAATTATGGCCCATAAATATAGGAAAAAGAAATAAAAAATATTGCTCACAAAAACTTTCGTTGGATTTTAATCAAATCGAAATATGTTGTAATTCGTTTAATAAATGTTTTCCTTAATGAATATATAACAACTTTTTATCGGGCTGTTACCCTAATCTTCATTGCTATATTCACAACGTTTTCGCCGTTGTACGCTCCGGCCTTCTTTAGGTGACTAGAATTTAGAATCGAACTCTTTATTTCATCCACTGGGATAGATTGTTCTAGTTCCACGTGCCATGCCTCTTCCAAATGTCTCGGCTATTTCCCTTAATTTAACTTGCCAAGTCCTCAAGGACACTTGGCCCAGTGGATAAAGACTTTGAATAGACCCAAAGAGTTATGAGTTCAATAGAAAATAAGTGGTGCGTATTATGAAGCATTTTTCTACACTTTCAGCATAATTTTAAAGGTGTGTATTATGGATGAAGGAGTATTATACACGTGGAATTACGGTACTGCTGGGTATGATGATAATCTACATTTGGCAGCAAGGCCTCTGATCTGGATGGTTTCAGGAGCGTGGAACCAACTCTTAATTGTTGTTTTTCCTAGGTTCACACATGACCCAGGGTGGTAGTACCTGTTAGGATCCCAGCTATGGGCAAATAGTTAACCTCTAAATTACGGTCAAAACAATATGAAAGAATAAAAATACATTTTTATAGTAAAATGACCAACGATACATTTTTATAGCAGTAATACTAACGATACATTTTAAACCAAAATAGCCAACAATTTTATCTGTAGTTGGAGGCATACAAATGCGTTCAAAATATATTTAGTGGAACCCACAACATTGTTAAAAATTTGACATCAAATAACCCATAGAGGTGGATATATCGCAAAACGAAATCGAATAACCAATACGAAAGAATATCCATGACAATGCATTAGAATATTTTCTAAAACTCCTTAAAGAAACCAAACTGTATTCCAAAATATAACGGAAAAGTTGAGTATCATCTACCATGTATTCAATTGTTAAAGCAGAATAACATTTATTACTTGAAAACTGCCTCCAAATTAAATTTTGGCATTCAATAACACATTGTTGATATGCCATTAAATAAATAAAAAATATCATAACGAAAGTCATCTCATTCTCTTTTACTCCTTGTAACCTTCTGCGTCCTAGTGGCATTATCGTCTTCAATATGATTGGCCACAATTACAACAAATTGATTTTTTTCTATAATTATTATTTCTGATTTAATTTCGTCTCATTCTTCTTTGATTTTAATAAGACATCTCTAAATAAATTTCCAAATCCACATAGCATTTGTAAACTACACACACACACACACACACACACACACACACACACATACGGTATGGCATTCTCAGACAAACAGTCTCGCTGTATTACAGCTCCTCTGTGCGATTAGACATCCAAACGCCTCAAGTCAGGACCGAGACCTGACCGATTATATATATATATATATATATATATATATATATATATATATATATATATATATATATATATATATATAACGGAGCAGTTACTGAAATAAATTGTATCTACTAAAAATAACGTCTAAACAGTATATATATACATATATATATATATATATATACTGTTTATACGTTATATATATATATATATATATATATATATATATACTGTTTAGATGTTTTTTAGTAGATACAATTTATTTCATATATATATATATATATATATATATATTGTTTAGACGTTATTTTTTGTAGATACAATTTATTTCAGTAAAAGCTCCGTTTTTATTTTCTCTATAAGTAGTATTAATTATATTTAGCATTCTAAATATTCGAGAAATTTCATAGAAAATAGGCGTTCTCCGACGGGAATCGAACCTGTGTCATAAACATATTTTCTACGAAATTTACCGAACATTGAGACCGGTATATGTTATTAATACTGCTTATTTGAAAATAAAACTGCGCAATTACTTAAATAAATTGTTTCTGTTAAAATGTTGTATATGCATCGAAAGACTACTGGAATTGTGTAACGATTATGACATGTTTTCAATGTAATATCCTAAAATAAATAATATTTCTCTACTTTGTATTGAACCCTCTTTTAAATTACTTGGTACAGACGTTGAATTTGTACTCTATTCGTTTTCATCTTGCCTATACAGAAAAGAGCAAAATATTATTTATTTTAGAACATTAAAAGAAAAAATGTGTTTTTTTTGCGTTTTTTCTAGAAAAAAGAGGAGTTATTTTGCTCTTGAAATTAAATTATTCGTTCAACTGCGGGTAATTTTCAATGTCATGAGGAGACGCATTGATATGCGTTGAAACACGATTGCAGTTTTTTAGCGATTTTTAATATTTTTTAATATTCTAAAATGAATTATATATATATATATATATATATATATATATATATATATATATATATATATATATATATTAGATCAGAATAATTCATGCATAACAACAACGCTTCATCGTTGAACTTCAGAATATTGGATGCAGCTTGGAAGTCTCACTGGCTGAGAACGCATCATCTAAATAAAAAGAAGGCGTGAAATATGAATAAGGTTTAAATTCATGCCAGTGTTTCATCGCAGAAACTAGACCACAAAGATAGAGGAACTCATTTTAACCGTTAATATAATTAGCAAGCCACTCGTATCCGAGGATGCCTGTCTAACAGGCCGACTAGCCAATCCCAGTTGAAGAAGCCTGCTCAGACACATTTGTGTTTGTTCAACACCCACAGCGACCACCTGTGGTTTATACTGCAACTATGCTGATCGGAACTTAAAATTTCTGGGAGAGAGAGTGTTATCTAGCGTGATCAACAGTCTGAACAAGGCTACCACGCTCAATCGACTCGGTCACGATGACTTGTGACTTTGTGCTAGAACAACCATCGACGGCCCCCAAATAGTTCCGTATATCCAATTTCACTCACAATCCTTGGATCAACCCGTGGGATATGGTTTTTTTGGCACTTTCCAAAGGTGATGCACACTCGGATCGCCTCCCCAGACCGATAACGTCATTTTTCTGATAAATTGACTATGGTGAGATTTGAAACCGAGTCTCATGGTCGGAAAGCAAATGTTCTAACTACTCGTATGCCAATTCCTCTTTCAGACACTTGCTCAGAGACATTTGTGGTCGACAACCTCAGTGCCCACCTGTTTTTGGATAATTATTCATATTTTTATATAATTTATGGTTTTTTATATAATCTACAGATTCTACCTGAACTATGCTGAACAGACCTTAGTTACAGTTACTGGGAGAGAGCATGTGATCTGGCAGGATCATTAGTTGAACAAGACCAATAGACTCAAAAGCCTTAGTCACGATGACTTGTGATTTTTGTGCTAGGACAACCATCAACGCATCCCAAATGGTTCCATCTACGCAATTTCACTCACATGTCTTGGGTATAGTTTTCATGCACTTTCCAAAGGTGACCCAAACCGATAACTTCAACAAGTCGCTTTCCTGATAAATCGACCATGACGAGATTCGAAACCCGGCTCACATGGTCAGAATGTACTACCTACTCGGCATCGTGCTCGTGTCAACTGATATGCAGTAATCAAAAGAAGATATTGTCTGGTGTGATCAACAGTCTACACAAGGCTCAGTCATAATGAATTGTGACTTTTTTTTTTAAGCTTATCACCCCAAGCAAGGCTGAAGGCCACTAGCACGCAAGGGGTTACAGAAGGTTTGGAGGAAGAGCAGATAGGAGTGGTAAAGGAGAGGATGTGAAGAAAGATAGTGGATCGATCAAGGCAAGGGGTTTACAGAAGATTTGGAGCGAGAGCAGATAGGAACGAAAGGTGAAAGGATGTGGAGAAGGGAAGTGGATAGATCAAGGCAACTGGAGATGTCGATTGACGTTACACTTAAATAGTTGGAGATTGTATTTGTCAGGGAAACAGGAATAAGGAAGGGAGTTCCACAGGCAAGATGTGCGAGACATGAATCTATTGGTGTAGAAGAGACGTCTACATCTAACAGTTTTAACGGTGAAGGGGTGGGAATGGGATACCAGCCTCGTAGGACGTTTAATTTCATGAGGCCTAGGAACCAGCGAAAGAAGCTCCTCGGAGCAATTACCGTGAAAGTATTTGTAAAAAAAAACAGAGCGAGGCAACGTCGCGTCTGTGAGAGAGCGATTGCAGACGAGATGACAGAGCAGGGCCAATTACATTGCATATCCTTCTCTAAATCTTATCAAGAACCCTGAGGCAAACAGCAGGGGCTCCAGACCATATATGGCAGCAATACTCCATGCAAGGGCGAATGGTCGATTTATAGATTTGGAGGATCGATTCCGGGGAGAAAAATTTCCTGGCTCGGCACAGGGAGCCAACTTTCCTTGCGGTGGATGATGCAATTGACTCGATGTATTTGTTCCATCTCAGATCAGCGGCCAGCGTGAGACCGAGCAGCCGCTGAGAGGAGCTCTCGAGAAGTTGGTCTTCAGACATTCTAATGGGATGCAGGGATGGATGTTGTGGTGGTTAATAGAGAGCAGTTTTGTTTTAGAGGCGTTAAAGTTGATCATCCATTTCATGCCCCAGTTCACAACCGATTGGAGGTACTTTTCTATTCGAACTGCCTGGTTAACTTTGTCAGCTTCACTAGATTTGTGTTTGAGGCAGTAGTAAATTGTGGTGTCGTCCGCATGTGCTAGAATAACCATCGATTGGACCCAAATAGTTCCGTATACCCATTTTCACTCAAAAGGCTTCAGTCAACTCGTGCGCTATGGATTTCAGGCACTTTCCAAAGGTGACGCACACTAGGATCGCCTCCCTAGATCGATAGCGTCAACAAGTCACCTTTCTCACAGATCAACCGTGAGGAGATTCGAACCCGGCTCTCATAGTCAGAATGTACTAGCTACTCACATTGTCTGGTGTGATCAACAGTCAACACAAGTCTCAGTCATAATGACTTATGACTTCGTGCTAGTATAGCCATCGATGGGCCCCAAATAGTTCTGTATACACAATTTCACTCACAAGCCTTGGATCAACTCGTGGGCAATGGTTTTCAAGGTACTTTCCAAAGGTGACGCACACTAGGATCGCCTCCTCAGGCCGATGACATCAAGGAGTCACTTTTTTGATGATTTGACGATGATGAGATTTGAAACCTGGTCTCATGGTCAGAAAGCGACTGTTCCATGTACTTGGCCACATGCCCAAAGAATAGGAACTCCAATGTTAAAGGAGATGGTGGAAACTATTCGTGGGTATACTGCTCATGTAAAATAATACAAACATTTCAGAGTGTTTGCGTGTCAATATGAGGTCAATGCAGAGGATCCGGAAATAATTGGATGAAGGGTGATTACAAGGTTACAGCTTCTGAGAGAGAACACATTATCTGGTGTGATCAACAGTCTACACAAAGCTCAGTCACAATGACTCGTGACTTCGTGCTAGGACAACCATCGACAGCTCCCAAACAGTTCGACAGCTCCCAAATATTTCAATCCTTGGATCAACCTATGGGGTATGGTTTTCAGACACTATCCAAAGTTGACGCACACTAGGACCGCCTCCCCAGACCGATAGCATCAACAAATCACCTTTCTCACAAATCCACGGTGAGGAGATTCGAACCCGTCTCTTATGGTCGGAATGTACTAGCTACTCGGCATCGTGCCCGTATCAACGGATATGTAATAATCTAAAGAACACATTGTCTGGTGTGATCAACAGTCAACACAAGGCTCAGTCATAATGAATTGTGACGTGCTAGCATAACCATCGATGGGTCCCAAATAGTTCAATATACCCAATTTCACTCGCAAGACTTGGATCAACCCGTGTGGTATGGTTTTCAGGCACTTTCCAAAGGTGACGCACCCTGGGATCGCCTCCTTAGACCGATAGCATCAACAAGTCACCTTCCTGACAAATCAACCGTGAGGAGTTTCGAGCCCGGTTCTTATGGTCGGAACGTACTAGCTACTCGCCACGGTGCAACTGATATGCAATAATCAAAACGAAAGTGATGACGCTAAATATCTGAATAATTCCTGGTATAACTACAGCGCTTCCTCCATAAAAAATTCGGCTATAAAAGAATAGGTGGAACACACATAAACCGCGTGTCATTGATAAAAAAAAAATGATAGTGACATATTTAATTTTTTTTTCTATTATCAAAGCGAATCGTGTCTTCATTGCTAGAAAGATAGAACACAGAGTGGGATGTTGGCGAATGGCAATATGTTAAATGTCACCGATGCTAAGCACACCAGTTAAGTGTTTACAAACCTTCACTCTCGAAAAACCTGACAAATGCCGGTTGCATTTGTTAGACGCGCTCGTCAGTATCTGTTAAATTTCTGTCGTATTTGACAACGCAGTCGTGAAGGGATCGTTGGCGAAACTGCCGTCAGGAATGACATTATGACAAATAACTTTTAAATCAGAACGGATTATGAAGTAAGATGATAGGTTGGCGTATCTATCGAACGCATAATACGAACCGAAATCGCGCAAGGGGTTTCAATACTTGTCATATGTTGCCTACCGAATAAAAAAAAATAATTTGGTATTTAACATCCTTGTGCAAATTAATTGAAACAAAACGAATAATTCCGTTATTATTTACTTTCTTAAGTATTTTTCCAATAAAATATGATTCACTGCACATATCAATACGTATGTCCATTCCACGAACTCATCCCTTGCAGACTGACCTCAGATTTTCGATCGGATTTAAATCAGAACAATCTCCGTGCCAGTCTATAGTACTTTGGTTTGCTCACTGGTAAGGCTTGCCAGTGTGTTTGTGAAGCGTTATAATCTTTGTACGCTTCCTTGGAGTAGCGTCCATCGCAGACAATGGCCGTAGAACAACTAATCGACAGTCGAGACAATAGTGTCTGGGTATGATAAAAATCTGGGCATGATAAAAATCTGATGTAATCACGGGTGACGCAGTGCCAAGACCAATCAAATTTTAGCATACACCTCGAAAATAGATTGATATTAATGCACACCACTGCAAATGACCTAAAAAATAGAAATCGGTTACACCCTGTCACTCCAGTGGGTCTAAAATTGACCGTATGGTGAGAGAAAGGAAACTAAAGCGGTTGTTTTAATTAATTTTCACAAGGGTGTACATCACTGTTCGAATACCGGCTAAACGTTGCATCTTCAAGTGTTTTATATTTGAAGGATTGACGTAATACTATCTTTTACTTGTCTTGATGTGTTCCCACATGAAATCTACTTTTGTAGTAACTCTGAAAAAATACTAAGAATATCACTATTTTCCTTGCATTGACGGACTTGCTGGTACTGGAATGTCACGAAGCTAGCATCCTTAAACTTTTTACTGAACTATCAGAAACACGGCATTGAAGTGACGAACAGATACTACACATTGAAAAGAATCCGAAGCATTTTTTCTTTTTGCCTATGTCCAGGATTCACCGCCATTCTCGTCGGAATAATTAGGGTAAATATAACGAAGTGATCATCTTTTATGTGACATGTCCCATAAAGCCGTAGGCGAACATGGCCCTCCACACTTTTCTGTCCTTTGTAGCTCTTAATAAGTTTAGTCTTTTTGTTATTTCTCCCAGACCCTGTTCCGCCATCCATTTGCTCAAGCCCCCTAAGTATGTCATTCATGCGTTTCTTTCCCCTATCCCTCCTTCCTTCTATCCGTCCTGTGAGTATCAGATTTTCTAAGTCCTCTTTCCTCATTACGTGTCCCAGAAATATCAACAGCTTTGTAATTGGTAAAAAATAAAAAAAAAAAAAAAAAACGCAGCCATTAAATCATGAAAGATAGGCAAACGGACAGAAAGATACTATTTTCATCAGCTTTGCCTTACGGCAATGGTATGTCTGTCCAGGAATTTTCTGTTTGCTTGTCGTTTGCCGCCATAAATGTCAAGACTCGTATATAAACTTACTCTACATTCGCTGAAGCTAAAGAAAAACCGGCAGATTGATATCACTATGTGAATGCGTAAGTATCTCTATAATGATATGTTTGTTAAAAAAAAAGAAAAGGTTTTCTTTTTTTCTTTTAAACAAAGAAAGAAAGAAAGAAAGAAAGACAAGGAAAGAGAGAAAGAGTCAAAAGACAGTTAATCTCCGGTGTACACGCCAGGATCGAATTATGGCAGAGCCTTATGATATAAGGCGTTATATCTTTCTCTGATGACTATTTGCTTATCACATAACAGAGTGAAATTCGTAACAGACAGGAAAAATCACTTTGAAATAAATAGGCTTTTACTGGTTCATAAGACTACCGACACCCTCACACATACATACATAAACACAGACATATCTATCTATCTATATATATATATATATGTGTGTGTGTGTGTGTGTGATATATTTTTAGGCATCATGTATTCATTTAAGCAAATTGTGTTAAATCCAAGCGACATCGTTTTCTGTATTTCAAATTTTCGAATAGGATAAGTTGTGGAAAATAAAACTGTTGGTTTATTTTGGTTTGTTTTACGGTATATCAGCCTCAATCGGTTAATTAATGCCGACAAGATTTTTATTGTTCGTAATATTTTTTTCCAAAAAGTATTTCTGCCAATAATTTTCCCAAAAATGTATTGCTGGTAATAATTTTTTGTTCAAAAAATATTTCTGGTAATTTTTTTTACAAAACTAAATTACTGGTATTAAAATCCATTTTTTACAAGTTTTGACTCCAATTTCTGAGTTCACTATTTGCTCATAGCTGGGACCCAAACAGGTTCTAACACATAGTGTCAGGGCGGACCCCTGAACACTAGCAAGTAAGAGGTGGTCCCACGCTTGATAGACTGTCCAAAGCTAGCATTTCTGATTATGTACTTTTAACCGTTTCTAAACTATTGAGAAATTGCCAGATTTTACGTTTCTCTTTGATTCCGTTTGAACGTTTCTGTCATTAACCCGAACTGACTTTTGTCAGTCTGGCAGACAGAATTTGGTTGGCTAATTCGTATTTTTTGGAAAGGCTACAATTCAAATTCAAATATAGCCGTATCGTATCTATCGACTTTAAAAATCAGGTGGTCAGTTGAATCCGTTACCTTGCTTTCAACCTAACGGTATCAGAAGAAGAAGAAGAAGAAGAAGAAGAAGAAGAAGAAGAAGAAGAAGAAGAAGAAGAAGAAGAAGAAGAAGAAGAAGAAGAAGAATGGGGAGGAGGAGGAGAAGAAGAGGAGGAAGAAGAAGAAGAAGAAGAAGAAGAAGAAGAAGAAGAAGAAGAAGAAGAAGAAGAAGAAGAAGAAGAAGAAGAAGAAGAAGAATGGGGAGGGGGAGGAGAAGAAGAGGAGGAAGAAGAAGAAAAAGAAGAAGAAGAAGAAGAAGAAGAAGAAAAAGAAGAAGAAGAAGAAGAAGAAGAAGAAGAAGAAGAAGAAGAAGAATGAGAAGAAGAAGAAGAAGAAGAAGAAGAAGAAGAAGAAGAAGAAGAAGAAGAAGAAGAAGAAGAAGAAGAAGAAGAAGAAGAATGAGGAGAAGGATGAGGAGCAGGAGAAGAAGAAGAAGAAGAAGAAGAAGAAGAAGAAGAAGAAGAAGAAAAGAAGAAGAAGAAGAAGAAGAAGAAGAAGAAGAAGAAGAAGAATGAGAAGAAGAAGAAGAAGAAGAAGAAGAAGAAGAAGAAGAATGAGGAGAAGGATGAGGAGAAGAAGAAGAAGAAGAAGAAGAAGAAGAAGAAGAAGAAGAAGAAGAAGAAGAAGAAGAAGAAGAAGAAGAAGAAGAAGTTTATTGTAAATGTATCGATGTGGAATTAATTGAAATGAACATTACATTTTTTAATCCAGCCACATATTTTCCTAAGAGAAATTTTGTAATCTGTAAGCACTGACTTCAGACCTCGGACTTTTGGTTATAATCATGTTATTTTGACTTTTCATTTAATTTTTTCACACGTCTATTGAGCACTGAATAATACTGCTGTTTCCTGGTCGGTTATATTTTCAAGGGACCTTATTAATAGAAACGTTATTATTGTGGGTACACGTGTTTGACTTGCTATCCTTGTTTAATTCATTTTCATTTTGACTGTTGAATAAAAAAAGGGTAGATAGCTACTCAGACACGTGTACACACTAAAAATACCGTTTATACTACTACTAATACTACTACTACTAATAATAATAATAATGCTACTACTACTAATATATATATATATATACTATTTGGCTAACAGTACACACATACAAATGATTCTTTTTAAAAGGTAAGGTGGGGTTAATCGATCACACACACACACAAACACACACACACAGACACACACACACACACACACACACATATATATATATATATATATATATATATAAAAGGATTTGATTGTTCCAAACCCAAAAATAACTTTCTTCTATGCCTGTCTACCACAATGAGGAAGATTTTGGCCACTATCACCTGTAACTGAAATTAATAGACTTGACACCTACCAGCGCATTTTTTTATTATACAATTCTTTTTTCTTTTTTCTGTAGGTCTAGGCGGTAGGTCACTTGTCAGGCTCTTTACTTTCGCTATTGCCGAAACTCATTTACCACCGATTAGCTGTGCTCACTTCCACTGTTTCGTCTCCATAACTATTCCCCAAATATCGACAATTGTCAAGGTGTCATGGCAGAATTCAATAGCACACCACTGCTTCGTACGTATTTTCATACCAGACACTATTTTGCCAGATATTTGTCCCCAAAAGGAAATCATCATTGCAAGAGCAACACTGCAGGCATGAAACTGATTCCTATGTCTTCACTGACGTTATTTACAAATGATCTATCATCGACAGGCTTACGATCATATCATACTGAAACACCGTTTATCGCACGATCAGCGAAGTTAAGCAACATCGAGTCTGATCAGTACTGAGATAAGTGACCACTTGAGAATACCTGCTGCTTTAAGGCTAGACATGCGGGTGGTGTAATAGATAACGGCAAGGGATTGGAAATCGGAGAGCCGAGATCTAATTTCACTCGGGTTGGTTATATTCACTTAGGTCCTAATAACCTTGGGAAAACATTTAAATCAAGCTTTTCTCGCTCTAGTTATGGTTTAATTAGTAAAAAAACATTATAATCCCCAAAACATTCATAAAATCTAAAAAAAATTTTTAAGCTTGAAATAACATGTAAAAGGTTGATAAGCCGTTAAAAATCTAATCAATCAATCAATACATCATCGATTTTGAGACTTCTTCTCCCATAACAATAGAAAAGAGAATAATAACAATAGACAATTTTAATATATATATATATATATATATATATATATATATATATATATATATATATATATATATATATATACTAGCAGCATGGCCCAGCGTTGTCCGTGCTTGATTCAAAAATCGTACGACTCATACAGCAATCACTATCATTTGACTTGAAATATTTTTGCCCTTCCTAGCCTTTAAAGGAGTGCCCTTTGCCGTGCTGATGTTGCTACATGCCTTACTTCTTGCCTATCTCACACTGTGAATGTTTTCTAAGCTCTATACTAAACATTAAATCTGTTACGAAAAAAGAACTAAACAAAATGAACACAAAACGATCAGCTTTAAAAAAGGACTCGTAACTGTAAAAACCGAAAGAAAAAAGAATGTTAACAACAAATATTTTTTCTCACCCAACCCAGTTCTGCGGAATCAGAATCAACGTTGAGTTTAAGCAAGCGAATGAGCCAATTGGAGTAAAGTGACATGCAGATTTAAATTTTTCCCACTTATGACGAATGCAGCTATCAATATTTTTTTGCGTGCTAGCATGCTAGTTAACATTCGTGTCAGTCAGCTATTGGCTCTCACGCT
Source organism: Acanthosepion esculentum (assembly GCA_964036315.1). NCBI lineage: Eukaryota > Metazoa > Mollusca > Cephalopoda > Sepiida > Sepiidae > Acanthosepion > Acanthosepion esculentum. The sequence continues at coordinate 67,194,708 of OZ038505.1, forward strand.
GGCCAGTAGAATCTTCCTGCATATTCGTGGCAGCCAGCTATAGGCTCTCACTCTGGCCAGTAGAAAATGGCCGCAAACTACATGAAAACTGCCGTAGAAGCATGAAAAAATCGATTATTTCGACCATCAATGGGAATTGGGAAATGCAAAGTCGGTCTTGTGGATGTAAATTTTGGTGCAAATCCGTCGAAAATTGCGGTCGTGCATTCGTTACACACACACACACACACACAGAGACACACACACACAGACACACACACACACACACACACACACAGATCCTGCCTTATATATATATATATATATATATATATATATATATATATAAAAAACGGTATGTATATAACCCGAATGTTTTCCGACATACTCAAATGCCTATAATTGATAACAGAAGCCATTGGTTTATACCAACGGCTACCCAAACTTAATATTACTCGTTTTCACTCTCGCGTGGTCACGTGCGACGTCATGACCTGTGGTGCTATTTTCACATCCAGCGTCTTGTATGCACGATTTTGTCGTTGCTTGGAAATCTTCAATGGAAACAAAAACAGACTATCATTATTGTTTTTTCCGTGTATTGTTTAATATTATGTAATGTAATTGTCATCTTTGATAATGGCTTATGGAAGCCGAAATCTTAGATAGGATTAAAAAACATGTATCAATATGGTGTTTTTTTTCGTCTTTCAATGATAATGTTATTGAGCTTTCTAGACGATATGAAAAGAATTGACATAAAATAAATAGACAAAACTTGTCTATATTATTTAATGATAGATGCATCAAGGAAAAAATGCTACCTAAATACACACATATATATGAACTATGCCTGACGATTGCATCTAGCATGAAACAGACTGTCGCCTCTAAGTGTTGACTTCTATGTTCACTTTTATATTTACACACGCTCTATCTCTGATATTGAGCACTTTATCCCATAAATATTCCACACTTTAAGACTATATATATATATATATATATATATATATATATATATATATATATATATATATATATATATATATATATATATATATATATAACTCACACACACGCAGGGGGAGGAGTAATGGATAGGAATCGGAGAGCCGAGTTCGAATTCCAGTCGAATCTATTACATTCACTTACGTGCTAATACACTTGGGAAAGGTATGAATCCTCTTCTTCTCCCCCAGGTATGGGTTAATAACATGACAGACTGGGTTCTATAGCCTTCG
>OZ038505.1:67200927-67223427 GCA_964036315.1 Acanthosepion esculentum
CTCACTTTTATATATATATATAAATATATATATTTATAAATATGTGCGCGCGTGCGTGCGTGCGTGCGTGTGTGTGTGTGTGTGTGTGTGTGTGTGTAATAACTTAAATTATCTTGTTGAAATGTACCTTAAGTTATGATTTTATTCGCTGTGATATTATTATATCTGAGTTTAGAAATAATTTATGACACCTGTCTTAAGAATTGTCTTATCTTGGTGAGGCTCCAGAAAATTGTTTATATATGTATTTGTCTGAACGTCTGCCATGAAAATGTCTATAGAGTCGAAAGAGCCTAGCAACGGCTACTCTGACGGAAACGATACTTGCTTGATTTTAATAGATAGATAGATAGATAGATAGATAGATAGATAGATAGATAGATAGATAGATAGATATGCAAGGAGACAGACAGACAGGTAAATAGATGCATAAATAAATATTAACAGATAGAAATTTGGAAGAAATTGTGTTATATACGGTGGAGGCAAGCAAATATTCATACACTTACTTTTTTTTAATTTATTGTATTTCCAGCTCATGAATAAACATATTTTTCATATAATTAACTGTAAACAAATATATAATAACTAAATTTGCATAAATCTTGATGGACTCTTTTAAAAATAATGTTCATACATCTCCAGTTGACCTAGAGAAATGAATTGAGATGCTTAACCAATTCATAGTTAATTAGAGCTTCTAGTACGTTGCCAAAATTACATACAAGGTTAATAGGCCGATAGTTACAAGGATCTGACGTTTCGACTGGGTTCTTTATGACTGGAACAACAGAAGAATATTTTCATCAACTCCTTACCAATGGAATACAAGGGAAATTAGGATGAGCTGACATGGAGAGTTCATGCTGTGAAAGTCTGAACTGATGGAACTTAGGAATGTATTTGTCTGAACGTCTGCCATGAGAATGGCTATAGAGTCGAAAGAGCCTAGCAACGGCTACTCTGTCGGAAACGATACTTGCTTGGTCTTAATAGATAGATAGATAGATAGATAGATAGATAGATAGATAGATATGCAGAGACATATAGACAGTTAAATAGATACATAGATAAATATTAACAGAGAGAAGAACTTAGGAAGAAACTGTAGTATACACAGTGGGGGGGGGGGAGTAAATATTCGTACACATACAAATTTTTAATTTATTGTATTTACAACTAATGAATAAATATACTTTTCATATAATTAACTCTAAACAAATACATAATAACTAAATATGCATAGAAAACGGAAAAGAAATTTAATAGAAACAAATCCCATTTATCCATTTCAATAGTTTAAGAAGTAACCATACAATACAAAAACATATATAATCTTCATTTAATACTTTGTAGAATAGCCATTATTCACTTGTGCAGCAAGAAATCTCTTCTGTAGATCTCGATGATTTGCAAATTTTAGTTGGAATTTTGTTCCATTCTTCTCTGCACAAAGTCTTCAGATTTGGGATGTTTGAGCTCTCGAATGGATTAGAATTTTCAAATAACTCCACAGATTCTCGATTGGGTTAAAATCTGGGGATTGACTTGGACATTTCAGGATATTTACATTATTTTCATTAAGCCATTTGAAAAAAGATGCAAGTCAAATAAAAAGACTTGAAGCAATATAAAAGTTGTTCGATAGAAGAACGCTTTGAATACCATTGACTCAACGTGTGAATAACAATGAATTCTTACAGACAAAGAAAAAAAAGTCACTTATACATAATATCAGGAAGAGACAGTTGAACATTCTATGGCAAATAAGGAGGAAAGAGAGTTTGGAAAATTTGATCCTCATAAGATAGATGGGAGGTAAGAGTGACAGGGAAAAAAACGCAAAACCTATCTAGCGAATTTTGGTAATTGAATGGTAGAACAAGTTTTACAAGAAATAAAAAAGACAACATTTATCAACAAAGAACAGGGAATTCTGGAAAGCCATGATTACCAACGTCCTGAAAGTACACGGCATGTTGAAGAAGATAGTATCTCACCTTTTCGATAATTTGAATAAGACTTGGAAATCAGGAACGAAAATTACAGATACCATTTTCCTTAAAAGTCTTTTATTAGCCTACCAATCTCATCTAAGACGCGACTGCTAAAATTCCATTGACGACTCTCATTTCTGGGCTTATTTCCAACCGTAATAGTTTGGATGGAGTGCTCAGCAAAATAAACCCATCGAATTGAATGACAAACGGAAGCCATGACTGTCGACAAGTCCCTATGGAATCCCTGCCAACAAGTCCCAATGGAAGTCCTGACTGTCAACAAGCCCCGATAGAAGACCTGACTGTCAACAAGTCCCTATAGAAGCACTGACTGTCAACAAGTCCCGATAGAAGATCTGACTGTCAACAAGTCCCTATGAAATCCCTGACTGTCGACAAGTCCCTATAGAAGCCTTGACTGTCAACAAGTCCCTATGGAATCCCTGACAGTCAACAAGTCCCTAAGGAAGCCCTGATTGTCAACAAGTCAAGATAGAAGCCCTGAGTGTCAACAAGTCCCTATAGAAGCCCTGACTGTCAATAAGTCCCTATGGAATCCCTGACTATCAACAAGTCCCAATGGAAGCCCTTACTATCAACAAGACCCCATGGAAGTCCTGACTGTCAACATGTCCCGATAGAAGCCCTGAGTGTCAAAAACTCCCTATGGAAGACCTGACTGTGAACAAGTCCCTATAGAAGCCCTGACTGTCAGCAAGTCCCCATAGAGACCCTGACTGTCAACGAGTCCCTATGGAAGCCCTGAGTGTCAACAAGTCCCTATAGAAGCGCTGACTGTCAACAAGACCCATGGAATCCCTGACTGTCAACAAGTACCAATGGCAGCCCTGACTAACTGTCAACAAGTCCCTATGGAATACCTGACTGTCAACAAGTCCCGATAGAAGCCCTGACTGTCAACAAGTCCCTATAGAAGCCCTGACTGTCAACAAGTCCCCATGGAATCCCTGACTGTAAACAAGTCCCGATAGAAGCCCTGACTGTCAACACGTCCCTATGGACGCCCTGACTGTCAACAAGTCCTCATGGAATCCCTGACTGTAAACAAGTCCCGATAGAATCCCGGACTCTCAACAAGTCCCTATGGAAGACCTGGGTGTCAACAAGTCCCGATAGAAGCCCTGGCTGTCAAAAAGTTCCTATGGAAGCAATGCATTAGAAACGCGCTTGACGGCAATGTTTACCCTAGTTGGCGAACTTGAGTAAATGAATGGCGAAGCAAGGACAATCTCTTCGCAGATTAAGATGATATTTGAAGCAACAGAAATGTGGTTCTACAGAAGGATGCTGAGAATGGGGTAGACCGAACATGTGAACAACGACGAAGTTTTAGAGAAAAATGGAGGTAACAATTGAGGTTTCTGGGGTACATAATGAGGAATGGGGGCTAGACAATTTTGATACGCACAAGACAGATTGCTAATAAGAGAGACAGACGAAAGCAGCGCATAACTTATCTGGCTGGATTGAGTGGATGGATAGCGGAGCAGAGTATGGGGTCTACGAGGAATTACAAAGCATTTAATAACGACCTTGGGCCACATCCTGCCTCGCGGGGTGGTAACCGTCACGAGAGTAGAACTCACTTCTTCTTACTTGCTTCCCTGACGAATATAATCTTTAAAAAATTCAGTGTAATGTCAATCGACATCTTCTGTTGCCTTGATCCCCTTTATTCTTTTTATTCTCCTCCGTTTGTTTCCTTTGTTCACCCCCCCCCCAATGCACAGACTTTTCCCTTACTTACACTCTCTATATCTGTTTGGGTACTAGTGGCACTCTAGCCTTGCCTGGAATGAATTGCTTCAAAACTAACACCTTATTTCCAAACATTTACAAAATAACATTTAACTAGTGTTTATACATTTGAAACATTCAAAATTCACTTAGTCAGTTATGTGCTATGCTTGATGCACTCTTAGGCGATCATGTATCTTTCGATACATGACCGACGAGGCAGAGTTTTTTTCCTGCAGTAGGTTACCAGTTCCTTCTGCAGTAGACTAGTTGCCAGCCAAGGCTATAGAACCCGGTCTGTCCTGTAATTTACCCATACCTGGGTGAAGAAGAAGAGGATTCATTTCTTTCCCAAGGGTATTAGCGCGTAAGTGAATGTAATGGATTCGGTTGGAATTCGAACTCGGCTCTCCAATTTCTCAATCCGAGCCGCTATCCATTACTCCGCATTCATTACAAAAAATAAAACCGGAATATATGAGTAATTTATACTGAAAGATAATGAGCAAGAGCTCTAAGATATTCCATAAGATTTGGTAGGTTTTCACGATCGTTAGCTATATTTTTAAGCCTTTCATCACGTTAAAACGCAGATTTTCTTTTCTTTTTGGACAAGACTTTTCTCGGAGAATGCGTTCATATCCGTTTTCTACGTGCTACTGCTCTTTTAGAAAATTTCCAATAATGCGATAAATACCAACACAGCATTGCCTACTAAATTTTCCCATCGCCTATGCCATATTCTGGTTTTATATTTTTTAATGAATTTTGAATGTTTCAAATGTATAAACACTTTTTAAACGCTGTTTTTGATTTGTTTAGAAATGAAAGTATTTCCAAAATTTATTTTTCAATTTCTCTCAAAAGATATTTTCGGAAATTCTGATCTTTCAGGATTTTACATTTCGGGATTTTGATCTTTCGGGATTTAAAATCTCAGGATTTTAATTTTCAGGATTTCGACATTCGGGATTTTAAGATTCGTGATTATAATCGGCACCCGTCTATTTTATATACACGACAATGACACTCGCCTTTAGTGTATTTCTACAGAAGAAAAGCTAAGAATAACATAGACTGAACATGTGAGCAATGACAAAGTTTTATCACATAAAAGGGATTTAAACTTTAGATCAGGAAGAAACACTTGGAATTTCTGTGGAACATAATAATTAAAGAGCACTTAGAAAACCAATGTGGACGCTTTCTCTGAGAAGAGTCTTGTCAAAAAATAAGTTTTTTCGTGAGGAAAGGTTTAAAAATATAGTTAGGGATCATATAACCAATCTTAGGATTCTTGTCCATAATTATTCATATATTCTGGTTTTATATTTTTTAGTGAATTTTGAATGTATCACATGTATAAACACTTTTAAAACACTACTTTGGAAATGTTTAGAAATGAAAGTATTTCCAAAATTTATTTTTCAATTTCTCTCAAAAGATATTCTCAGAATTCTGATCGTTCAGGATTTTACATTTCGGGATTCTAATATTTTGAGATTTTATAAATTCGTGATTTCAAATTTCGTGATTTTAAATTTCGGGATTTCGACATTCGGGATTTTAAGATTCGGGATTATAATCTGCACTCGTTAAAGTTACCTCTCGTACTTTTTATTAATAGAAGTTCACTCAACACAAGGCCCAAGACCCACTCAAGGAAGAGTGTTACTGAATGTTTATTTTATGGATGTAAGAGGAGGAAGTAAGAAGCGCAGTTTATGAGGATATGTAGGAAAGATAACAATCAATGCTAGACTTGAAGAGGTTAAGAGGCACTCAAGGTAGAGGGTTATGGCATGAGTTCGTATGTGCTTAAGATATGGATTAAGAACCGCTCTTTATGAGGATATATAGGATAGGTAACGGTTGACTCTAAACTTGAAGATATTAAGATTGTGGTGTTCGAGGGAGCTTCTGTTCCATAAAGCAGCGGCTCTTTGGAGGAAGCTCTCCAAATGGATCAGCCTTCTTATTCAGGAAAGCAAGGAGGTTGATTCGACCCTATGTACGTGGTAGGGTGCGTTTCAGCTGTGGGTTTGAAAATAATTCATCACCCACATGGCCGCATATGTTTGATCTGAAGAAATGAAAATGAGGATTGAGCTGTTTCACTCCAAATATTTTTTTGTCTGGTCTCGCTCTTGTTAAGATAGAGCATGGTAGGAGGAGTCAGATACTTTCTGGATCGTTACAAAGAACTGACCATTTCTTTCTGTCATATTTTTTTCTTTGTTTTGCAGTCAGGTTCACCCGGCACAAGGCCAGGATCCTGCGCGAGTTAGAGGATTACGTTAAGAGACACCTTGTACGGAAAGGTGGAGAAAATAACGCTTAACTCTAGACTTGAACAGGTTAAGATTGTAGTGATCGGGGAAGCCGTAGTGCCAGCCGAATCCGGGTCAAAGTGATACTGCACAATAAATGTAGACAAAAAAAAACAAAAGCACAAACAACAACTTCAAGGCGAGCGACTGGTTAGGAATAGTGATTAATTTTATGTCGGTTTGTTGAGTTACAGGAGTGCGTCTCTCTCTTTCTCTCCCAGCCCGAAGAAAAAAAAATGTGGATTGTAACACTTTTGCGTTCCTTAACTAGTTCTGGATATCTGGATGGAGAATATAAGTCAGACTTCTATAATTTGTTCTTGGTTAGAAGTCTAAGTCGGAAACTTGTTTTGGTGGGAAATCTAAAGTCGGACTTCAACGAATTTGTTCTTGGTTAGAAGTCTAAGTCGGAAGGCATGGAATCGTGCGCTCACCTGTGCGAGGCGCGTCTCTCTGCGAACTGCACTGCTCTTGGACTCTTCACTCACTGACTGGCCTCTACTCACTGAAACACCCGTAGATGTTTGCTTATATGGACGCCGATCAAAACCTGGCGTGGGGTCGGACGTGGTGTGGCCACCACGTTGATTTCAAATCCCCAATAAGGATTTTCTTTGTTTTCGGCCAAAAATAATTATCATTTTCCATATTTGGAAATCTTATTCCACTCCCACCCTCTTCTGCTCTCTTGTGGGTATCTCACCATACTTTAGAGGGCGTCAACGGTTTTACCACTTCCTCGCAGTAACATCTCATACCTATCCTCTCAATGGGCGGTGGCAGGCCTCCTCTCTGCGTCACATGATCATCTCCGCCTGGCTATTCGGCCAATAGGCGTCAACTGATAATCTCAATTTTTATCTAATTTCACGGGATATGGTTTTTCTCACCCAAGTTTTTCCGCCAACATTAAGTGGACGAATTTTTTGGCGAAATTGGGTTAATTAAAATACCCTAACATGGCCTTCGTTATCACAAACGAATTTAAACAGAACGCAGATGTTCTGTCCAGGCGACATCTCAATCCAGGGTCGAGCTGCGTGTGCGGTCGGCAGACGACCCATCAACTACTGATAACACAAGTTCGTCATCCTGACACAGCCAATGTTTTATCTGTCCAGAAGCTCTGGTATCCCTCAACTAATTTTTACGACAATGACCATCAGAATTTTCGCCATTCCACTACCCAAAACAACATCGCTTTTGTGGGTGGCATTTTTCTTTCTCTTATCATCTAAGTTGTTAAGTCTTGTCCCTCTGTTTCCTTCTCTTCTTTCTCTTTTTCCTTCTTTTGTCCTCGCAGATAATTTGGCATATCTCAGCATCACACTTCCGCGAGAAAGTAAAATGGTTATCTTGAATCGCACTTGAAAATACCAAAACAAAAAATCTTTTTTTCACCGATACCCTGTTTTGGGAAAATAACAAAACAAAAAGAATATCGCTCAGTATGTCTAACGTTATATCTATCGGTTTAAGTAATCGCTCAGTATGTCATTCGTTATATCTATCGGTTTAAGTAATCCCCGTAATTAACCTCTGTGATTAATTAATTGATTAATTAACCTGCCGTTTCTAAATAGTGTTACAGTAGGAAAGTAAGCCTCGGTAAAACCGTAAATACAACAGAAGTGTGTTACACGTCTTGGGAGTGTGTGTCGGTTGACCAGCGTTCAGTCTATATCACTACACCACCCCCGCGACTTACTTTCCTACTACTTTATAGTAAGTGGAAGAGTCCACAATAGCCTGATTAGAGGGAAGACACCACAACAGACTTACTTCTCACTGAAAAATACGGAGGAAATGGAAGTGGTTTGCTACAGTGGCATGTCGGTTCTTTTCCGTTAAAGTCAGAACTGACGGAACCAAGGAATTTTCATCTGAGCACTTTCGGTGGAAATATCTATAGACCAACGAGAAGTTTGCTATATCCAGCCCGTGAGAAAGACATTGGAGGGTGAAAAATAATTCGTCACCCACAAGGGATGTCAAGGGTGGAGATTAAGTTATAGGTATATCCCGCCCAAATATGACAACAGTACTCCATTCTTGGCCTGATCTGCACTTTAGTGATGGATCGTTCCACTTGAGATCGGGTGTGAGCTTCAGGCCCAATATTCTCTCAAGTCACGGTGCCTACTCAAGGGGACATCCGTTCATCGTGGCCGGCGGTAGTTCATGGTCTGATCGGTTGTGATGGGATGTAACCAGTTTTGTGTGGCATTAAATGTAAACAGCATGAATAACATCCAGGCATTATTATTTGAAGTAGCTCGTTCAGTATAAGTGTATAAAGATTCCGTCGAAACGTATATTAAAACGGATACCATTATTTTATCATTTTTACAAATGCCGCCAGTATGTCTCCTGCAGTCTGAATATTTATTTGGTAAAAAAAGTATGGAATGTGTTGGCATAAATATTAACACTTATTTGTTTATCGCTTTCAACGTGAAACCAACAGTCACCATGCAGTGTTGATGTCTATGTCTACACTGTTTATAAATTTACACAGTTGAGTTACAAACGTCTATTTCGCATGGGTAGAGGATAACATGAATCAGGTACTTACTGGGAACCGATCAGTTCTCCTGCATCTTTAGTGAGGGATTTTATATAAGAGTTCCACTAAAGGTCGGGTGTGAGTTTGAGGTCCAACTCGACTGTTCCCCTAAGGCCTTCTCTCCTACTAATTTTATAGTAGGCGGAAGAGTCCAACATAGACTCTTTAGAGGGAGGGCACCACAACAGGAGGAGATGACAATGGTTCACTCTAGAATTGAAAGGTAAAAATTGTAGTGATCGGGAAAACATCCTCTTCACAGTCTGTTCCATAGGGCAGTGGTTCGCGGTAAGAAGCTGTCCGAGTGGAAATTACTTCTCACCGATGGAATACGGAGGCAATGTAGGTGGTTTGCTACTATATAAACGGCATGGCGTTTCCTAGCCGTCACGGTTAGAATGAGTGGAATGAAAGAATATAATTCATCTGAGGGATTTCCATGGTAATAGCGACTGAGCAGCGAGAGACTCGCCACATGCCGCCTGTGAGAGAGAGGTTGGAGGGTGGAAAATAATTCTTCTCCAACAAGGACTAAGAAATGCTTTTTGAACTCTAGATTGGAAAATGAGGACCGGGCAGCTCCTGAGAAAATATGGCAAAAATACACCCTTTTCAGCCTGGTCTAGAGCTGATAACTGTAGAGGATAGCATGAGGAGTCAGGTACTTACTGGAGCTGTACAGGGAATCGATCAGTTTACCTGCATCTTTAGAGATGGATCGATCCACTTGAGATCGAGTGCGAGTTTGAGGCCCAATATTCTCTCAAGGCGCGGAGCCTCCTTGAGGGGGCATCCGTCCATCGTGACTAGCGTTAGTTCGCAGTCTGATCGGCGGTAATGAAATCTAACCAGTTTGTTTTTTGGTACAACTAGTCTCTCTTTATCTCTCTCTCTCTCTCCCTCTCTCTCTCTCTCCCTCTCTCTCTCTCGCCCTCTCTGTTATGGCAATTTACGCACGCATGCACTCTCCCAGCACAATAAATAGGAGCAGGTATTACCTTTAGGAGAGGGATGTTTCCAGCAGTCAGCATCAGAAGTCAGGTACTTACTAGAGCGGTACAGGAATAAAAGAATACCTCTTCGGCTTACACCTCTGATATATAAAGGTGGCCGGTCAAGTGCTTAGCTGCACAGAGAACTTACGAATCTACATCGACATGGGACAGGTCATGTACATATGTATTTATTTATCTGCAAGGTAAATTGATCAGAAATTTCGCATTGCGACCATGAAACCCAAATTGGAATCTAACTAATTTGTCAGGGAGATGAACTTTATATTATCGGTCTAGAGAGCTGATCCCAGCTGGAAGGTGCCTGAAAACGATAGCACTGGTTGACCCATGCCTTCTTGGTGAAAATCGTTGGACTATTTGTAAGCTCTCGAGAGTTCTGTTAGAACGATGACATATGTCATTGTGACCGAGGGCTTGATCTTACTGTCGTTGTTCACTTCTATTCATGATAGATATTCACTCTCTCCCAGAAACTTTAACTAAGGTCAGCTCAGCATAGCTGCAGTATAAACCACAGGGGGTGGGGAGTGGCTCTGAGGGTGTTGAGCAAATACAAATTTGACTGAGCAGGTATTTGCAACTGGAATCTTAACAGATGAGTGTATATGGAAAACAAGCGAAACCGGACATTATTTATTCATTTGTAAAAGCATCTGTTTCTTTAACGTAGTCCAGGGCATGACGATAAACTATATCTGGCAGCAAGGCCACTGATTGGGAGATTAGAGGTTTTGAGGAGGATGGAACCATCTCTGAATCGCTGTGGTTACTAGGTCAACCATGACCCGGAGCGGTAAGCACCTGTTAGGGTCCCAGCTATGGGCAAAAAGTGACCCCCCCCTAAAAAAACACCATCAACGTAAAAAAATACATTTTTATAGTAAAAATACCAGCAATACTTTTTATGCAAAGAAAAGTTACCGAAAATACATATTTATAGTAAAATTACCAACAATGCATTTTATCTGTCGTTGAAGGCATAAAACTGGGTTCAAAATATTTACATTTAGGCATTAAATAAGCTATAGAGATTGGTATGCCGCTAAACACAATCAACCAACACGAAAGAAACTTTTCATGACATTAACTCTTATAATATCGTACTATTTCTCAAAGAAATCCAACTGTATTCCAAAATATAACTTCAACAAGACTACAACATAAAGCACACATCTCACCCTCTCTAGTAATTGTTTTTTTTAAGCTTTTCACCCCAAGCAAGGCTGGAAGCCACTAGCACGCAAGGGGTTACAGAAGGTTTGGAGGAAGAGCAGATAGGAGTGTTAGAGGAAAGGATGTGGAGAAAGATAGTAGATCGATCAAAGCAAGGGGGGTTACAGAAGATTTGGAGCGAGAGCAGATAGGAATGAAAGGGGAAAGGATGTGGAGAAGGGAAGTGGATAGATCAAGGCAACTGGAGATGTCGATTGACGTTACACATAAATAGTCGGAGATTACATCCGTCAGGGAAACAGGAATAAGGAAGAGAGCTCCACAGGCGAGAGGTGCGAGACACGAAGCTATTGGAGTAGAAGAGACGTCCACATCCAACAGTTTCAACGGCGAAGGGGTGGGAACGGGATGCCAGACCAGTAGGACGCCCAAATCCATGAGGCCTGGGAACCAGTGAAAGCAGCTCATCGGAGCAATTACCGTGAAAGTATTTGTAAACAAGACGTTCGAGGCAACGGAGAGACCGCAGACGAGATGACAGATCAGGGCCAATCACGTTGCACATCCGTCTCTGGATCTAATCAGGAACCCTCAGGCAAACAGCAGGGGCTCCAGACCACACATGACAGCAATACTCCATGCAAGGGCGAATGGTCGACCTATAGATTTGGAGGATCGATTATGTCCAAAGAAACATAAATATGCACAGATGCTGAGTATCATCTACCATGTATTCAATTGTGAAAACAGAGTAACATAAATCATGATTTTATTACTTCTAAACCCCCAAGAAAATTAAATTTCAGGTCGTCTAAAAACTTCAATCACTGAAAAACAAGTTGATGCCATTCACCGTATGGTTTTAGATGAGAGATGTCCCCCATATAGCTACGTCCATGGACATTAGTTCTGGTTCGGTTCATACTGTTTTAACTAAGATATTAGCGATGAGCAAGCTGACTGCAAGCGTCCCAAGAATGCTATCATGCTATCTATCTATCTATCTATCTATCTATCTATCTATCTATCTGATATATTAACGAAATATATTGTCATAATTACAAGGGTCGTTCAGAAAATTCTAAGCCTCATTCAGAAAGAAGAGCTATTGCTGAACTATTCTGTGATTGCAACAAGCTACAACTTCTTATAAAACTAGACAGATTTCTGTCCTAATTTCTGTCATTTCAAAGGCGAGAGACATGCGAAAAATCCCCAAATCGACAAAACAGAAGTCTGGGTAGTCATAAAATATTTGCAAAAGAAATATATGACACCCAAGGAAATCCGTGAGGCTATTGTACAAACACTTGATGGGGACTTCACTTCCTATGAAGCTGTGAAAAATTGGTTTGCGGAATTCAAGCGGGGTACAGAAGATGACTCTCGGTCAGGTCGTCCAAAAACGCTCAACCACTGATGAACAATTTGATGGCATTCATCGTATTGTTTTGGATGACATACATCTTACTGTCCAGCAGATAGCTAAGTCCATAAGCATTAGTGCTGGTTCTGCTCATAATAATTTAACTGGGATCTCGAGGATGGGCAATCTGTCTGCAAGATGGGTCCCAAGAATTTTGACACCAGAGGAGAAGCTGAAAAGTGTAATTGAAGATGAAAGCTGTGTTAACCACTTTGAAACTGAATCAAATGATTCGAAGCAAACAGGGAAAATATCTATGGTTCTACACCCCCGCAAAACTTCAAGCATTCAGCGTCTAATGGCAAGATGATTGTTTCTGTTCTTATTTTATTCTTTTTTGGTTTCTGAAGGCGTAATCATGATAGCTTACATGGGAAAAGGAAAAAAAACTGTCAATCGGCAGTATTCTGCATCCGAATTAAGACAACTGAAGGAAGCAATAAAGTCGAAACGTAGGGCAAGCTGAGGGCAGGCGTGTTCTTGCTCCAGGATAACGCTGCCGTTCACACTGCTCAGGTTGTAGTAGCTGAATCAGCCAACTGTGGCCTTGAATTGCTACCACATCCTTCTTAGTCAACAGACTTAGCTACATCTGATTTCTTCCTGTTTCCTAAACATAAATCCCACCTGCGTGGTCGGGATTTTGGAAACATTGATGAGATCATATGTGCCGTTCAGGAATTTTGGGAGGGCCACGATGCCACCTTCTTCCTTGATGGGATTGCAAAGCTTAAGCATTATTGGACCAATTGCGTTGATGTCAAGGGAGACTATATTGAAAAATAATGAGAAGCTCTCTTGTTTCTCCAAAACATTTGGGTGAGGCTTAGAAATTTTTGAACGAGCCTCGTATAATAAATTCTTTAAAAATGCATTCACATTCTAAATACATTCCTGAACATACGGGAACTGTAGGCGACCAGGAAAGACAACCAGCACCATTAGACGCAGACCACAGCCAACACACACACACACACACACACACACACACACACACACACACACACATATATATATATATATATATATATATATATATATATATATATATATATATATGGTGCAACAGCAAAATTGACCAAATCGTGTAACAGCAAAAGTATCCAATTGTTAGATTAAGCTTTGAACCGTTGTATCTTAGAAACGATTAAAGATATCTTACTGGAATTCATTGAGGTTTTTATAACACTATTGGATTCTAGTTTGAGCAATAAGAATTTAAAATTACTCTCCAAACTTAATAGAAGAATCGTGACGAAATCGATCAAATATATATATGCATATCTATCTATCTATCTATCTATATATATATATATATATATATATATATTTATATATATATATATTAAGACATTTTTATGTTTATACATTCTTTTTATAGATACAAATATGCTCTGTTTTTTAATAAACAGTATTAAACAACATTTACCGGCCTGAATGTCCGAGAAATTTTCATAGAAAATATTCGTCCTCCGACAGGAATCGAAACTGTATTCTATACGGATTTGTCCACAGACGAGCGTTCGGCTAGCATGGTCGATTTTACTGTCTTTAAACTACAATCTTCCATGATTCTCTCACGTACATTCATATCTGCTCATGCCGTATCCACATGTAAACAAATGACGTCACACATTATGAAATGGACAAAGTCCGACAATTATTTTAGGACATTTATATATATATATATATATATATATATATATATATATATATATATATTATTCCAGAATTATTTCCCAACTTATTTAAGATGATATTCGCCCCCTCAAGCCTTCTAACTTTCCGACTTATTGTAACAATTGCTTCACACGTTTCACATACGCTTTCATTTTCAAGTTTTTCACTGCTCATTGGACTGTCATAAGTGAAACCGTTCTCTTGATTGTTCTTGAATGGGCTTTGAAGATGGAAGCAAGAGTATGAATGTTGGTACCATTACTGAAGGCCTGAATGAACTTTTTCCTCTCACCATTTCTCATTTGAGAAGACAGCGAGGCTGACAAAAACGATTTTAACCTGTCCTATTTGTAGCTGAATAAGTCAAAGTGTTTTTCTGTGATTCTTACGGCAAATGGTATCAAGATGACTACAGGACTTATATGAAAACCTGGAAAAAAGAAACTCAATTAGTTCAATGGGTTTTTTTTATATTAAACATTTTGTGGGATGGACAATTATGCTGATACATGATTTGGACAATTTTGCTGTTACACTCACTATATATATATATATATATAAAGAAATATACTCTTGAGGTGTGCTATATTTATGGGCTAAAGTTCTCAATATCAGAGATAGAGCGTGTGTAAATATAAAAGTTACTATGTCCATCTTCAAAGTTAATATTATTAAGTGTTATTTTTATTTTTATTAATAAGGCTTCTATTGTTTTAGCCCTTATCTTTTTGCATGTAGATGATGCTATTATATTAGTGTTATCAACAAGTATATTACGAATAGTGTCCGGTAGGTCTATAAATAATGGAAGCAAAGCAAAAAAAAAAACACTAAATAAAAATAACTTTGAACATGGACATAATATCTTGACCGTTTTTTGAAAAATGAAAACATTTTATAAAACATACATATAACAAACTGTTTTTTATTTAACAGTTAAAATGTTTAATCCTTAAAAATGGCTAAATGTATAGCCGGAAGCGCTTGGATATAAAGAACATTCAGACAGTTTTTATAAAATGTATCATCTGAAAAGAAAAAAAAAATTATTAGATCGCATGAGAAATTGTATACAAAACAAAATAAAAACACCTTGTCTGTCGTATTCAATGAATATATATATATATATATATATATATATATATATATATATATATATATATATATATATTGTCAACGACAGACAGTCTGTTTCACGGTATCACAGCTCTTCATTGTGGCTAGACGTCCGGTTATCTTTAACTAGGATCGAAACCCGGCTCAATTGCCGTCGGAACCCGGCTCAATTGGCATATATATATATATATATATATATATATATATATATATATATATATATATATATATATCCTGAAAAATTAATTTCGGTTGAGCTCTTTGGTTTGAGGTGTAAGTTTGTAAACAGTGACTATTTAAGCTAATATAGCATGACTCTTCGGCAGAATTGAGTCACTGTCAGTCACTGTGTGTTTATCTAAATCTAAAAATAAACACGCTATAATTCACCTTCATCCCTGCCGTGAGCCGACGGCTTAGTGGTAGTAGTTCCGACTGACGCCAATTCAGTCGGGTTTCTATCCTAGCTAGAGGCAACCGGACGTCTAGCCACACTGATGGCTGAAAACCATGCGACGGACTGACCCAAGGCTTGTGAATGAAATAGGGCAGACGGAACACTTGGGATCCATCGACAGCTGTACTAGCACGAAGTCACAAGTCATCGTGACAGAGGGTTTGAGTATGCTGGCCTTGTTCAGATTGTTGATCACGCTAGATAAAATGCCCTCCCCCAGACACTGTAACTAAGCTATGCTCATCATATTTGCAGTATAAACCACAGGTTGACTTTTTGGGTGCTGAACAAACACAAATGTGCCTCGGTGAGCGTCTGCAATAGGGATTGGTTAGCCGCCCTAATACGGGGGTATTCTCAAATACGAGTGACCCGCTATTATATATATATATATATATATATATATATATATATATATATATATATATATATATATATATATATATATATATATATATAAAGAGCAGAATTACAAGCTTTATTCGAAAATCGGCCATTATTTTCCGAACAACCAAATAATTCAACGGCTGAAAGAGACTGATATATGTTTAACAAAGATGGCACTTTAATAATTTGGAATTAATAATATATTTTTATACAACAACTATAACAAATGAGAACAAAATTAATGTTTGATTCTAAAATCAGACATTAATTTCAGAACTAGCTAATATATATCGAAAGAGTCGTGAGACATCACATATACAGTTATGACAAATATATATATATATGCATATACGACGGACGCTATTTGTAAACAAACCTCTAAAACCAGTTATTTCTGAAGAAAGATCGAGGTCGACCTGAAATAACGAAATTACATATATATATATATATGTATATATAAAAAATAATATATATATATAAATAAATACTTTCATAAAAAAACATTATATATTTTTTTAATCTACAACTTTTCAGTTGTTTTTTCTCTATATACATATTAAGAAAGTATACGTGGCTTCTCATTATGGTATATATATATATATATATATATATATATATATATATATATATATATATATATATATATATATATTAGATCCAGGAACGGTGAAACACGTGCGTTGCGCACACACACATATATCTGTGCAATTCTCCAAGAGTATAAATTACTTTTTTCAAAGACTACTCTCTCGCTCTATTTATGATGACTTATCATTTAATCTAAACAACAAATAAACATCGTTTTATCTTGACTTCTTCAAAATACAAGCTCAGCCTTCATGTCTTTATTTTGGCCTTTTCATATTTCCTGCTAATTTGTCATCTTTTCGTTTCCTTCTTTTTTTCTCTCTTTCTTTATTATTTATCGTGTCTTTTATTTTTTATTTTTTCAGGTTTCTTCATCATTCTATTCTAATTTAATTTCTTTCTTTTTTTCTTTCTTCTTTTTTCAGCATTCCTTTTAAATTTATTCTAATTTTTTCTTTCTTTTTTTCCTGCCAATTTGTCATTTTTCCTTTCTTTCTTTTTTCTTTCTTTTTTCTTTTTTTATTTTTTATTCTTACTCTTTGCTAATTTCTATCTTTCTTTTTTCATCGTTTATTAGCCTTTTTTTTAGCTTTCCTTCTCATCCGTTTTCTCTATTTTCTTTCTTTCTTTCTTTCTTTCTTTCTTTCTTTCTTTCTTTCTTTCTTTCTTTCTTTCTTTCTTTCCCATTAACCCTCTACTGTTTTTTTTCTATTTTTTAGCTTTTATCCTTACCCTATGCTTTCTCTTTTCATCGTTTACTTTCATATTAGCCCTTTTTTTAGCTTTCCTTCTCATTCGTTTTCTCTATTTTCTTTCTGTCTTTCTTTCATTTATTATTCATTTATTTATTTATTTATTTCAGTCATATTCTTCCTTTTCTTTTTATTAATTTTCTCACTTTGCACTAACTTCACTGTTTTTTGTTTTTTTTTACTACCTATTATTTCTTTTGCCTTCCTTTTCATTCATTTTTCTTTCTTTGTTTGTTTCTTTCTTTCTTCCTTTGACATTTAATTTGCATTGAGTTTTTTACTTATTCGTCTTCTTCCTACGCTGCCTTCACTGTTTCTTCTTTTTTTTTTCAGCCTACTCGCTTTGTCCTCTTCAGCTTTCCTTTTCACGCTCTTCTTTCTTTCTTTCTTTTTCTTTCTTTATTCTTTCTTTCTTATTCATCGTTCTCTTTTTCTTTTTTTCATTTTTCCTTCGCATTCTATATTAAAGTTTTTGTTCTTTCTTTCTTATTCATTCTGTCTTTTCTCCTTTCTTTTTGTGGAGGATTTCATTCTATTCTAATCTAATTTGTCTCATTCTTTCTTTTATCTTTCATTCTTTATTTCTTTCCTATTCCTTGTGTCCTTTCTTCTTTCTTTCTGTGGTTAGCGGTTCATTCTATTCTGATCTAATTTCTCTCATTCTCTCATTCTTTTAATCTTTCTTTCTTACATTCTTTCTTTCTTATTCATTCTCTCCGTTTTTTTTACATATTTCTTTCGCATTCTACATCAATGATTTTCTTTCTTTTTTTTCTTTCTTTCTTATTCATCGTCTTCTTTTTTTCTTTTTCAGTTTTCCTTCGCATTCTATATTAAACTTTTCTTTCTTTCTTTTTTTGTTTCTTTCTTATTCATTGTGTCCTTTCTCCTTTCTTTTTGTGGAGGATCTCATTCTATTCTAATTTTATTTGTATCATTCTTTCTTTCTTTCTTTCTTTCTTTCTCGTCAGTTCAAAAGAAACCTCACCTCTTACGAACTACCATTTTCTCTATTTACCTTCACCGTCTCCCACCCAAGTCATTATACTATTCTCCTTTTTCTTTTCTTCTTTTTCTCTCCAACGTTGCAGGCACGAAAAGCCCATTTATCACCTCGACCATCGACTCAAATCAAAACATACCCAACATTCTCTCTCAGATTGCATATCAATATTTATAAACAGACGTTAAATAAATCTTATCCATCGTTGTACTTACGTATTCAATGAACAAATATTTAGACAAAACGCTGAATATTTGAACGATTATCATCCGAACTTGACTAAATGCTTATTTTTTTTTTCTGTTAACGAAGTCATATGACGAATGTTTCTTTGGTAACACCTAAGATATGCCAAGACGCTGTCATTAATTTTGTGTTGAATTGTAGATTTACGAAATATTTAAATCTACATCGTAATACATTATTCAGATCATTGATGTCAGCAGTATTTTATTGAACAGGAACATTAGAAACGTAATGGAAATATTTATATAAGATTCATCCTTTGTAACTTTTAGTAAGCTTTGTCCTTTCAGCAAGACTTTCACACTCTTTGGGGTACATTTACACAAGATAGGTGACTCTGATTTTCTCTATCACTTTCTTGCTTTCAGGATGTGCCGTGAGTGTCAAATTTTCCGAGCCTTCTTTTCTCATTATGTTTCCTATAGTTTTCTATAGTTTTGTTCCATTTTCGGTAAAACAGCCTCGTTGCTCACATGTTCGTTCCATGATATTCTGTAGAACCGCATTTCAGCTGCTTCAAGTCTCTGCTCCCATCTGTGAGAAGAGTGTTTAGCATTTACGACCATATATGAAAATTGATATTATATAACAGATTGCTTCTTTCTCCATTTCTATTGCTTTCAGTATGCCCTGTGAGTATCAAATTCTTCAAGCCTTCTTTTTTCATTATGTACCCAAGACATTCGAATGGTCCCTTTCTTATTCTAATTATAAGCACCCTTTTTGTTTCCATTTCACTTAAAGCCTCCTCATTACTAACATGTTCGGTTCATGATATTCTCATCATCCTTCTGTAGATCCACATTCTGTTTCCTGCTCGTCGCCTTTTCATCTGTGTGGAAATATCATTGCCATATAATAGGACTGATGTTACATAACATTTCATCACTCTTTACTTTGTTTCTAATGAAATCGTTCCTATTTCCTAATACTTTGTTTAGCTTTTGGAAGGCATCTTCTCAGACATGGTGAATTTCTATACTTATACGCAGGTGTCATATATAATGTTCTCGAACGAAAAGAAAACAAACACTTCGTTTCTATCAAGTCACAATGTACTAGCCTGAGAGTTTAAAGGACAAATATTCATGCGTGGCTCTCCTTAAACTGAAAAAAATAACGAATTCCTCACCAACGAAGTGAAGACTCGAGATAAAAAGGTCGGGATTCTACAGAAAGATGCTGAGAATGGATGGGGTATGTGTGCAACGAGAAAATTGTAAGGAAAATAAAACAAAAAGGACACTTTTAAGCAGAAAAAAGGGGTTGAAAATTCAGAGACACGTTATTAGTAAAAAAAAATCTCTGGGAATTTAAAACACCAGGTCATACTGAATTTTAGTAGGACAGAGAGAAATAGCGAAGAATTTAGATAACGAGGTTTGACATGACTGGCGGGACAGGAACTGGAAGAAAGAAAGAAAGAAAGAAAGAAAGAAAGAAAGAAAGAAAGAAAGAAAGAGAAAGAAATAAAAGAAAGAAAGAAAGAGAAAGAAATAAAAGAAAGAAAGAAAGAGAAAGAAATAAAAGAAAGAAAGAAAGAAAGAAAGAAAAAGAAAGAAAGAAAGAAAGAGAAAGAAAGAAAGAAAGAAAGAAAGAAAGAGAAAGAAAGAAAGAAAGAAAGAAAAAGATAAGGAGAAAGAAAGAAAGAGAGAGAGAGACAGAAAGAAAGAAAGAAAGAGAGAGAGACAGAAAGAAAGAAAGAAAGAAAGAAAGAGAGAGAAAGAAAGAAAGAAAGAAAGAGAGCTAGAGAGAAAGAAAGAGAGCTAGAGAGAAAGAAAGAAAAAAGAGCGAAAAGAGAAAGAAAAAGAAAGACGGAGAGAGACTGAGAACAAAAGAAAAAGAGAGAAAGAAAGAGAGAAAGAAAGAAAGAAATCAAGAAAGTAAGATAGAAAGGGAGAGAGAGAGAGTAGATATTGCTTAGAGCTAGAAGGGATAGGAAGTTTTGGAGAGCCATAATCGCCTACGTTCTCGAGGGAGGTGACACAGAAAAGAACATCTATCTCTTCATCTAAGCCGGCATATGCTCTGTGGCTACGCATATATCTGTGTTCAGTAGATTCATGCACATATGTTCTCTCTTCTTATACATTTTGGTTAGGGCCACTCGAAATATCCAGAAATAAAAGCAAGGCAACGCGTTGAAAAGAAATGTTTACAAATTTAATTTTGAGACGATAGAGAGCAGCCTGAACATGAAAAGATACAGAAAGAAATATATTAATAAAACTACAATAAATTCTTCATAGGTTCTATGCCGGAAAAAATATAATGAAATAAAAAAGAAAAAAAAAATCTTCTCACACTTTTCCTTCAGACAAAACGAAAAATGTCAGAAGGAAATATTCGAAACTAAAAATAGATATTTTTGTACTCGAAGACAGAATGAAAACAAAACAAATAACCAAAGATATGAACAATGATTTCGAGATACCAAAATCAAGCGAGTACGAATATTTAACCATGTGGAAAGTGTTTTAATTGATGACGGAGAATTTGAGACCGAAATCCCGTAGGCGCATTACGATTGCGTAAGATCCCTTAATTTAGCAACCTTGTCCTAGTCGTGTTGTTGTTAATTTGGAAAGAAATAATCTACTTTGGTTATCGATGAGGTCATTTGGAAAACCGTTATTAGCAAGCGGCTAAAACTACGAACGCAACGTCGTACTGTCCATGTTTGAAAAATTGAAAAATATTCCCTTCACTACAGATACACACATATAAAAATCTACATATAAGTTAAAATATATATTTTTAAAATCCTTGAAAATGGCTAATATATAGTTGTATTTATGTATATGTATGTATGTGTCTATGTATATATATGTATATGTTTGTATATATGTATGTATGTATATGCATATGTCTGTGTATGTGTGTATATATGTATGTATATATATATTTATTTTATTTTATTTATTATTTTATGTTGCTCTGTAGGTTGATATATTTATATTTATTTCTACGTGTGTGTATATATACATATGCATATATATGTATGTACGTATATGTGTATATATGTAGGTATCTATATGTATATAGGTATATGTGTATGTATATGTATGTGCGTAGGTATACTTTTGTAGTTTTCTATTTGTAGTGAAGAATGTGTGTACACATACGTATGTATGTAATTTTTTTCACATATTTTTATATATTTATACTCGTGTATGTGTACTAATGCGTATATCTATATCTATAAAAGGCAGGATGTGTTTGTGCGTGTAACGAATGCACGGCTGCAATTTTCGATGGATTTGCACCAAAATTGACATGCACATGCTCCAAGTTAGGGGGAAGACCAAGACCGACATTGCATTTCCCAACTCCCATCGATAGTGGAAATAATCGATTTTTCATGCTTCTACAGCAGTTTTCATGTAGTTTGCGGCAATTTTCTACTGGCCAGAGTGAGAGCCTATAGCTGGCTGCCACGAATAGGCAGGAAGATTGTATTGGCAAGCGTCAGAGGCAACAGCTGACTGACACGAATGTTAACTAGCAAGCTAGCATGCAAAAAAAATCGATAGCTGCATTCGTCACAAGTGGGAAAAATTTAAATCTGCATGGCACTTTACTCCAATTGGCTCATTCGCTTGCTTAAACTCAACGTTGATTCTGATTCCGCAGAACTGGGCTGGGTGTGAAAAAGTATTTGTTGTTAACATTCTTTTTTCATTCGGTTTTTCCACTTACGATTCCTTTTTTTTAAAGCTGATCGTTTTGTGTTCATTTTGTTTAGTTTTTTTTTCGTAACAGATTTAATGTTTAGTATAGAGCTTAGAAAAACTTCGCAGTATGGAAACATCAGTACGGCAAAGGGCACTCCTTTAAAGGCAAGGCAGGGCAAAAATATTTCAAGTCAAGTGATAGCGACTGCTGTATGAGTCGTACGATTTTTGAATCAAGCACGAGCAACGCCGGGCCATGCTGCTAGTAAGTATATACAAGATATTTATATATATATATTTATTTGTCTGTTTAGGCGTTTTCTTTTTT
>OZ038505.1:67225927-67253427 GCA_964036315.1 Acanthosepion esculentum
CTACGGGCAATTTTTGCCCGAGCCTTCGGGCTCGGAAAGCCCACATTAAACCGGCCTTGTGCCACATTCGACACACGTGGGCGTGTTGTTAAACATCGTAAGCAGCGACAGTACTACAACGGCCTAGCTGAGTAGTACCCGTTTCCTACCTTTGTATCTGTGATGTTAAATACACTTGTTCCTTAAACCAACCTCGACTTGATTTTCTTTTTACTATTGTGCCACGATACAACAGATTGGCAACGTCGGAATCGAAACGATATCACTGCAGAAAATCCCCTAAAGTGAGTGAAATACAAGGATTCGCAAGATTTTTACGGCAAAACACCTTCGTCATTTCCAGCAGATATTTGGATACGCAAGGATTAATAGCAAATTAATCTGGCGACGTAAAAAAACAAAAACAAAACAACCAAAAACTTGCTACCAAAAGTCTACACCGTGAGAACGCGAATAATATTGTCAATTAGTAAAATAATTGAAAATACTGACACCAAGTGTTTTGAAAAAAAAAAAAGGTTCACTGCTTTTTTTCACAAGAAACCAGAGTTTTTTTTCACGGTATGATTTTTTTTTCTGCCCTTCAAAGTTAAATGATTTGTCGAGTGAAAAATATATATTCGCGTAAGTCATTTGTGCTTAACAAAGACTGTTAAATATTCGAGTCATATTTGTGCAAAACCACAAAGAGTTTGAAAAAAAAAATTTGTGACTTTCCCATTAGTCGACACTCCTTAAAGCGACGGAATTTTTCTTTTTACGAGAAATACCGCAAGCAACAACGGACATTTGCAAAATGTTTTTTTGGTAACAAAGGAAAACTTGGATTGACTTTTTGGCTAAGAAATAATATATTTCTTGTTTATGCATTAGTTGAGCAAACTAATTTTATTAAGCAAGCCTTGGGAAAACTGATTTTTTAATACAAGTGTAAACTGTATGGTGCGTAAATTGAATTCTTACCATGGACGCAAAATTAAGAGAGTCTCTTAATCAACTGTTCAAATTTCAAACGGAACAAAGTATCGCGTTGCAAAAGCAACAACTTCAACGACAACTTGAAAGTGAGGAGAAGTTTAAAAAAGAGTTTTTGGAGCAACAGAATGCCCAAAGAAAAAAGGAAGAAAGATTTGAAGAAAGACTGTTACAACAACAGAAACGCGTCGAAGAAATCTTTATGAAAACACAGGAGGAAAAGAGGATAATTCTGGAGGCAACACAGTTAACGAATGCAAACGTGAATCATAACGCATTCTCCCAGACGGCTGTGTGGAACGCTATTGAAAGTTTCAATTATAATCCAGAAGACGATGTCACGTTTGCTCATTTCTATAGAAGATATGAGGATATTTTTGTATCGGATTGCGGTACATGGACACACGCTACAAAAGTTAGGTTTCTGCTAAGAAAATTGGGAACTGCCGAGCATACAAAGTTCGTGAATTTTATCCTTCCAAAAAAGACCAGTGAGTTGAACTTCCAAGAGACAGTTACTCTACTAACAGAACTGTTTTCTACAAAAACTTCTCTTTTTCACAGGAGATATAAGTGTATGAATGTCACTAGAAGAGAGGAAGATGATTACACTACTTATGCAAGTATTGTAAACAAGCATTGCGACGACTTTAAACTGGAGGAATTATCATCAGATAATTTTAAATGTTTAATATTTGTGCAAGGGCTGGTTTTAGGTAAAGATGCTGAGATCAGGCGTCGTGTTTTAAATAAACTCGAAAACGAGCCGAATTTAAAACTACAAAGCTTAGCGGAAGACTGTGAACGGTTCGTTGCGTTGAAACAGGACAGTCGTGACATAGAGGAAAGCGGAGTGTCGCTCATTAAAAAGGTCCATCAGAAGAAAAATTTGACTTAAAAAAATAACCAGAGGAAAAAACAGGGAAAAGATCCACCTGGACCGTGTTGGAGGTGTGGAGATAAACATTGGTACAATGAGTGTCCCTACAAATTCAAACAATGTGACAACTGCTACCAGGAGGGGCAAAAGGCATCACAATGTAGGAAAAGATCTGGTAGAAAGAAGACATCCATTAAACTCACGAAAATTGAACCTGAGGAACGAAATATCCGGAAATTTGTACAGGTCAAAATGTTTAAAAAGAAAGTAAGACTACAGCTTGATAGTGGGTCTGATATTTCCATCATTAATGTACAGACATGGAAGAAGCTTGGGAGACCCACTATGATTAAATCACATAAAACGGCGAGAAGCGTCAGTGGTGAAAAAATCACCTTCGAAGGAGAATTATTGACGAATATTTCTTTTCAGAATAAGACCGAAAAAGCAAAAATTTTTGTCATGCGAAAATCAAATAACCTCTTTGGAACTGATCTGTTCGAAAAAAAAGTAGACTATGGGATCTGCCTTTAAGCTCTTTTTGTCAAAAAGTTGAGGACTCGAATGTGGAGGCAGAAAAACTTAAGAGGGAGTTAAAAGAGAATTTTCCAGACGTATTTACAGGCGGTCTTGGAAGGTGTACAAAAGCGGTAGCAAAATTTGAAGTCAAAGAAAATGAACAGCCAGTGTTGAAAAAGAAAAGAAATGTTCCATAAACCGCTATAGAACAAATAGACGGTGAATTAGAAAGACTCGAAAACATGGGTGTCCTCGAAAAAATTGATCACAGTGAGTGGGCTGTGCCAACAGTTTACATAAAAAAGAAGAGCAAGGAGATTAGGGTTTGTGCCGATTTCTCAACAGGTTTAAACAATGCATTAAAGGATCACCATTATCCCCTTCCGAGCCCTGAAGAAATATTCCCGAAACTGAGTGGAGGGAAATATTTTTCTAAAATCGACCTCAGTGACGCGTATTTACAAATCCCAGTCGATCAGGAGTGCTCAAAGCTGCTATGCATCAATACCCATAAGGGATTGTACAAGTTTAACAGACTTCCTTTTGGGGTCAAAGTTGCCTCTGCGATTTTTCAGCAAACAATGGACATGATGTTGAGTGGGTTGGACTTCGCAGTAGGGTACCTGGACGATGTGTTAATGAACAGCGCTAGCAAAGAACAACACAGAGCTCATGTAAACCAAGTATTCAAAAGGATCCAGGATTATGGATTTAAACTGAAACAGGAAAAATGTACTTTTTTCATGGAAAAAATAAAATACTTGGGGCAAATCATCGATGAACATGGAAGAAGGCCGGATCCAGATAGATCGCGTGCAATAAGGGACATGCCTGCTCCAGAAAATATTGCGTCTCTACAAAGTTTCTTAGGTTTGGCGAATTATTATAATGTATTCGTGCCAAATATGCATAAACTAAGATCACCCTTAAATGAACTGTTACGGAAGAACCAAAAATGGGTCTGGACGCAAGAGTGCGAAGAAGCATTTCAGGAAATTAAAGATATATTAACGTCTGACTTGTTTCTGGCACATTATAATCCCAAGCGTGATATTATAGTTGCAAGCGATGCCAGTGCCTATGGCATAGGAGCATGCATACTACACAAAATGGATGATGGAAAAGTAAAACCCATAGCCCATGCATCCCGTTCACTTTTACCAGCCGAAAAGAACTACTCGCAAATCGAGAAAGAGGCGCTAAGCATTATATTCGCAGTAAAGAAATTTCATCGTTTCTTGCACGGTAGACAATTTCTGTTACAAACAGATCACAAACCTTTACTAACGATTTTTGGATCGAAAAAGGGACTACCACAACATACGGCGAATAGACTCCAAAGATGGGGTATCATTCTTCTGAATTACAATATGGTAATAGCAGCCATTCAAGCGGAAGTTGAAGTAAAAAATATTTTATGTGACACGATAAGAGAATTTCCAGTAACGCTTGATGAGATTAAGAGTAAGGCAGAGGTGGACGAATTTATTATAAGCACGAAAGAAAAAATCAACAGTAACCAACTGAATGAGGAAATTTATTCAATTTGTGATAACGTCCTGTTATATAGCGACAGGGTCGTAATTCCTACGACATTACAGAAAAGAATGCTCAAGGAATTCCATGTAGGACATCCAGGAATATCAAGAATGAAAAGCCTTATGCGTTCTTTCGTTTTCTGGCGAAACGTGGATAAGGATATAGA
Organism: Acanthosepion esculentum; assembly: GCA_964036315.1. NCBI lineage: Eukaryota > Metazoa > Mollusca > Cephalopoda > Sepiida > Sepiidae > Acanthosepion > Acanthosepion esculentum. The sequence continues at coordinate 67,230,007 of OZ038505.1, forward strand.
AGAAAAGGCCAGGGAGTGTAGAGGATGCGCATTAGCTATGAAAGCTCCTCCGACTCAATTCGGATCGTGGGCAAAACCGGACCGACCTTGGTCGAGGATTCACTTAGATTTTGCGGGACCGTTAGATGGTTTCTACTATCTCATTGTTATAGACAGTCGATCTAAGTGGCCGGAAGTACTGAAATGCAAGAACCCCACATCCGAGGCAACTATCAACTTCCTGTATGAACTATTCGCTAGGTTTGGAGTTGGAGACTGCATTGTCACAGACAATGGAACGCAATTCACGTCTATCGAATTTAAACATCTCTGCGAGGATTATCTAATCGAGTATATAACCATTCCACCATACCACCCAAGAAGTAATGGGCAAGCGGAGAGATTCGTGGATACGTTCAAGAGAGCCCTGAGAAAAGCTAGTGGATCACCGACGAATAAGTCAATCCAACAGTTCTTACAAGTTTACAGGGTCACTCCGAATGCAAACATCGAAACGTCGAAGACACCTGCTGAGGTCATGTTCGGACGCAAGGTTAGATCAATTTTCCACAAGTTGTTACCAAACCAGGATAGGCCAAACCTCAAAAAGCCGATAACAAAAAAAAAACGGTATAAAGTTGGCGAAAGAGTCTTCTACAAGATTCATAGAAATAATAGGACCTTTTGGGAGTCCGGCACTATTGAGAAACAAATAGGCAACATGGTCTATATGATTAAGGGACCAGATTTCGTGCACAAACGTCACACTAACCAAATCCGGAAAAGATACTCGAACAGTGAGGTGACCAGATCGCTCGAGGAGGACATCATGGACACAGTGTTTGATACTTTTCAGGTGCCCATATCAGAGACAGCTCCTGAGAATAGGAGGTCAAAAAGAAAACGGAAATCAACGGAGTTGATTAGGGTGAACCCAAAACAAAAACGTTATTAATCCCCAGACGGGATATTTTCAAAGGGGGGTGTTACACCGGCCTTTCTAACACAAGGGAATTACACCGGTTCTCACTATATATAGTGCCAGTAATACCTACCCGGAGTGTAAGCAGCGACAGTACTACAACTGCCTAGCTGAGTAGTACCCGTTTCCTACTTTTGTATCTGTGATGTTAAATACACTTGTTCCTTAAACCAACCTCGACTTGATTTTCTTCTTTTTACTATTGTGCCACGACACAACAATATATATGCGCGGTACTTATTGGAAAGCGCTCAATATCAGTGATAGAGCTGATATAAACCAGTTGCCTTGATGTGAGTTTGTGAACATAGGTTTTTTTAGCCTGGTGTTTGACGATCGCAAGGGCGTGAAAAGCAGGGTCACAAACACACATCAATGCAAATATATATATATATATATATATATATATATATATATATATATATATATATATATATTTCATTGAATAGGGCAGACAATGTGCTTTGATCTATTTTTTTTATACAATTTCCCATGTGATCTAAGAATTTTTTCCTTTTCACATGATAAATTATATAAAACTGCCAGAATGTTCTTTTTCATCGAGCGGTTTCGGCTATACATTTAGCCATTTTCAAGGATGAAATATTTTAACTGCTAAATAAGAAATAGTTTGTTGCATGTATGTATTTATATAATGTTTTCGTTCTCAAATCACGGTCAAGACATTTTGTCCATGTTCATAGTTGATATTATTAAGTGATTTTTTGTTTTTATTAATAAGACTTCTTTTATTTTTAGACTCTTTTTCCATGTAGATGATGCTGTTATATTTGTGTTGTCAACAAGAATAGTGTCGGGTAGGTCTCCATGAATATTTACATGAGATCTAATTGAGCTATGGTCAGAAAGGTGTAGTGTGAGTCTTCGTGTTAAACATGTTGTAGTATGGCCTATATAATTATTTACGAATTTTTGATTGAACAGGAATACAATTACTTAGTGGACATTAAATTATTTTTTATTTAACAGTTGAATATTTAAAATATTTCATCTAAAATTACCTCATATCCAAAATTAAATGTGGGGATAGATCTATTTCAACCGACGACACTACGTCAATCTTAGTAAACTCCTCAATTTCTTTTAAATTAACATCTCATTCTTCATATAACACCTATTTAATGTCACAAGGTTAATATCCTGATTTAACTTTAGAAAACCTCTTTAACGGTAATACCTTCTACCCTTCTCTAACCACCGTCTCTGGAGTTTCGTCTGACTAAAACATCAAAATGGATAAATTACCTATCAATTTTTCAACAGCTGTCAAAGTTAAATTTCTAATTCCGACACGAATATCGTCTATACACAGGGGTTTGAATTAGACTAACCTAATTTCGTCGGTTGAAAGAGATCTACCCCCACCCATATGAGCTAATTTTGGATTTTGTTGTGTAATGTTATTTATACGCCTGTTATAATAAATACATTTTTTGTGGATCAGTTTAATATTTCATATTACTTGGATCCACTTGGATTATATATCAACGCATTTATTATCTGCACTATATACATATATATATATATATATATATATATATATATATATATATATATATATATATATATATACAAAGAGTTAATCATGCATTGAATCAATTAGCAATATTAATGCAATTATTGGTGAAATCCCTTCGCTAGTAGACATAATTATAAGCATTATACTACTAATAATCCACTGAATGTTGAGATCCTTAAATATAAAATGGATATGGTTTATTTTTTAATTCAGCTAGTACTTTCAAATGCTTCACGCATTCATCATCAGGCTGTATTTTTTCCTTTAGAATCAAAACTGGAAGACGAAATAAATGTGTTTTTCCGACCGAAAGATGTTTTTAAGAATGAGCTATTTATTAGCGACTATGTAGTGTTGGAGCGTGCAAATCGCAACGCTAAAGTTCAAATATTACAAGTGAGAATTTTTTGGATTTTGTAATTTGGTAAATCCACGAACTTTTTTTTTATAAGTGTTTTTCGGTTAACATAATATATATATATATATATATATATATATATATATATATATATATATATATATATATATATATATATATATATATATATATATATGGCTAACATTTATTGGATAATCCAGATTGTTTGGCTCGATATAGGGACGATTAATTCACTGTCTTGTGCAGAGTTCGATTCTCTCAGCATTTGCATCTATTAGAAGCGGATAATATCAAGTAATATAAACTGTCGCAGTTCTCTCTGTTTTAAGGGTGTATGTTCATATGGAACTATCTACCTTAGCTTTTTTGCACGTATATTCCCACCTTTCCATCTCGTTTTTATTAATCAATTTTATTAATAAATGTGTATTTGAGTCGAGCACTGTTTTTTTTTAAATAAAAATAATTGCTAAAGAAAACTTGGATTATAAATCTAACTATCCTTTCCTATACTTTGAATATATATATATATATATATATATATATATATGTACACCGTGCTTTAAAGTAATCTTTAATTTGTTTCTAATGAAATCCTTCCTATTTCCAAATACTTTGTTTAGCTTTTGGAAGGCATCTTCTCAGACAGGTGAATTTCTACACTTATACGCAGGTGTTATATATAATGTTCTCGAACGATGAAAAAAAACCCAACACGTTTCTATCAAGTCACAATGTACTAGCCTGAGAGTTTAAAGGCAAAATTCTCATGTGTGGCTCTCCTTAAACTGAAAAAAATAACAAATTCCTCACCAACGAAGTGAAGACTCGAGACGGAGTTCTACAGAAGGATGTTGAGAATGGGTGGGATATATGTGCAACGAGGAAATTTTAAGGAAAATAAAAACAAAAAGGACACTAATACTTTTATGCAGAAAAAATGGCTAGAAAATTCAGGGGCACATTAATAGTAAAAGAAAAAAAATGGGGGAAATAGAAACATCAGAACTTACTGAAAGTTAGTAGGATAGAGATAAACAGCGAGAAAGTTCCAGGATGAGGTTTTGAAATGACTGGCGGGACATGAACTGGAATAGGGAAAGAAAGAAAGAAAGAAAGAAAGAGAAAGGAAAGGAGAAAGAGAAAGGAAGGCGGAAATAGAGAGTTAGAGAGAAAGAAAGAGCAAACAAAGAAAGGAAGAAAGAAAAAGAGAAAGAGAGAGAAAGAAAGAGAGAAAGAAATAGATCGAGAGAGAAAGTAAGAGAAAGAAATAACTAAAGAAAGAACAAGGAAGAAAGAAAGAAAGAAAAAAGAAAGAGACAAAGAAAGAAAGAACGAAAGAAAGACAGAAAGAAGAAAGAAAGAAATACAGACAGACAGTTAGAAAGAAAGAAAGAAAGAGAGAGAGGGTAGACATTGCTTAGTCTACTAGGGATAGGATGTTTTGGAGAGCCATAATCGCGTCTTATAACAAAACAAAAAAAATGACTACTGAACTTATAAGTAGTACTGGTTCTACCATAGAACAGTGGATACTAAAAATTTCCTCACAGATGAAAGAACCTCAAACCTGGCCAATACCTAGATGGATGACCGCTTGTGAATACCAGCTGCTGTAAACATTCTGTAAACTTGGATATGTGGGTGGTTTAATAGATTACGGCTCAGAACTGGAAATCGGAGTGGCGACTTCCAATTGCAGTTGGGTTCGTTATATTTACATATTCGTAAATGCCCTCGTCTCTCACAGCTGTACGTTAATTAGTAGAACCTCTATCAATAAAATCATTATCATCCCCAACGCAATTCTTTGAATCTAATAATATTTTCTCGCCTTAAATGACCTGCAAAGTGTTGTGAAGACATAAAGAAACAAATGAGCCGATCCTTTCTAACTATTTGGAGCCTCTCAAATGAAGCGTTTTCTTCATAGATATATATTTCGGATGATGTTGAGGAAATGGGGGGGAACAAAGGTTGTTCGAGGTTTTTTACAAATACTATCACGGTAATTGCTCCGATGAGCTGCTTTCGCTGGTTCCCAGGCCTCACGAATTTAAGCGTCCTACGAGGCTGGCATCCCGTTCCCACCCCTTCACCGTTGAAACTGTTAGATGTAGACGTCTCTTCTACTCCAATAGCTTCATGTCTCACACATCTCGCCTGTGGAACTCCCTTCCTTATTCCTGTTTCCCTGACAAATATAATCTCCAACTATTTAAGTGTAACGTCAATCGACATCTCCAGTTGCCTTGATCTATCCACTTCCCTTCTCCACATCCTTTCCCCTTTCATTCCTATCTGCTCTCGCTCCAAATCTTCTGTAACACCCTTGCCTTGATCGATCCACTATCTTTCTCCACAAACCTCCCTAGACAAGACTCTGCTCTTTCGCATAGCCTCGTCTGGGTTCCTCTCCGCCCGAGGGTAGAGAGTCGACAAGCAGAGTTAACAGTAATCGTTAACTGCTCCAAGTGTCTGAATACTCCCTGTTGAAAGAAAAAGAAGGCAAGTCTTATATACGACGAGAGGTGGACCTGCGCTCATCTCTTTCCGGTAAAAAATGGTATAAATTCCGGTCACTCGCAGGTCTCGTTTCGATGCTATGAATTACGCCACCGTCATTCCGACACTCTTCCAACCAACGTCGTCCACGTGAGTAGAGGGCCCACCCTCAAATATTTTTTACACAATTCATTTGCATTTTTTTAGGCAATCTATTTTTAGGACAGTTCACAGAACATGGATGCGACACAATCTTCTCCGCCCCAAGGTCAACCTTTTTAGCCATTTGTAAATCTAACGTTCAGACGTCCAACCGTGGAGAATTGATCGACAGGGGCAAGGTTGCGTTTTCCAGACTTGTCGCCTTGCATATTTTACATTTTCCTATACTAAATGAAGAATAATAAAACATCGATTCAATAACTTTCTTCAGTCATCAGATTGGCGCACCACAATCTTTCATCCCTTTTTCTCCAACACTTTTTACCGTACGAAACTAAACTGAGTAAATGACATAAAAAGAAAAATATTGTGACGAATTTTAGATAAAACCGTTCACCCAGGCACGAGAACCACTCAATGTAGAAGATTACGGTTAAAATAGTTACGATGAATGAGATATAATATGAGAGAAATAAGAGGTAGTAGGAAGTGTCGATTATGAGGATAAGGAGGATAGATAACCCTTAACTCTTGACCCGAAGATGTTAATATTGTAGTGTTATGGAAGCAACTATACAGGAGTCTACTCAAAAATTAGCAATTCTTAGAAAAATGCTGTTGTAATGGAAATGCTTCCCTACATGTGAAACATATGGGACTTACGGGTTATTCGGCTCCGTGGAAATAGCATTACGTAGCTTATAGAGATTTACTAAGCGTTGCTTTGATGTGGCACAAGGCCGAAACTATGAAGCTCCCAGTAAGGACCGAACTCACTACCCAGTCGCAATTGCTTTAGCGAGATAAGCATGCCAAATGTTACAGCACGGCAAAGTGTCCATGGCGTATCTAAAAGAAAAAGTCTGAACTGATAGAATTAAAAAATATACCTCATCTGAACCATTACCAGAGAAATAGGGTTACGACAGACTTGGGTCTGCTGGGGAAGGGGAGATTCTGATGTACCAGTCTTTCAATTTCAGGGTATATGTCTGCTTTGAAAATCAGCATTCGTTATCATGGATTTTACATGAGCACGAACGTCAACCTCTGACAATGGCGGTGGGGATGCAAAGTTAAGTTTATCTACGATTCAGAACACAGCGGAGTCAGTTGCGTTGATGATGTCTTTCTTGGAGTAATTACGAAAACGTCAAACAAAAATGAGTATTGTTTGCAGAGGCTGGGTGAAGAAATGGCGAAAACAAAGCATAAAAACGCGTAGATGAAATTTGAGAAAAGAAAACGAATTGGAAAAAAAAGCGTCCATAAAACTGAACGAACGTTTCAAATGCGATGATAAGTTAGATAAGTTAAGAATAACAACGAGTGTTTATTTTGGTTCGATATTAGTCGGGTTTTTTTTTTATTCTGAATAGAAGGTTAAGTTTATTGTTTGTCTTTTTATTTTGTTCTTTATTTTGTGAGGGAATGGTTTTTCGAGAGAGCTTGGTAAGTTGTATGCAAGAAATGTGTAAATGATCAAGAGAAGAAGAAGAAGGAGGAGGAGAGGAGGAGAAGAAGAAGAGGGTGGAGGAGGAGAAGAAGTATGTAGAATGAAAGAAGAGTTTAAACGATCATGAAAAGAAAGAGGAGAAGAAGAGAAGAAGGTAGAACGAAAGAAAAATTTAAAAGATCGAGAGAAGAAAAATAGGGAGAAGAAGAATGTACAGTGAAAGAAAAGTTTAAACGATCTCGAGAAGAGGAGGAAGAAGGTAGAATGAAAGAAAAGATTAAACGCTCGAGAGAAGAAGAAGAAGGAGGAGAGGAGGAGGAGAAGAAGGTGGAGGAGAAGAATGTAGAATGAAAGAAGAGTTTAAACGATCGTGAGGAGAAAAAGGAAAAGAGGAGGAAGAAGGTATAATCAAAGGAAAGGTTTAAAAGATCGAGAGAAGAAAAAGAGGAAGAACAATAATGTACAATGAAAGAAAAGGTTAAACGATCTAGAGAAGAAGAAGAGGAAGAAAAAGAAGAAGAAGAAGAAGAAGGTAGAATGAAGGAAATGTTTAAACAATCGAGAGAAGAAGAAGAAGAAGAAGAAGAGGAGGAGGAGAAGAAGGAAAATAAGAAGATAGAATTAAAAAATGCTCAAATGATCAGGAGAAGTTCAGTCCATGGTATTCTCAACATCCTTCTGTAGAACCACATTCCTGTTGACTCAAGTTCTTCATCTGTGAGAAGATTGTCTAGCATATGCGAGGGCTGATATTACATGACAGTTCAATACTTTTCTCTTGTTTCTTATTTTTTATGTTAAATATAAACTTGTGTCACATCTAGCCACCATGAGAAATCAATAAATATACTTGGCATTTGGGCTGCGATGAAAGTTTAGTATTTGCCCTAGGACAGGTTAACTACATTTTATATCGCAATTGCGTCTCTGTTTGAGGGCAGAGCGCAACTGGAAATATTTTTGAGTATTGCTCGCGGCAGTACCTTTTCTCATTGCAATAAAGATGGAGGATTGGTAGTAATACCGATGTTAGTATGGGTCTGAGGGATTGCCGGTCCCGGGGATTCCAACCGTGTGACAGATCTTCTCTCGTTGCACTAAAGAGTTGAGGTCGGTGTAATATGGACACCAGCGCGACGTTGACTTTGAGGACCGGGCAATTTTTGGACTTAATCGTGTGCACTTGTTTGAGATGCCAACTTTAAACCGGACTTGTGTCATCTCGTCACCGTAGTGTGGGGACGAGTGAAATGCCTGTTCTTTTTTCCTCTTAAATTTATGAGAGGAACCTAATTCAGATGGTTTCGAACCCAGGGGTGGCGCTTTTTTCATTGCTCGAAAGAGGAAGGGTTGGTGGTTACCGATGCCAAGGTGACTGTGGTCACGGTGATGGGGGTGCTTTTTTTACATCGATCTTATAAAGACACTCCCTATTGTTATGACCTTTTATCACATCTTTCCAATGTGACACTTTTATACTGCGTTCGTGTTGGGATCAAAATGTAGTTTTCTGAGTCGTGATAGACCCCTAATGCCGCGGATTCCAGCACTGAGGAATAAACACCATCATTGCAAGAGAGAGAGAGAGAGAATGGGAGAGAATGAGAGAGTGTGAAAGAGTGAAAGAAAGAGGGAGATAGAGATAGTGAGAAAGAAAGTGAGAATATCAGAAAGGGAATGAGAAAGAGATAGAGGGAATGAGAGATATAGTAAGAGAAATAAGATAAAGAAATAAAAGGTAAAAGAGAGAAAAAGTGAGATAGAGAAAGAGTGAGACAGAGTGAGAGTGATAAAAAGAGGTATATATATATATATAGAGAGAGAGAAAGAAAATGATAAAGGAACTGAGAGAGAGAGAGTGAGAGAGAGAGTGTGAAACGGAACGAGTGAGAGTGAATAAGAGAGAGAAAAAGAGAAAGAGAGTGAGAGAGAGAGGGAGAGGGGGAGAAAGAGATAGTGGGAATGAGAGAGAAAGGGAGTGAATAAGTGAGATAGAAAAAAGAGAACATGAGAGAGAGAAATAGAGTAAGAGCGTGAAAGAGAGAGAAAGAGTGTGAGATAAAGAGAGAGAGAGAGAGAGAGAGAGAGAGAGAGAGAGAGAGAAAGAAATAGAGGGAGTGAGTGTGTAAGAGAGAAAGAGAGTGAGGGAGTTGGACGATGCCAACTAGCGGTCTAGTTATTTTGGGGACTTGGCAGCTTTAGTTGTATTTGGACATATTGTGCGGGTCTTGGATATTTTCGAAGACCATACTTCATCGAACGCTCTGGGATGGCGCTACAGAATCATGAACAAAGAACTGCACCAGATAGCAGAAACTTAATTACTTCCAATAGCATACTGGGAATATAGCTTTAGCAAATAGCTTCAAAACCAAAACATCAAAATTGAAAACTGCAGTTATGTAGTAAAATAAACTGGTCACATCGAGACATTCATACGGGTGTCATTCATGGCACCAAAACCTGTTCAGAAATATTTAAACTGTCAGCTGCATGCAAACGTTTTCTAAGATCAATTTTTTAAAGCGTTTCACCTCAAGCAAAGCCTGAAGCACGAAAGGGGTTACAGGGAGTTGGAGCGAGAGCAAACAGGAGTGATGGATGACGGGAAGGATAGGGGATAGATCAAGGCATCTGAAAATGTCGATTGACATTATATTTGAATAGTTGAAGATTATATCTACCAGGAAAACAAGAAATGGGGAGGGAGTTCCACAGGCGGGAGGTGCGAGACATGAAGCCATTGGAATAGAAGAGACGGCTACATTTAACAGTTTCGACAGTGAAAGGGCGAGAGCGAGATGCCAGCCTATTTGAACGCTTAAATTCATGAAGTCTGGGAACCAGCGAAAGCAGCTCATCGGAGCAGTTACCGTGAAAGTATTTGTAAAAAAGACAGAGAGAGGCGACGACACGTCTGTGAGAGAGCGACTGCAGACAAGTGCCAATTGCATTGCATATCCCTCTCTGGATTTTATCAAAGACATTGAGACAAACATAAGGGGCTCCAGACCATATATGGCAGCAATACCCCATGCAAGGGCGAATGGTTGATTTGTAGATTTGAAGGATCGACTCCTGGCGCGGCACAGGGAGTCAAAATTACCTTGCGGTGGACGAAGCAATTGACTCAATGTATTTGTTCCATCTCAGGTCAGCAGACAATGTGAGACCGATCAGTCGCAAAGAGGTGCCACCCTGGAGCTGAACGTCAGACATTCTAATGGGAGACAGGGATGGTTCTCTGTGGTCAGTGATAGAGACCAGTTTTGTTTTTGAGGCATTAAAGTTAATCAGCCAATTCCTCTCCGAGTCCTTGCGAAAAAAATGATTCGAGCGTGTAAAGCATGAAGGTCTTGGCAAACGGCAAGCTTCTTTGAACATTTTGGACTGGAATCACAAACAAGGAACTATACCAAACAACAGAAACTGCATCACTCGAGGACTACTAACAGCGGTAACAATTTAACTGGTTAGTAAATAGAAGTGAAAATAATTACATAATCAAGATGTTAACATTCCACACCAGTTCAAATATAAGGTTAGAAAGAAAAACCCCATCAACACTGAGAAAGAAAGAAAGATAAAAAAAAGAGAAAAGCGATAAAATCTACTGGACATGAGAAACCTATTTTCCTGAAAAATTGTTTTAATAGATTTGTTTTAGAAATTTCAACCATCAGTACTGGCTGCTCGGTCAATGAATGCCGAATGTTTCCGTAGAAGGAGACGGCTAATATTTCTATAAAAATTACCATATTGCATCGATATTGTATCACATCATTCCACCACAGAGAAGTACCTTAGTATGTAAGTGGTACTTTATTCGATCTTTGAGCTCGAGGCAATATTCATGGAACAGATTTGGGTAATGCTAGGTTCCGGAGATTTCAAGAATACAGCAGAAGCTCTTTTAATGTACCACAGAGGTAAAGATGACGGATACTGGTGCCAGCGAGATATTGGCGACTGGAGAATTTGTGTCTTTGGTCCACATGTACGTATAATGATTTTCCAAGTGCAGCTTAACTGTGGCACAAGGCCGAAAGTACTGATCTAGCTTGCTAACCATTACACAACCCCGAGGTGTCCTAAAGTGTTCGGATAGTGATTTTCCAAGCATAGCTCAGATGTGGCACAAGGCCGAAAGTATGGAGCACCTAGTGAGGATAGAACTCACTTTTCAGTCGTAACTGATCTAGCGAGACATGCTTGCTAACCATTACACCACCCCGAGGTGCCCTAAAGTGTTCGGATAGTGATTTTCCAAGCATAGCTCAGATGTGGCATTAGGCCGAAATTATGGGGCACGCAGTAAGGAACGAACTCAGATACTTAGTCGTAATTGTGGTCCGCATGTACGTATAAGTGCACTCCACATTAGACCCATCTTCTATCTGAGCATCGTACTAACGGAGGGTGGGTACGCAAATACTGTCGTAACAAGCTAGAGAAGAAGTGAAGAAGGTGAGAAATCCAGAACAAGAAATAAATAAATAAATAAATAAGGACGTATAGACAAAAATAACGCATGAAAAAAGAGAATGGCATACGCAGCAACAACAACAAAAAAACAAAGAAACAAAGGAAACACGATGAACAAGCAAAAATAGACACACATGAACACACTCGCATAAAAACACACACCGCATAAACACACACACACATAAACATATGAACGTATACATAAACACGTGCATAAACCCGCACACACACTCAGATGAACACACACGCATAGACACACACACATAAACATATGAACGTATACATAAACACGCGCATAAACCCGCACACACACTCAGATGAACACACACGCATAGACACACACACACATAAACATATGAACGTATACATAAACACGCACATAAACCCGCACACACACTCAGATGAACACACACGCATAAACACACACACACTCATGAACACACAAACATAAAGATATATACACACACGCACATGAACACAAACGCATAAACACACACACACACACACACGCACACACACACACACATATATATATATATATATATATATATATATATATATAATAAACAAACAAAGCTGGGGGGGTGGGGAGACAAAAATGCCGAAACACATAAAACAGCAGAAAAGCAAAAAAAAAAACGAGTTTTTGCACAGGCATTTATTGAAACGGTCATATGAAGAAGTCGTTATCGAACGGGATAACATGTCTGACATATCATTAAGGCTGCATAATTTATTTTTTAAAGACTTTTTTTTTCTTCTTTACGTATTTGTAATTACGCTAAACCATATATTATTAGTGGACCCATGTGCTTGAGTAGACATCTCTGTTTGTTTTTAAAAAAAAAGAATAATTGACATCTACCGGCTTGGGCATTAAAAAAAAATATGGCTTTGTACAGGGCTCGTATATACGTCTAATTTTTTTTTTTTTTTGACGGACTCGAAAATAAAGACATAGATATAGAGCCCCACGAAAGCTCCCGAAAAGACCTGTAGAAAAAATTGGGCACGGTGGAGTAATGGATACCGGCTCGGACTGAGGAATTGGAGAGCCGAGTTCGAATTCCAGTCGAATCCATTACATTCACTTAAGTGCTAATACCCCTGGGAAAGGTATGAATTCCCCAGCTATAGGTAAATAGCAGGACAGACCAAAAGATACATGATCTCATAAGCGTATATCACGCATGGCACATAACTGACTGAATAATACTACTGTGCCTCCTTTAATAAGGCACGGTGGAGTAATGGATCCTGGCTCGGATTGAGGAATCAGAGATCCGAGTTCGATTCCAGTCGAATCCATTGCAATCACTTACGTACTAATACCCTTGGGAAAGGTTTGAATTCTCTTCTTTTAAGCTACGGGTAAATAACAGGACAGATAGGGCTCTATATCCTTGATTGGTAACTCGTCTACCGCAGAAATGGCAACTTACTGCGGGGAAAAAATTGGCTTCGACAGTCATGTATCGAAAGATACATGATTGCCTAAGCGTGTATCACGAAAGGCACACAACTGACTGAATAATACTACTGTGCCTCCTTTAATAAGGCACGGTAGAGTAATGCATCGTGGCTCGGATTGAGGAATCAGAGAGCCGATTTCAAATTCCGGTCGAATCCATTACATTCACTTACTTGCTAAAACCCTTGTGAAAGTATGAATCTTCTTCTTCTCCCCCCAGCTATGGGTAAATAGCAGGACAGACCAAGTCCTAAGATGACGACTGGTCTACCGCAGAAAGAAATGGCAACCTACTGCGGAAAAAAATCTGCCTCGTCATTCATGTATCGAAAGATACATGACCGCCTAAGCGTGTATCACGCATGGCACATAACTGACTGGAGGGTAACTGCACCTTAGTCAGCTTCGTTATCTCTCTTTGAAGCACACTCAGTTCGAAGTGGCTTCCCAAATAAAGTAAGGCTACGTATGTTCGAAGGCTACCATGTTGGTTATTAGACATAAAACATAAAACGCAAAAAAAACAAACAAAAAACAAATAAAAAACATATGTCTATTCAAACACGAGTGACCACTAAATCTGACGTTTACATAAGTAATGTCGGATTATATATAAAAAGAATCAATTCTTCAGGTGTGTTCACACATATACGCAATCACATAAACACACGCACACACATAAAGAAACACGCCCACACATAATCGCCCACACATACAGACATACAAATAAACACACTCACGCACATAAACACAATAACACACATTAATACATACAAATAAAACCACATAAATAAACACACTCACAATTAAAAACACGCAAACAGAAACACACACGCACTTAAAAACAGCCGCGCGCACATTAACGCAGAAAACATACGCATACATAGACACACATAGACACACATAGCTAAGCCCACACATGCATATAAACACGTTCTCACCCTACCAACACATAAATACATACGCTTAAACACGCAAGCTTAAAACACACAGAAACATAAACACACACACACACACACACACACACACACACACACACACACACACACACACATATATATATATATATATATATATATATATATATATATATATATAGAGAGAGAGAGAGAGAGAGAGAGAGAGAGAGAGAGAGAGAGAATGCGAAAGAGAAAAAAATTGGAAGTTGAGGTTAACACCCAGGAGAAATATTCTTTTTCATACTTAAACGCCACCTTAAGACTATATGTGTTGTGTTTTGGATCGTCTATTTATAAATACTGGTCAGTGGCGCATTATGGGTAGGGGTCTATTGTATTATCCTAATGTTTCTTGTGCTGGCGGTAAACGTTATGTTTCAAATTATTCTATGGCTATTGAGTGGGAATAATTGTGGATCTGAATGCAGTTATTCGTCGCTATTTTATAGTGTTGTTTGTTAACTTTTAATCATTGTTTATTATTGATTATTTTATTATTATTAATATTGTTTTTATTTTCTTTGATATCTGACGTTTACTCATTTCTTTCCGGGTCCCGCCCAGGAACTTAAGGTTAGAAATGGCATCATGACACTTTCCACTGCAAAAAAAAATAAAATAAAATAAATAAATAAATAAAATAAAATAAAATAATAATTACATAGATAAAGCCCTTCGTAAAGTGTGGGCTGTACTTGTCAGGACAATTTTTTGTATCTCTTTGAGGCATGGACTTCCAGGGATCCCTTCAATCAGCCTACTGGAATCTTTTCCAACCAGTCCAAGGGCTCCAACTACAACAGGGATTGTTGATATTCCCATGTGCCACATTATTATTATTATTATTATTATTATTATTATTATTATTATTATTATTATTATTATTTATAATTGTGTTTATGCCTGTATTCGTAGTTTTTTTAAATTTGTTTATTATTTATACTATTTACATTATTCGGACTGTTATCCTCATTTTCATAGCCATATTCACAGCGTCTAAGCCGTTGTCCATTCCAGCCTTCTTCGGGCGATTGGAAATTCGAATCGAACCCTTTATTTCGTCCACCGGGGTAGATTGTTCTAGTTCCACATGCCATGTCCCTTCCTCACTTATTTCTCAAAGTTTTGGGGTTCACCACTGCCTGTTATTGAACTCACTAATCTTTTGATGTAGTCACTGGATCTAACTAACGTCTACTGGTCTATGTGTCCTCGTGGACATGTGTGTATGAAACGTTGTGGATATGGCAATGATTATGAGGATAACAGTCCGAATGAGGTAAGTATAGATAGAAGATAATATGCCGCCAAAGAAAATCAAACAATCAACATTAAAGAAGTTTCGATATAATATCCTCTAAATTCTTAAATCAAACTTCAACAAAACTACAAAGCCTCTAGGAATCATGACCACACAAACATGTATATGTACAAAAGCTGAGTATTATCTACCATGTATTCAATTGCGAAATCAGAATAACGTATATCATATTTTTTTTACTTCAAATCTCCCAAGAAAATTAAATTTCGGCATTAAATGACCCATACTGAGTCGATATTCCGTAAAACAAAGGAAATCAAACCAAACCGAAGCGCTGCAAATTAATGATTGAAATTAATTAATGATTAAAATTAATTAATGATTTAAATTAAAGATTTAAAATTTTATAAATCACTCTAATTAACATAAAAAAAATCGAAAACGAATAATGTAAATAGTGTAAATAATACCTCATCTCAGAGATATAGACACATATTAATTATTAGTTTGCTTATTTATTTATTTTGATTTTTTGTTTATGTATTATTGATGTTTATGTGTTAAAGTTTTTCTTTTCTTTCCGGGAGTTGTTTATTAACCTTTTTGTTTTTTACTTTATTCGGGGAGCAGAATTAATTTCAACATCATCCACCGCGATGCGAATGAGTCCGAAATTTTATGGTCGATAACTCCAAAATTTTCTGTTATTTTCTAATTAAGCATGTACACTTACACCTAAAGAGAATTTTTTTTTTAATTAGAGATTGGGCAAGAGGTTTGAACTGCAAATTACTCTATAGTGAGGACAGACTAAGTTCTATAGCCCCAGATGGAGACTGGTCTACGAGAAGGACAACTCTGAAATCAAAGCATGCCGTGGATCGTTTACGGACCTTTTCTGGCATATCTCTATATTCGGCTTTTTAAAAAGTGGAGCTGGTTCTGCACAAAGCCTTCACCACTATACTCAAACCATATGTGCTGGTGTCTGGGCTGTAGGTTCCTGAAATCTTTTGTTTTGGATTTGCTTTTGCGTGTGTGTTAAGCAAAGTATGTAAATTCGAGTCTTTTTAATTTTTAACAAAATCAATGAGTCAGTGCTTAGCATTTGAAATTTTATATCTAGAACTTGTTTTCTTCACTACAACTCTTTTGAGGTTCCGAGTTGAAATTAATTCTGTTAGGTCTTTATTCTGGGTTGTGAATTATTATTCCATATATTTGTGTTTATTTGTGTATTCTTTGTTTGATAATTTTTTTATTAGCTTAATTTGTTTACTTATTTATTGATTTACAATTTTATTTTATTTTTATTTTTATTTTTTTAAGCATATCACCCCAAGCAAGGCTGGAAGCCACTAGTACGCAGGGGGTTACAGAAGGTTTGGAGGAAGAGCAGATAGGAGTGGTTAAGGAGAGGCTGTGGAGAAAGATAGTGGATCGATCAAGACAAGGGGGTTACAGAAGATTTGGAGCGAGAGCAGATGGGAATGAAAGGTGAAAGGATGTGGAGAAGGGAAGAGGATAGATCAAGGCAGCTGGAGATGTCGATTGACGTTACACTTAAATAGTTGGAGTTTGTATTTGTCAGATAATAAGGAAGGGAGTTCCACAGGCGAGATGTGCCAGACATGAAGCTATTGGAGTAGAAGAGACGTCTACATCTAACAGTTTCAACGGTGAAGGGGTGGGAACGGGATGCCAGCCTCGTGGGACGTTTAAATTCATGAGGCCTATTTTATTTGACTTATTTCTTTCTTCGTTTTTATAATTACATATGCTCTCTCCGTGATACCGAGCCCTTGACAGCCATAACTATAGCATGTCTTACAAGTATATTTTTATCGTCAATGACATGATGTAGCATCCCTCTGTTATTAATACAAATATTTTCATAACAACTGCTCGGACGACGTTTTTTTCCTGGTGCTCTGACTACATGAATTTAAGCGTGCGACTACATTGGCAGTTAGGTCTCACCGTTTTACTATTGAGCTAGATGGCTAGAGGCAACCGTCATCTCTAATCTAAGAGATTTTTTTTCATCTATGGAACTCCCTTTGCGATTTATTCCTTCCCCGATAACAACAATCTTCAAAAATTTAAATGCAACGTCAATCGCCATCTTCTGTCTTCTAGAAGCCTATTCTTTTTCGCCATTCCCTCAATCCTCTCCATTTTCAATCATCTCATTCACTTTAACTCCGTGTTCTAATGACATTGTCACTTAGCTTGGTCGAAATGATTATATATATATATATATATATATATATATATATATATATATATATATATATATATATATATATATATATATATATATATATATATATATTCACGCTTTTGCGATCATCAGACAAACTGATTGATTTGATATATATATATATATATCAAATCAATCAGTTTGTCTGATGATCGCAAAAGCGTGAAACACAGGGTCACAAACTCACATCAATCCAATGTTAAAAATGTTAGCTCTATCTCTGATATTGAGCGTTTTCTAATAAGTACTGCGCATATAATATATAAATAATAATATATATATAATATTGCACACACACGCACACACACACGCATATATATATATATATATATATATATATATATATATATATATATATATATATGTAAAAGTAAACATAGAAGACAACACTTAGAGGCGACAGTCTGTTTCATGCTAGATGCAATCGTCAGGCCTGAAACAGACTGTCACCTCTAAGTGTTGATTCTATGTTCACTTTTATATTTACACACGCTCTATCTCTGATATTGAGCACTTTATCCCATAAATATAGCACATCTTAAGACTGTATATATATATATATATATATATATATATATATATACACTTTTCATATATATGAATCCTCTTCTTCTCCCCCAGCTATGGGTTAATAACAGGACAGACTGGGTTCTATAGCCCTGGATGTAACTGGTCTACGAGAAGTACAACCCCGAAAGCAAAGCATGCGGTGGATCGTTTGTGGACCTTCTGGCATGTCGCCATGTTCGGCTCTTCAAAAAGTGTGGTTGGTTCTGCACAAAGCCTTCACCATTATAATAAACTCATAAGTGCTGGTGTCTGGGCTGTCGGTTCCTAGGAACTGAGCTGCTTGGCAATCATACGTCTTAAACAGGGGAGTACATTATTACATATTCCTCAATGCAACGAACCACTAAAATCATTATTATTCAATATAAGTAAAACGCATTAAATACAATATAAACCCACTTTCTTTATAATATACCCACAAAATTTCAGCTGTCTCTTCTTGTTGTTAACTAAAATGTCCTTTTTGTTATTGATTCTAGAACTTTCGTTCCTCACATGTTCGCTCCATGGTATTCTCAGCATCTTTCTGTAGAACCAAATTTCTGTTGCTTGAAGTCTTTTCTTCAGTCGTGAGGAGATTGTTCATCATTCACGGCCAGATATGATGACTGATATTGCATAACATTTCAGTGCTAGTTTCTTTTTAACAAATGGCAAGTTATTTTATAGTATGTATTTAATCATGCATCCACACACGAGAGATGATTTATTTATTTATCGTGCTTGTAACTGTGTGATGCACAGTGAAATTGGACAGCAGTCTTCAGGTGCAAAAATACACAGATATACAAAAGAAAAACACGCACGCAACACCAATCAAAAAGAAACACACGCATAAGTTCGATTGAATGAAGTAATTTAAAATAAGCTCAAAATTGACACCTTTCATTCCATACACAATCTAAAGTTAAAAGCTGTATCTCAAACGTTTTGTCCCCAGAACTAATTGAACAGTTCAAACGAATGGTGCTCGGCCCGCACGCTCTTTCATTTTCTGCTCTGCTAGACTGGAAATTGGGGAGAGCGTGATCGTATACGTCCTGAGGCTACACGGTGCATAAAAGAAGAGGGTAATGAGGACAGCAAGAAGCCAATTAGAAAACTCTAAACATCTACTGGGTCGCCCTGTCGGCTGGGCTCTAAAATACACCGACTACACCTTTGCAGAAGGACTAACACCCGCTTCCCAATGAGGAGACCTGGGCATGACGATAAACTACATCCGCCAGTAAAGCCACTGATCGAGAAATTTTAAGGAGCGACGAACAACTTCTTAATCGCTATTGTGCGCAGGTCCACTTGTCAGGTCGAAGTTATGGGCAAATAGATAACAACAAAAACATATTTTAAAGAACTAGGAAAAAATACATTTATATTATAAAACTACCGGCAGTACATTTTTATAAAACAGTTGCCAACCATATATCGCTCCAGTAAAATTATCAGCAGTACATTTGTATAGTAAAATTATCAACTAGAAAAATGACCAACAATAGATTTTTATCGCAAAATGACAATCAGTATAACACTAATAGGTATAAATATATACATTTTATGTTAAAATTATCAACAGTAGTAGTACTAGTAAAATGACCAACAATAGATTTTTATCGCAAAAGGACAATCAGTATAACACTAATAGGTATAAATATATACATTTTATGTTAAAATTATCAACAGTAGTAGTACTATTAAAATGACCAACAATAGATTTTTATCGCAAAAGGACAATCAATATAACACTAATAGGTATTAAAATGCATTTGATATGAACATTATCATCAATATATTTTATAAAAAAGTATGAACAATTCATTCAAAGTAGATATCTACATGACATACTTTTGCCCTAGAAGTATAAATTTATGTACAATATATCTGTAGTTGATGGTATGAAATTAGGTAGAAAACATTTAGGTTTCGGTATTAAACAATCCATATAGGTTGATATGCCGCTAAACAATATCAACAAAAACCTAATCTGTGGAAGGCTCTATTGTCCGCTGTCAAGACGTTGGCATAACAAAATGTGATACAATACAACACACTACGAATATAACCTAAAAACGTGTTTAAAATGTGTTGATAATCTACACGCAACATTTCTCAAACCGTCCGAGCTCCTTTCTATTTTGAGGACACCTCAGGTGTCAGTTAATGACGCTATTCCCTCCTGAACATTCTGGGGAACGGCTCAAGTTCATAATATTATAAGATGTTTGTTTCTGTCTATATTTCTGAGATGAGGTATTATGTACACTATTTACATCATTCGGACTATTGTCGTCATCTTTGCCTCCATATTTATCACAACGTTTCGGCCGCTGTACGCTCCGGCCTTCTTCGGGTGGTTGGAATGTCGAACTGAACCCTTTATTTCGCTCACTGGGGTAGACTGTTCTAGTTCAAGGACACATGGCAGTGTTATTTTCTTTTTTTTGCAGAACTTAGACGACAGCTTATCCATCGCATCCTGTAGAAGCATGGATATTTTCAAAAATAATGCAAATATTTTATACTAGCCCACGAAGCTGATGCTGGTATGAGGGTAAAAGTAAAAACCCGACACTCATCATTTTTTCATTAGCGGTGTTAAATGATATCTGTTAAACAGTGATATTAGAAAAAGACGCCTGACATGTACGTAAAAATAAATGTTTTCCATTGAATACCTCAACGCGGAAAAAAATTCTACGCATTGCTGAGTTTTTACAATGGATGTACAGTTACATTGTGTTTAATGCCTTTCAGCAGT
Source organism: Acanthosepion esculentum (assembly GCA_964036315.1). Lineage (NCBI taxonomy): Eukaryota > Metazoa > Mollusca > Cephalopoda > Sepiida > Sepiidae > Acanthosepion > Acanthosepion esculentum. The sequence goes on from OZ038505.1 coordinate 67,250,774, forward strand.
GCTGCAAGAACAATTATGGTCGGGCCTGAGCTGCTGTCAGTCCACGAAATGTTACTTAATCGATATTTTAAATGCAGGTAATATTAATTAGGTAGCGTTTAAAAAGACATTGGAAAATTCGGCACTTAAATCCTCACAAGCATTGGAACAACGAAAGTTACCTTCCAGAAGCTAAGAAAAGTATTAAGAAACAGGAAAGTTTCGTTAGAAACAAAGAAAATTGGTTTGGTTTGGTTTGGTTTGGTTTGGTTTACGGTATATGACCCTCAATGGGTTATTTAATGCCGACAAAATTTTTTATTGCTGGTAATAATTTCGTTCAAAAGTGTATTGCTGGTATTTTTTTTGCTGGTATATTGCAGGTAATAATTTTTTTCTTCAAAAAATTTATTGCTGGTAATAGTTTTGTTTGACGGCATATCAACCTCAATGGGTTATTTAATGCCGACAAAAATTAATATTAATAAAATAATTAGTATTTTTTTCCAAAAATCTATTGCTGGTAATAATCTTCTACAAAAAAGTGTTTCTGGTATTAAAACCTATTTTTGCACTTTGTGTTTTGACCCCAGTTTGTGAGTTAACTATATGCCCATAGCCGGGACCCTGACATATGCTACAAACCCGGGTCAGAGTGGACCTGGGAAGACCAGCAATTAAGAAGTTAACTATATGCCCATAGCCGGGACCCTGACATATGCTACGAACCCGGGTCAGAGTGGACCTGGAAAGACCAGCAATTAAGAAGTTAACTATATGCCCATAGCCGGGACCCTGGCATATGCTACGAACCCGGGTCAGAGTGGACCTGGGAAGACCAGCAATTAAGAAGTGGTTCCACTCTTCTCAAAACTTTCTGACCAGAGGTCTTGCCGTCGGACGTATTTTATCGTCTTAACCGGGACGCGGATGTAGTCTAACGTCATACCCAGGACGGAACAAAGAAAATATTGCTGAACTATTATTTGATATCAGTCTTCTTGTATGGCAGTGAATGCTGTAAAATCTTTTCACCAATAAAGAGAAAATAGGAGGCAGCAGAAATGTCGTTCTACAGAAGGATGCTGAGAATGCAAAAGACGGATCGTGTGAGGAATTTGTTTTTGTTTTTCGTTTAATGGCATTTCAAACACTATGCGTTATTTAATGCTGAACTCTGAATAAGTTGTACCCAATTTTATTTTATATTTTAAGAGATAATAATGGTTTAGTTATACTAAGTCTTACTAATTAACCCACAGCTGGAGCAGAAGAGGTGGATCCATACCTTTCCCAAGGGTATTTGTGCGTAAATGAATATAACAAAGCCAACTGGAATTGGAACTCGGCTCCATGATTAACAATTCCGAGCCGCATTCCATTACACCACCCGCACATCCAAGGTTACAGCACATGGTATTCCCAAGCGGTCACCCATCGAAGTACTAATCAGGCTCAACGTTGCTTAACTTCGGTGATCGTTCAGGAGGAATGAAGAAGCTTTAAAGATAATGAAGCAAAATGGACACTTCTACTCAGAATCAGAAAGAGACAACTGAAATGTCTTGGGTACATAATAAGGAAAGAAGACTTGGAGAGTTTAACACTTACAGGATATATCGAATCCAAAACGTTCACGAGGAACTAGCAGGCCACCTACCTGACCAGCTTATGTGAATGGATGGCGAGACGGGATGGGTGGCAATCTTGGTAAAGGGACAAACGTTGCTAATAGATGCAAAGGATAGAAGTGTGTATGTGTGTTGTGGGTGGGGCACGGTAAGTAGATGAATTAATGCCTCATTTCAATGTGGCATTTTGAACTCGAAGTCGGTCTGTAGAATCGGCGGAGGAAGATACAACTATTCAGTCATGGTGCAGACGACATGGTTCATACATCAATTTAGCTGAGTTAGGCAAGAGGCCAATCAGCGGAGCACATATTGAGGATTTATCTCAATAGACACGATTAATAAACTGAAGAATGGACTTTCTTTCTTTCTTTTTTTCTTTCTTTCTTTCTTTTTTTTCTTTCTTCCTTTCTTAGTCCCTTCATTTTTGCTTCTTTCACACTTGGTTTTCTTTCTTTCTTTCTTAATTTTTTCTTTCTCAGTCCATTATTTTTACTTCTTTCTCGGTTGCTTCTCTATCTATCTATCTATCTATCTATCTATCTATCTATCTATCTATCTATCTATCTATATATATATCTTTTTTCTTTCTTCCTTCCTTTCTTTCATTCTCATTCCCTTCTTGTTTGCTTTATCGGTTTCTTTCTTTCTTTAATTTATTCATTCATTCATTCTTTCTTTTTTTCTTTCTTTCTTTCTTTCACGGTTTATTTCTTTGGGTCTTTATTTCTATTTGATTCTGTGTTTTCTTTCTTTTATCTGACTTCTTCACTTTCCAAATTCTTTCTTTCTTGCTTTTTCACTTTCCATTCTTCTTTTCTTTCTCAGTTCATTCGTTTTTTTATGCTTTCTATTTTCTTCCTTTCAATCATTCATTTTTTCTTTCTTCGTCGTTCGTTTTCTTTCTTTCTTCGTTTCTTTCTTTCTTCGTTTTCTTTGCTTCTCTATTTATTTCTTCGTCATCTGGTTCCAATCTGTCTTTCTTTACCAACTATTCTTTTTCTTTCTCTCTTTGTCAGCTGTTTTTCTTTCTTTCCGTTTCTT
>OZ038505.1:67255927-67288427 GCA_964036315.1 Acanthosepion esculentum
AAATAAATAAATAAATAAAGGAAGGATGGAAAAAGGAAGGAAGGAAGGAAGGAAGGAAAAAGAAAGGAAGGAAGGAAAGAAAAAGGAATGAAGGAAGGAATAAATAAATAAATAAATAAAGGAAGGAAAAAGGAAGGAAGGAAGGAAATTATGAATGTGATACATAAAAAGATGAAATAAGGGAAAAAGTCTTTGAACAATCAGGAAAAGCGAAACAAAATAACGTCTCTGGAGGAAGTAGATGGAAAGCGATGAAGACTCAAGGAAGAAGAAAAAGGGCGAGAAATGAGGAACATCGGAGAAAAAGAAAAGAAAGGTTAAAAGAAGACGAAAGAGAAAAATGATCAATGAAAATTGAGAGAAGATAATTAAAAACGAAAAAAAACAGAAGTATAAGGAGAAACAGAAAAAAAAAACGGGCTTGCTCCTTGTAACCAAAAGACAAGAAAGAAAGCATGAATGAAACAATAAAGAAAGAAAAGGAAGAAATGAATGAAGAAAATGTTATTTACACGCGACCGATTGTCCCCGTCGTTATCACAACGTTTCGACCGCTGCATCCTCCAGACTTCATCAGGCGCTTATCGATCCAAGTAAGCAGAGAATTTTGGACTGAAATCATTATTTAACGGGGATAAATTATTACGGGGGTAAATTGTACCCGTCCCGCTTAACATGTCCAGCGATATGGTGCCTCGTTATTACTTATCTTATTGTCACCACATTTCCTTGTCTCTCCTGGAAATCAGCATCATCCATGCTAATGGAAGGCAAACATGGTTCTCTCCATATCTCGTTATTGTTTATTACTCTTCAGATTTTGCTCGTCCTATTTCCACTAAGTCAAAGTAAACACTACCCGTGTTGTATAGCCCCCTCTTGCAGGAAGTTCTTGTTCACTGCGCCAATTAATATAATATTGTATAGCCCTTTGTAGTAGCGCTCTAAACAATTGTGAAGCCCTGAACCTTGTACACGATGGAAGTCTGTATGCGTTTCAGCACTACATACAACTCACAGCAACATTCACTATCGGGGGTCGCGAAATGTTTTGGGATCAGGAGATGAAAGACATCAACAAAGATAATTTGAACAAATCTAGTTTATTAATGTCCACGTATACGTCTTCTAACTAGACAGCGGGGTCGCTCTCTCCCTCCACTGGGGAGCAGTTTCCTGAGACGAAAGAAAACACGTCTACATTGATCGACGGCTAAGAATCGACTCTCTGGAAACCCTTTCTCTATCTATCGTTCTCACACTGGCTCAGCCAATCAAAATCGACTTCCATATTTTATCTTGTATCTGATTCCTAAAGTCAAACTGAGGAAGTCAGAGCAGAGATACGCTTCTTTCTAAAAATAAGGAAAAGACTGGAGATAATGACTGACATTGCATTTAAACTTTGTGTTGTATAGTCCCCTCTTGGTGGGAGGACTTGGTCACTGCGCCAATTAATACAATTCTGTATAGACCCTTGGGCGACGGTGGTTGCTCGGTAATAAAGTTGCATGCTTCTTTCACTCGTTGTCTCGCGGTCGGTGGTCATTAGTTGTTTTCGTTCATAGATGAAAGAGCTTCAAATAAGTGAATTTGAACTTACCTTGGTTATTAACGTCGACGTATACATCTTCTAACTAGCCAGTGAGGTCGTTCTCTCCCTCAACTGGGGAGCAGTTTCAGGCACGAAAGTCAACACGTCTACATTGCTTGACGGGTAAGAACCGACATCCTGAAAAAAACTTTCTATATCCCTATCATTCCCACGCTCGTTCAGCCAGTCAAAATCGATCTCATTATTTTGTCTTGTATCTGATCCCTAAGGGCAACCTCAGGAAATGAGAGCAGCGATACACTTAACCCTGAATGCGTTTCAGCACTTCTCACAAAGTTGTGTTGACCCATCATTGGATGTCGACGAATCTACAAGTCTTGCATTCTCTCTCTCTCCTCTTCCTTTCTCTCTCTATCTCTCTTATCTCCCGAGTGGGGGTCGCGAAATGTTTTAGGGTTCGGTGATGAAAAATATCAACAAAGATAATTTGAACTTATCGAGTTGATTAATGTCGACGTATACTTCTAACTAGCCGGTGGGGTCGCTTTCTCCTTCCACTGGGGAGCAGTTTCCTGATATGAATGGAAACACATCTACATTGTTCGACCGTTAAGACTCGACTCCCTGAAAACCATTTCTCTATCTATCGTTCTCACGCTGGTTCAGCAAATCAAAATCGACTTCCATATTTTGTCTTGTATCTGACCCCTAAGTTCAACCTGAGGATGCCAGAACAGAGATACACTTCCACCTAAAAATAATAGTCTGCTAAACTATTTAATAGAAGATTAGAGACAATGATAATGATTGACACTGCATTTAAACTGTTGTGTTTTATAGCCCCTTCTTGCAGGGAGGTCTTGGTCCTTGCGCCAATTAATACAATGTTGTATAGTCTCTTGGTGAAGGTTGACTTAGACAACGGTGATAGCCCAGTAATAAAGCTGCATTTTTCTTTCACTCGTCTTCTCCCGGTCGGTTATCATTAGTTGTTTTTGTTCACAAATGAAATAACTTCAACACAGGGAATGTTAATTGGACATCTTCAAACTAGCCAATGGGGTAGCTCTTTCCATCCACCGGGGATCAATTTGCAGACACGAAAGACAACACGTCTACATTGCTTGACGTGTAAAAACCAACTCACTGAAAAAATTTTTTTTATATCTCTACCATTCCCACGCTTGTTCAGTCAATCAAAATCAACTTCTTTGTTTTATCTTCTACCTGATCCCTAAGGTCAACCTCAGGAAGTCCGAGCAGAGGTAGACTTAAACCTGAATGCGTTTCAGCAATACTCACAAAGTTGTGTTGACCCATGATTGGATGTCGACGAAAAAAAAAAGAAAAAAAAGTCTGCTAAACTATTATTCAACACCCGGCCCACAGATTGAACTCGAAATTCCCTGGAGGCAATAGGCTAGTGAATGTTTTTTAAACTATTCACCCTAAGCAAATTGATAATGACACTAAGATGTAAATGGTTACTAGGAGTGAAAGATAAGGAAAAGAATTTAGAAGGAACAGGAAACACAATCCTAAACAGGAAACAAGGGATATTCCTGTTAAAAAAAAAAACGGGGAGGAGTGTGAACCGGGTGATAGGCAAACGTATCTACACTTATTATTTAAGATCTAGACGATATATCTATGGACGCTGTAGATTAAATAATCAGATAAAATTTCGTGGCAATAGATTTAGCTATCATTGAGTTATGCGATGGTCGACAGGGAGACACAAATGTCTGCCCGGATCGACAAGCACCTGATGAAAGGCACAATGGCCGAAACGTTGTAATAACAACAACAACAACAACGACGAGGATAATAGTCAGCGTAGAAGTGAGGATAAATCCCCATCCTAGAAATTCAAGCAGAAAGAAAATGAATGCAAAATAAAGAAAGAATGGAAAAAAGAAGAATGAACGAAAAAATAAAAGAAAGAAAAAAAAAGTATGAAAAAAGAAAGTCAAGCTCATTGTGACCATTTTACACATGATACATTTTATACTTTTGCTAGACTCATATACTGGAATTCTAGTGTTCCAGAGAATATGCCAATATCCAGAAAACAAAACCTAATTTAGCAAATTCACAGCATTTATTATTAAGCAGAAACTGGTGATCATCGGGTAGTTTAAAAAAAAAATTTTCATTGATACAGCATTTAATTCGAAAGATTTTAAAATAAAATAAATAGACCTCATGGGTTAAATTTATGAAAATTCATTTAAATGAATACCTGTTGCCTCAGTACACACACACACACATAAAGACACGCACATTAAGACACACACACACACACACACAAACATACACGCGCGCACACACACACACACATATATATATATATATATATATATGGAGAGAGGAAGAAAGAGAGTACACTTGTGAGAGAGAGATGAGCAAGCGACAGATAAAATAGCTGTGGTTTTAATATATGTATACATTAAACATTGCAATCCCAATTACACACACGCACATGTAAACAAATCTGTCTGTCTGTCTGTCTGTCTCTCTCTCTATATATATATATAAATATATATATAGAGAGAGAGAGAGAAAGAGAGACACAGACAGACAGACAAACAGACAGACAGACAGACAGATTTGTTTACATGTGCGTGTGTGTAATTGGGATAGCAATGTTTAATGTATACATATATATATATATATATATATATATATATATATATATATATATAGAGAGAGAGAGAGAGAGAGAGAGAGAGGTGGAGAGAGAGAGACAGACAGACAGACAGAAAAATTATTTATGCTTGAAATATAGACGAAAAATACAATTGTGATGACTTGAAGGACGATTTCACACATAACTAAATCCCAACAGTATTCACTGAAACTTGTTACACCCTCTGGACAGACAACAGAATATATATATATATATATATATATATATATATATATATATATATATATATATATATATATATATATATATATATATATATATATATATATATATATATATATATATATATATATATATATATATATATAGAGAGAGAGAGAGAGAGAGAGAGAGAGAGATAGATAGATAGATCTGAAGTAAATTACATATTGGTGTGTAATATTTGCGATTAATAAGACGAATATCTTTTTGCAAATAAGTGTAATGAGTGGAAGATTTTATTCACAAGCTTTTGAGAGACTGAGCAAAATAACATGGGTAAGTCAACACAGGCGTGGCCATCTTTTTCTGTTCATAATCTGAAAGAGGCCAACAGCACTGAAAACGATGGATCGTAACTTTGCAAACCGAGAAATATTTTTATGTTACATTTAATTAAAAATGAGTAAAATATTTTAAGTTTATGAAGAAAATTGAATAACTAACTAGGAAAGCAAGAAAGAAAGAAAGCAAGATATAAAGAAAGAAAGAAAAAAAGAAAAGAAAAAGATGATATGGCTAAAAACGCATTCGAAATAAAGTTAGAGAGAAAAAGAAAGAAAGAAAGAAAGAAAGAAAGGAAAAAGATGATATAAAAAAAGGAAGAAAGAAGGAAAGAAAGAAAAAAGAAAGGAAAAACGCTTCCGAAGGAAGAAAAGAAAGACGGAAAACGAAAGAAAAAAGGAAAAAGATGATATGCCGGACAACGGTTTAGAAAGAAAGAAAGAAAGAAAGAAAGAAAGAAAGAAAGAAAGAAAGAAAGAAAGAAAGAAAGAAAAAAGATGATATGACATAAAACGCTTTCGAAAGAAAGAAAGAAAGAAAGAAAGAAAGGAAAAAGATTATATGGCGAAAAACGCTTTTGAAAGAAAGACAGAAAGAAAGTAAAACAAAAAAGAAAGAAAGTAAGAAAGAAAGGAAAAAGAAAGAAAGATAAAAGAAAGAAAGACGTAAAGAAAGAAAGACATTTATTTTTTATAATGATCCTTTACACTTCCCTCATCAAATAAACAAAAACTTCAAATTCTCAAGACCCCATATATCAAAAGCAACCAAACAATAGCACAAAATACATTACGAGTGTAACGTGCTTGAATGCATATAGCAAACATTTAATTACACTTTGTATATCTCCCAATATCTTGTCAGCACCCTTATTCGGGAAAGACAACGCAGGCGTGGCCATCTTTTTCAATTGATATTCTGCAAGAAGCCAACAGCGCTGAAAACGATCGGTCATATTTTTTCAACCCGAATTTTCCAAGAATTTTGATGACAATTTATATATCGCACTCTATCTATCTATCTATCTATATATATATATATATATGTATACATATATAACATATATATATATATATATATGTATACATATATATACATACATATATATATATATATACATATATATATATATATATATATATATATATATATATATGCTTGTGCGTTTGTGTGCATAATTAGAATTAATGGATTTATTTTGAAGCCTACCTTTTTCTTACTTCAAGCGCTACAACCTTGAATTGCATGCACGATGAAATTGTCAGGTGCTGATTGAAAACTGATGGTGGCATAATTTAAGTTTTCATATTTATACTGTACTATATTTATAGTGGAGTAGTCCATTTCATGTACGCGAGGAGAGAATTAATAAAATTAAATTTAAAGAATATGCACACACACACACACACACACACACACACACACACACACACATATATATATATATATATATATATATATATATAGATATATATATATATATATATATATAGATAACTAAATGCCATTTTTTTTCTTTAGGATCCGTTCGACCAACGCTTTTTCAAAAGGCATTCGTTGGCGATATCCAAACACAATCAGGACACATTAATAATCTCCAAGAAATCACAGGGTGGTTTTCAACTGTGAAGAATTCTTAAAAGTCTTGTTTTATTGTCCAATTCCGTGTAGACTCAGGTCGTTTCGACTTTCAGTGTGTAGCAGTCACTTTTAAATTTGCGTGATGGTCAATCGGTTATTGTTCTTGCAGGGAGACAGGCAAATTCTGTCCTTCAGTCAACCGTAATGAACATATAAAATACTTCTTTTGTTTGCATAGGCTCGGCTTGTAGAAACTGATATACAAAGCCTCGAGGACTCTAAGATGGTAAAGCGAGCGAGCAATATGTAGAATGTAAAAGAAAATGTCATAATACTCTACGGCACAATCAGGATTATCTAACAAATTCTGCCCAATCGACGAGTCGTGAACTGCTTGAGTTTTTTTTATTTTTTATTTTTTTAAATACGGTTATGACTACTCGAATGCAAATACGCGGGAACATGTTGCGTAATCCGCATTCCTAACCTCGGATTGGTTCGTCCTATGTAAACCGCTTCACATCGCCATTTGCATTTGTATACTTTGCAAATAGGACAAACGATCCTTAGTAATGGAAGTGAACGCAGATTTTGTTTGAAAAACAATGCACAATTTAACAACATTGTAGGATAACGCAATACAAGCTGAACTTCTGTCAGACAACAGCTGACACTTCCTGCCGAGCCAAGGCAACTTTAAATAAATAGGACACAGTATTGGGAAATTCCCCATTTATATTTGGTAACGAAAATATTGTGACGCCGGCAAGAAGAAAGGAACACAAACACAGATGGAATTGTTTGAAAATACTTGTATTGTTAGGAAAAGAGAGGAAAGTGTCTTGCAAACAGTCGGGTTTGCGGAACTTATCTGAAAGATGCGTCCTTTTAACGGTTTTACATTTCCTCTGTCGTTTTGGCTGGGTTGAAGAAATATAGCCTTGATTTCTGTGCTTCAGTTGCTGTCCAAATCATCACACGTGTCATGGTATTTAGATGACGGAGAGTGCAGACGGGGAACGTCTTGTCTCTGTAGATCCCAACAAGCAAAATAGGATGAGAGTTTGTAAAAAATGCTCTCGTAAAGGTTTGGTGAAGATCTAAAAAGGTAGCCTGTGATTGGTTGTTTTTCATCCAATCACAGGACACCCAGTTAGCGACTCCGTAATAATTTCAATATCAGGTCTTAAAACATAAAATAAAACATAGATTTAAATAAAATTAACGCCATTTTTTTTACACCTTTAGGATCCTTTCGGCCAACACTTTTTCAAAAGTTATTCGTTGGCGATATACAAACAATCAAGTCACATTAATAATCCCCAATAAATCAGAGGGTGGTTTTCGACTGTACTTAAAAGATTTGTTTTATTGTACATTGCTGTGTAGACACACGTTATTTCGGCATTCAGTGTGCAGCAGTCACTTCTAAATTTGCACGATGGTCTCTCCGTTGTTGTTCTTGCAGGGAGACAGGCAAATTCTGACATTCAATCAACTGTAATGAACGTATAAAAATGTTACTTTTGTTTGCGTTTAGTCCTTTCTTCTCCCTTTCCTTTACTAAATTCTGTAGGGGTTCCTGTAGTTTCTTTTCTGTATCTGCTGTCAACACTTACTCATATGCTATCTGATGTTAAGACTGTGCCCGTCAATAATGAATCCTAGCAGAATGGCCTCACTGTAAAGGTTGAATAAATTTCGTGAGAAGACACGCCATTTTCCTACGGATCATTTTATTTTTATGGACTTGTTTATCGAATTTTCCCCAGGCGAGGCAATAAAATGGTTATTGGGAGTGAAAGAATTTGAAAAAGGAAACATTACTAAGGAGCGAGAACAATAGAAGAGTAACGAGGAACACAGTAGATAACGATTGACATTGCAGATAAATTTTTGAAGGTCAAAAATACCTGGAAAACATTGAGCAGGAAGAGCGTTCAGCAAGCGAGAATTGGTTGAAAAGAGAGTGTTAACATATAACTTATTGTTATATTCCGTGCTAATAGGAATATATACTTGAAAATAAGTAATTTAAGTAAAAATATTTTCTTGTTCCTATGTTCACGAACCAATTTCAATCTGGCATCTCTATGTCTTTTCAATAGTAGTGGAATTTACTGAGGGGAGCGTGACTTAAGATTGTTCCTATGAATTTCATTGCCTATTGACCGTTTAGTGACACAGAATTCCGATGAAAGCAAATCATCCTGAAATTCTTAACGAGTAATTATTGGATTTTGTTTATTTTTAAGCATTAATTTCTTCGAATATCTTGAAGGAATCTTCCGTGGAGGACTTGTTCTTCTTTGGTTTTCAAATGTTTTGAGTTTTTTTTTATATATATATACCTTGCAATGAATGAACTAATGGTAGTAAACAGAATATTCAGGTCGGGGATTTCCCTGTAACGTTTACTTTCATTGCAGAGCTTAACAATCAGTTTTGCGAATTTGTCAATTCTTTACTTCTTGACACGATGATAACCTTCTTGCATGAATATCAAATGCAGTATTTTCTGTTTGTATATTTTAGGCTAAGAATAACTACTGATAGGTTTGTGGGAACATTCTAGATTATTCCACTTGATTAATCTACAGTATTAAAGTAATTTAAGTTTTAAATTCTGAAATTTGCTTTGTCCGAATACTTTTTTCACCCATTAAAATGGATAAATGGGCTTTATTTCTATTAAATCATTTTTTCCTGTTTTCTATGCATATTTAGTTATTATGCATCTGTTTACAGTTACTTCTATGAAAAATATGTTTATTCATTCTTCGGAAATACAATAAATAAAAAATGTGTAGGTGTACGAATATTTGTTTCTCCTACTGAATATTTATATATTTTTATGGAGAAAAAATGAGAGAGAAAGAGAAAGAGAGAAAGAGAGACTTGCTTAAAATATTAAGCTTCCCACTATCCACTCCATCAAATGTTGTGAAGACAATTGGAGGGAAATATACTGGCAGTTATTAATGTACTCTATTTTCAGAGATGTGGAAAAATGGATTCACAGTACTACAAATTTCCGTGATTTTCCGATTACGTTAAGCATTCAACAGAGAGATATTAACGGAACGCCAATGAAGATCTTAAAGGTAAATGGGATAAACAATGGACGATGAATTGCCTACACCGGTGATATCATTGCATCATTCTCCGGAATGTGCTGATCTGTTTTGATGAAGCTATTTTATACAGAAAACCATCAATTTTTGTTAGGTTACCCCCATATCAAATATACAGGATGAGCCAAAATTACGCTTCCACTTAGATATGCGCATTACATTTTTCTTTAAACATTATATATATTTTTGACAATCAAATTTGTTCAGAACTGTTTATATACATTTGTTTAACACTTTATTAAATTCTTAGCACTGTTTAATCTCTTAAATGTTCAAAATGTCTTCCTTCAATATTGCAACATTCTTCGGGTAGATTTGTATCCCTTGTTAGTTTATATTTCCTTATATATAGTAATTGTCGAAAAGTAAATAAATAAATTATCTGAATGTGAGATTAATTTTCTCTCTCTTTCATTTTTAGGTGAATACGGAAATTAAAATGTGTTAAAATTTAAAATCATTTATTAAGGAACGGCGGTTACATAATTAAGTGACCCTACCTGAAGACACGCCCTTGAATAGCACCTGGCCTTAGTTTGAACTCTAAACATTTCTTTAATGTATTATTTAATTTTTTTTCCCCAATTTATTTCTATTTTATTTTTTTATTTTTCAATAAGTAGATAGGTTCACCTATCAGCTGGTTCCCATCAGTTTGCTGTCTTTTGAACAGGAGTAGAGGTTTACCACTTGTTTCCTGTATATGACTGGGCTTTCAGTTTCTTCAAAATTCTTCTAATTCTCTTTTACTCCCAGTAGCCCCTTTACGTGTCTTAGTGGCATTATCGCCTTGCTTGGGATGAAATGATTAAAAAACAAACAAAACAAAACAAAACACACACACACACACACACACACACACACATATATATATATATATATATATTTTAACATACAACGTGTGTTAACACGTGCGATACCCTGTCTTCATCAGCCGCCAACCAGGGGTGATCTCACGGTTTCGGTGGCTAAATCGGGATCGCCATCCCAGGCGCCACCAGCAGCGTTTGCCACCAGTCAGGGTATGAAGAAAAGCTAATTAATCGTTCTTCTTTGTAAATTTTCGTAAAGAAATAAAGCGATTGTTCCTCTTTGCCGCTTCTGTCCGTAATGAAAGTTCCTGAACGCGTTTGCCGTTATTGCCGCGCTCGTCAAATTCGTTATAGACGACTACGCAAATATTTCACTTGCGCATGTTAGGTGGTGATGTTGCGCGCATAATATTTCAGTAATCTTTGTTCTAATCGTAACTTTCCTTTCTGGATTTGTCGTCGATTTGGTCGTTTTTCCTCTTTTTTATCTTTCATTTCTATTACTGGTCCAAACCACTCAAAGCAAACGTCGTATATTATTCTACAAAAGGAACTGATCTGTTGCCCTATATGATCCTTAAGATTGTTATTAATGATAAAAGAAAGCTCTTTGTCAAGATTTGCCCAAATAGTATTCTGGTTACCTTTAGGCCACTGGATTCTTGGTTTACTTAGGATTTCTCCAGGATGCAGTCGCTCATCTATGGAATCCTGAACGCTGTGAGTGTATTCCAGATTCATAATCCTACCACTCGATTTACATTATCCGATAGGAGAATTACGTTGTTTGCACCTGCGTGCCTTATGGATACGTAAACCGCGTAAACCGTTAAATCTTCTGCCGCAATCATACATTGTAGCCGGGACCATATCCAGGTCGTTTCCATTAAAATCAGTCTGATGGGTGATATATTCTCCCTTCCCGCTACAGTCACCCAGAGGGCATTCTGCGTCTCTTGTATTCTTGATGCATGTTTCATTAAATAATACAGACACATTTTGTCAATTTATTTTAAGTAAATTCCTTTCATATTGTCTGATAAGCTTAATAACGTTATCATTGAAAGATGAAAGAAAATCAACTCTCGCGTGGTCATGTGTGACGTCACGAGCTGCGGTGCGATTTTCGCTTCCGCGTCTCGTATACACGAGTTTGTCGTTGCTTGGAAATCATTCATGCAACAAAAACAGACTATCATTATTGTATTTCTCCGTGTATTGTTTAATATATTGAAATGTAATTGTCATCTTTGATAATGGCTTACGTAAGCCGAAATCTTAGATAGGATTAAAAAACATGTATCAATATGGTGTTTTTCTTTCATCTTTCAATGATAATGTTATTAAGCTTATCAGGCAATATGAATGGAATTTACTTAAAATGAATAAATATTTAATGAAACATGCATCAATAAAAAATGCTGCCTAAATACACACACACAATATATATATATATATATATATATATATATATATATATATATATATATATATATATATATAACTGTCAGGGTTTCAATTTTCGGTAGTGGATGCGCACTGCTGATGAGTCCCAAATATAGGACGAAACGGCCGTCCAGTGCTTTCTGCATTCTGTAGAGGTTTCAGACTCGATGTATCATTAAAATATATATATATATATATATATATATATATATAGTTTACGAAAAACTAGGTAATCCGTATGGGTAGACCCAAGGAGGATAAAATCCAGAGAGCTCAATGTAAATCGGAGCTAATAATTTAAATAAAAATAAAAACAGACCACTTTAAGGTTCCATGTAATAAATTATTTCACCACAGCCCTTTTAAAGGAGTGCGGATCATCAGACTTTACTTCCAAAGGTTGAAACGAAAAGTCTGATGATCCGCGGCCCTTTAAAAGGGCTGTGGTGAAATAATTTATTACATGGAACCTTAAAGTGGTCTGTTTTTATTTTTATTAAAAATATATATATATATATTTAAAAACATTTCTTTGTTACAATCAAATTTCTTCAAAACTATTTATGTATATTTGTTTAACATTTTACTTGAAATTGTTTACCCCAGTTTAATCTCAAGTGATCAAAATGTCCTCCTTCAACATTGCAACATTCCATCAACCTTTTCAGAACACAGTGACAAACATCATGACGCAAATCCCCATCTGCATAAATCTCACTAAATACTTCTGGGATGTACTCTTTTAATTCGTCCACTGTGTGGAGATTTCTCTCATAAACCTTGTTCTTTATGACACCCGACAAAAAGAACCCCATCGGTGTTAGGTCGGGTGAATGTGGTGGCCAATCGATGCTACCCCTCTTCTTCCAATCCAACACTGTGGAAAGTTTTGGTTAAGGTAGGCCCTTACTTCCAAACCATAATGGGGAGGTGCTCCATCTTGTTGAAAGGACAGTTATGATTTGGATAGATTACATCTAAAACCTGAGACAATTTGTGAAACAACTGTAAGCCTAATTTTGGCCAACTCTGTATATTGTCTTTTGAACAGGAGTAGAGGTTTATTCCTCGTTAGAATATGGTTCTTTGTATATAGTAATTCACGAAAAGTGATATATTGGTTTGTTTAAGGATTTTTTACCATCTCAGTAATGTCTAAATATAACATCGCTTTCTCTCTTTCTCTCTCTCTCTCTCTCTCTCTCTCTCTCTCTCTTACGCTCTCTCTCTCTTTACAGGGTGGACCAAAAGTACACTTAAAGTACATTTTTTTAAAACCATTTTATTACATTGATATTTCTTTGTTACAATTAAATTTCTTCAAAACTGTTTATGTATATTTGTTTAATACTTTACATTTTAATTTTTAGCTCTGTTTAATCTCTTAAGTGCTCAAAATATCCGCCTTCAACCTTGCAACATTCTACGAACCTTTTCAGAACACTATGACACACAGCATGACGCAAATCGAGATTTGCGTCAATTTCAATAAATACTTCTGAGATGTACTCTTTTAGTTCGTCCGCGTTGTGGCATTTCTCTCATAAACCTTGTATTTTAATACCCCCCCCCCCCCCAAAAAAAAGAAATCAGTTGGTGTTAGGTCAGGTGAACATGGTGACGATTCTATGCTGCCTCCTTCTTCCAAAACAGTATTACCGAAAGGTTTGGTTAAAGTAGTCTTTTACTTCCAAAGCATAATGGGGAGGTAACCCATGTTTGTTGAAAGGGCAATTATGATTTGATAGATTACATCTAAAACGTGAAACAAATAGTGAAAGATCTGTAAACCTATTTTCGGAGGACCCTGTAATGATCAGGTCTATATGCACTCATTCGTCGGGTTTATGAATTCGCCTATAAGTAAACGTTTGTAGGGTCTGTCATTGAAATGTACACATAAGCATTGGTCGAGCCTATGCCTTGATGAATAGGAAAACATTGGACGTGTTTATATCTGCGTCTTTCGGCACTCAGAGTTCGGGTTTATCACTGTGTTTATATGTAAAATTTGGTTGGCTATGCCTACAGCTTACTCCCACATTATGGTTGAGATGCCTGTTCCGGTACAATCATCGAAATAAGGAAACGATGTGGCTGGTCAGTACTTAGATCGGTGACCGCTTGGGAACGCCGGGTACTGTAAGCTTGGACTGGCCCCGATGGTGCAAAGGATAATGGCTCAGAATTGTTAATCGAAGAGACAGGTTTCAATACCATTTGAGAAAGGTATGAATTCACCTCGTCTCCTCCATCTATGAGTTAATTAGTAAGGCTAGTATTAAAAAAAAAAAATTTAAATCCTCCCACCTCAAAAAATTCTTACAATCTAAAAATATTTTCTGGCTTTAAATTACTTGTAAATGGTTGATAAACCGTAAAAAACGGATCAATCTATGCCTGCGTCTATACGCAGTTCCGCTCTCTGTGTCTTCTTTATGATCTTTAGAACTGCGTCTATAAGCAATTCTTCGTTGGATTCATGCCTTAGCTTTCTAACATCCAGCCACAATGTGGCATAATGTACTACAAGGAATTTAATCCCTGATTTCAATGAAACGGACTACGATACCATATGAATGCTGAAATCCAAAGGCGCATTGTTATAGCCAAAGATGCGTTCCAGAAGCTAAGCAGTGTATTAAGAAACAGAAAAGCTTCATTACAAACAAAGAAAAGAGTAATGAACTTTTATGTGATGCTAGACAGTCACTTCAAAGATGAAAATGAAAATGAAACTTTAAGCAAGAGAAATTTAGTTCTACAGAAGGATGCTGAGATTACCACGAAGATTTAGAAAATATGGAAACAAAAATTAAACTTATATTTAAAATCAAGAATATACAGTTGTAATTTCTAGGAAACATTATGAGGAAAAAGGGCTTGGACAATTTGATACTCACAGGACAGATTTAAGGCAAGGGGGGAGGAGGAAAACATTGCATAACATACTTATCAAGCTTGAGTAAATGGATGGCGGAACAGAGTTTAGGAGAAATAACAACATTTAAAAATGTATTAAGAGCTACAAATGACAGGAAGTTGTGGAGAGCGATGATTGCCTACGTCCTGAAGGGACACGGCAGATAAAAAGGAAAACTGATGGAAAGCATAAATCTTCTTTATTGGCGGAAGAACTGACATCACTTTTACGTTGATGAAAGAAAATAAGAGAGCAGTAAGAGGGAAACAAGAATAGCGGATAAACAATCTCATTTCACTATCTTCCAAGTCCTGATGGTGCCAAGACAAAGCAGAAAGTATTGTCAACCTGACAGCTAACAGAACCTCTTATGAAGAGACTTAGAAGAATCCTTCTACTGAGCAATCACGGTTCTTGAACGTCTCACATGTCCAACAAATCGGTTTTCGAACAGAATATTCGATATGAAAATGCCTCGGTTATCGAACAAAATTCCGGTTCTCGAACGACATTGCCGGACCGAGCCGAACGGAGCCGAACCGAGTTAACCCGAACGAAATCAATTCTTAGTCGACCGCCATGTTGTATACATTTGTATTGTTGTGCTCTGCCTTTCTTTTCCTATTTTACTGTTCTGTGCCTTTTTTTCTCTTTATTAGTCCTCGGTCATGGCTCCAAAAAAGCTAGCAGTGACACTGGTAAAAGAAAAATGAAAAGTTAAGAGAAAAACAATTGTTAATGATATTGTCTCTGTGATGACGACAATTCCTGTTCCAACTCAGTTTCATATGGCAAAATCAACGCTCTATGCTATTCTTATAAATAAAGAGACGATCATGTCTTTCTTTTCCCTTTTCTAAACAATAACATCACTTTCCTTTATGTCGTCACCTCCCCTACTTACAGACAAACACTTCAATTGAAGTAAAATTGAATGTTTTTCTATATTTTATCTGTTCAGTATTGGGATGTTTTTTGGTTGTTTAAATGAGTAATCATCTTGGGACCATGAACAGATTAATGCATTTTACATTGATTCCTATTTGAAAAAATAGTTTCGGTTTACGGATATTTCAGCTTACAAACGGGGTTCAGGAACAAATTAAATTCGTGAACCGAGGTTTCACTGTACTTTGAAAATCAGATCAAATTTTAAGAAAGAAGCCGAAATTACGAATCAGGAAAGAACGTTATTAGCAAGAAGTGTTCGCTTTTGGCAACACGCGTGCCTAGCGTAGCGGTTGTCGGTGTGGAACGTGGGCTTGGGATAACGAGTCCAGATTCCAAGAAAATTAGTTTTTATCTGCTTTTGAACAACCACCCCTGGAAAGATGGCTTACGGCCATATCACTTTGTAATACCGATTCTCGTACGATCACTGAAGTTAAACAACGACAAGCCTGGTTCGTATCTAGATGCGGAGCCAGTGCAAGGATCTCGTGGGCTCCCACCAAATCTATGATACGCCTCCCACTCTACTACATTTCAATTTTCATAAGGTAGTATTCATATAAAATGCAATTTTTTTGCAACCTAATTATGTACAATAATGGATCATATGCAATATAGGTGAACAATTCAACTAGAAAAACTGAAAATAAATACAATGTATCTAAATACAAATTAGAGACATGTCATAATAGATCATTCCATCTTAAGTAAATCAACAATGTCTTGCAGCAATTTTTAACATCAACTTGAGTTTTTTCTTCTTAGAAAGTTGAATAATTTTAACACTTCAACCTTAGTGAATTTTATATAGAGTTTTTCAAGATGAATATTTAAAATCCATGTGGCTGCCATCACCCAGCCAGGTATTTGTCTTTATTCATATTGTCCTTTTACAGATATTTTTAATATATATATATATATATATATATATATATATATATATATATATATATATATATATATATATATATATATATATATATATATATATATAAGGCAACCCTTTAAGCAAATAAGCTCATATTGACGGGATTACCAATTATGGTAGGTGGTATCAGTCTGGTTCTGAAAGTACCTTGGTATTAAAATGATAGTACCAAATAGTATTTCACTTCATTTCTAATGGAAACTTTCTTAATACGTTGCTAAGACACTTTAGACTATTTCTATACACCCTTCATATATATATATATATATATATATATATATATATATATATATATATATGTATATATTAAAGGAAAAAAAGACCACTTTAAGGCTCCATGTAATAATTTATTTCGCCAAGCCTTTTATTAAAGGACACTGGCTCATCAGACTCCCCTTCCAAACGGTGAAACGAAAAATGATAAATGAAAATTGAAATGAACCTATACACTTTTGACGGGTAGTATTAAGTTTATGTAATTTAACAGAGCGGGTAATGAGGGGTAGTGTGAGAGACATGATCGAATTTAGAGAGGGTTTACTTTTATATTTCTTTCTATCATACTTAGTATTAAGGTGGGGGGGAACATTGACCTGTTTAATCGGTTAACTTAACAGAAGTGATATATTGAGAGGGAAGGGAGAGAAAAGAGAAACAAAGAAGGGAGGGGGAAGTAGAGAGAAAGAAGCTGTCATTAAGTTTTGCTAAGCCACAGTAGGAGAGATAACTTTAGCAATTTATGTAAACAATATTTTAATGGTTGATAGTAATTTAATTTTTAAAATCACCGAAGAAATTAAATTGATATTTGCTAGCAATTTAAAATTCTAACTCTTTTAACAAATAATTTAGTGATTTAATATTATTTAAATAGTATATTTAAAAACACATTCATAGAAAGTACATTAAAACTAATTATTTAAATTATAACAGTTTACTTATATTAATCTTTCAATATTGTAAATGATTGTTAAGGCAACATCTCTATCAGTTTGAGTCTAATTCATGAACGTAATTTAAGACTATTTTTAGATGGGTAATCTTTTTTACTTAAGGTTTTTGGTCTTCAATTAAGATGGAGTAATGATTGAAGGCGATTATTAAATATTTTGTTTTATCATATACATATGTATCTATCACACAATTATTTATGCAAATCACATATATATACATACGTTCATTTACATGTGCAAATACACACATAGTCACATACATATGTATCTACATACACAGGTATTCGTGTATTTTCATATATCAGTACTTACATATATGTTTTCAATTCTTTACGCATATTTATATTTATATCTCTTTAAATTTTACATAAAGTTCACAGTTAATGTTTAACGTTAGATGATGACTTAAGTTTATAAATATCAAAGTAAATATTATTAATTTTAACATTTTACTATCCATATTCATAGTTAAATAGTAATATATTTAAATTTAAATTAATTTATCAATTTAAACAGAAATTACCTCCAGCTGATAAAAATAAAATAAAATAAATATATATATATATATATATATATATATATATATATATATATATATATGGTTGGCACAAGTGTTTTATGCCACGCCCAATCTATGATATACCTCTCCCCATTCTATGACATCTCAATTTTCATAAGGTAGAATTCATATAAAATACACATTTTTATTGTAACCTAATTATGTACAATAATGGATCATATGCAATATAGGTGAACAATTCAGCTAGAAAAACTGAAAATAAATACAATGTATCTAAATATAAATTAGAAACATGTCATTAAAGAGCATTCCATCTTGAATAAACCAACAATCATTTGCAGTAATTTTTAACACCAACTTGAGATGTTTCTTGTTAAAATGTTGAATAATTTTAACACATTCAACATGATAGATAAAAAAAAAATAGTGAATTTTATATTGTATTTTTTCGAGATTTCACACGAGCAAAACTAATTCACGGATTTGGACGAAAAAAAAAATAACAGACCCCAGAATTACGTCAAAATTCGCAAAAACTGTTCCTTCTTTAATAATCGGATGTGCTTACTTTAATTTGCAACGTATATGAGTGTAGGTAAAAAAAAAAGACAAATATTGATGAGATAGTGAGGGAAACAAAACACAGCTCGGACCTCCGATCAGGTTAGTTCCTCC
This sequence comes from Acanthosepion esculentum, assembly GCA_964036315.1. Classification (NCBI taxonomy): domain Eukaryota; kingdom Metazoa; phylum Mollusca; class Cephalopoda; order Sepiida; family Sepiidae; genus Acanthosepion; species Acanthosepion esculentum. Next base: position 67,274,599 of record OZ038505.1, read on the forward strand.
CGGTCGGGCGTGTTCGGGGGCAGTGCGCACCGGCTCTACTGAGATAGGTGACGGCTTAGGAATTTCAAATGTTGTAAGATCGGATGTATAAATGGGGCAAGCATCTCGGAATTGGAAATCGAAGAAGCGATTTCCAATTCCAGTCGGATTCGTTATATTAACCCATGCGCAAATACTGTTGGGAAAGGCATGTATCCACCTGTTCTTCCCCTAGCTATGGGTTAATTAGTATAATGTTTAGCAGTAAAATTATTATCTCCAAATATCCTTACAATCTAAAATATATTCTGTCTTTAAATAACCTGCAAATTGTTGATAAGCAGTAGCAGATCAATCAATGGACACTGAAAAGGTATAAATGCACATCTTCCCCTTCAGATATAGATTAATGGTAGGGCAGACTGAGCTTTGGTAGGTAAATACCTCCAATCTGTTGTTTACTGGGGCAAGAAATGGCAGGTAAACCTTAATCCCTGAAAAACAAAACTGATTTCTTTTACCCACCACGGAGAACCACTGCTGCCTTCCATTAGAATGCCTGATGCCTAACTCCACGAGAGCGCCTCTCTGTGTCTGATTGGTTTCATACAGTACGCTGACCTGAGATGGAACAGATACATTGAATCAATAGCTTCATCTGCCGCAAGGAATGTTGGTTCTGTGTGTCGTGCCAGAAATATTTTCTCGCCTGAGTCCATCATTCAAATATATAAGTCAAACATTCGCCCTTGTATGGAATACTGCTGCCATATATGGTCTGGGGCCCACGCTGTCCGTCTCAAGGCCCTCGACAAAATCCAGAGACGGATATGCATTGCGATACGTCCTGATCTGACACCTCGTCTACAGTCAGTTTCTCACAGACGTGCGGTCGCTTCCCGCCGTCTTTTCTTCAAATATTTTCAAGGGGAACTGCCCCGACGAGCTACTTTCGCTGGTTCCCAAAATGCACGGATTTAAGCGTGCTACTAGGTTGGCGTCTCAGTTCGACTGTTAAATGTTGTCGTCTTTTCTACTCCAATATCTTTATGTCTCGCACTTCCCGTCTGTGGAACTCCCTTCTTCTTACTTGCTTCCCGGATAGCTATAATTAATGTGTTTGGTCCTGATCTGGCATATAGTCTACAGTCACTTTATCACAGACCTGCCATCACTCCCCTCTGTCTTTTCTACAACTTTCGTACTAAATACTCTGATGAGTTATTTTCGTTGGTTCCCTAACTGTATAAATTTAAGCGTGTTACTAGGTTTGCATCGTCTTCCCACTCTTTTACTGTCAAAACCGTTAAATGTAGCCGTCTCTTCTACTCCAATAGCTTTATGTCTCGCACATTCCGTCTGTGAAACTGCCTTCTTCCTATTGCTTCCCTGATAGCTATAATCTTCAATTATTCAAATTCAATGTCAATCGACATCCAGCTCTGAAAACGTACTTGCGAAGAAAGTTGAGCAGCAACCCTAATGTGGTAATGCTGTGGAAAAGTGGATGCTGCATTCTTTGGTCCAAACGCCATGTATTTGCATTCGTGTAATCCGAAAAGAGAAATGAGAGGTGTTTTCTTTTTATATCACTCATTTGATTTGATGGCATGTTGATACTATGTCGATTTTTCTAAATCTCGTTTTGTTGCTGAGATTATCAGCATTTGAATTAATGTTCGAGATTTGGTATTTATCAGATTTTGTAATATTTTCATTTTATCGTTCTCGCTTCTTAATAATGTATTTTCTTCTTCTCATATTCTTTCACACAAAATCCAGAGCCGGATATGCAATTTGATTGGCCTTGATCTGGCATCTCGTCTTCAGTCGCCCTTTCACAGACGTGCCATCGCCTCCCTTTGTCTTTTCTACAAATAATTTCACGGTGACTGCTCCGACGTGCTACTTTCGCTGGTTCCCAAACTGCATGAATTTAAGCGTGCTATTCGGTTGGCATCTCAGTCAGACTGTTAAATGTTGCCGTCTTTTCTACTCCAATAGCTTTATGTCTCGCACTTCCCGTCTGTGGAACTCCCTTCTTCTTGTTTCCCTGATAGCTATAATTAATGTGAATGGTCCTGATCTGGCATCTAGTCTACAGTCACTTTCTCACAGACGTGCCATCGCTTCCCCACTGTCTTTTCTACAACTACTTTCATACTAAACGCCCCGATGAGTTATTTTCGTTGGTTTCCAAACTGTATAAATTTAAGCGTGCTACTAGGCTGGCATCTCGCTCCCACCCTTTCACTGTCGAAACGGTTAAATGTAGCCGTCTCTTCTACTCCAATAACTTCATGTCTCGCACTTCCCGTCTGTTGAACTCCCTTCCTCATACTTGCTTCCCTGATAGCTATAATCAGCAATTATTCAAATTCAATGTCAATTTACATCCAGCTCGGAAAACCTACTTACTAAGAAAGTTGAGCAGCAACGCTTATGTGATGATGCTGTGGCTCAACACTTCACAGCGGAGTCGACAGAGTTAGCAAAAATATTTCATTTTTAGCGACGTTTCGTATTTCGAATAGAAATCGCTTTCACTTATTCAGTCTCCAGTTCTGCGGGCAAAAAATTCCAGGAAGAGTAGACCGTGCAGAACCAGCACGTTCTTTCGTTGCTAACATTCAATTTTGTCTGGGAGCGGAAGATGGCAAAATAATGAGAATAAACCAGATGGAATAAAATGAAAAATAAATATCTCCGTATAGATGCAGAGACGACAGGAATTTGGGTGTGGCAGATATATATATCTCAAACCGAATGTTTGAAAATCTTTCATCTGACATGTCATAAATTATTTTCTAATACTGTCGGAATACACTTGCTTAGTGTCAATAATTTTACAGGTCAGGAAACAGGCCTGAACTCAGTGTCATCACCTAATGAAGACATTGTTGGAAGGCAATATGCAGATTCATTACACCATTAGATCTATCTATCTATCTATCTATCCATCTATCTCTTGTTCTCTGTCTCTCTGTCTCTATCTTTGTCCCTTTCACACTCTCTCTCTCTCTCTCTCTCTCTCTCTCTCTCTCTATATATATATATATATATATATATATATATATATATATATATATATATAACAAGATATAATGCCGTAACGACGGTTGCAGATTTGGGTGTGCCTAGTAAAAGATAACCTGACGGAGATCATCACACTTTACGTTGATGCTGAATTCTGGAATGTCTAAACCATGTTTAAATGGATAGGGCTTTCTTACTCTTTCACCCATATCTTGAGAAAGAAGACAGAATGTAATCATGTTTGTCCAAAGCACATTAGTAGGAAATGAACTCAGACAACCACCGTTTAGTATTTCCCTCTGTATCTTGTATCACATACATTATCTATCTATCTATCTATCTATCTATCTATCTATCTATCTATATATATATATATATATATATATATATATATATATATATATATATATATTTAAGCTTATCACCCCAAGCAAGGCTGGAAGCCACTAGCACGCAAGGGGTTACAGAAGGTTTGGAGGAAGAGCAGATAGGAGTGGTAAAGGAGAGGATGTGGAGAAAGATAGTGGATCGATCTAGGGAAGGGGGTTACAGAAGATTTGGAGCGAGAGCAGATAGGAATAAAAGGTGAAAGGATGTGGAGAAGGGAAGTGGATAGATCAAGGCAACTGGAGATGTCGATTGACGTTACACTTAAATAGTTGGAGATTGTATTTGTCAGGGAAACAGGAATAAGGAAGGGAGTTCCACAGGCGAGATGTGCGAGACATATATATATATATATATATATATATATATATATATATATATATATATATATATATACAGTGGTGTTGAATAAGTGATCGTTCAGCAAACAAATGCTTGTTATTCTCACTTATACCGAATGAAAACCTCGAATAACAATGTTATATATGTATTTTGGTGCATAGAATCAGAATCTGCAATTTAAAATTAGATATTCATCGATAAGTGATAGTTATGCAAATTTTTATATTTCCAATAGTGGAAAAAAGTGTTCGTACAGTATCAATTTTTGCATTATAATACGGTAGATTTTGGTTGTACTTCAAAGTAGAAGATTCTAAACTGTTCTAGAATATTCTCAGTAACTCTATTGCAACATTCAGTTCAAAACTGGATCATTTTGCAGTCACTGTTCACTAATAATAATAATAAATGACTTGTGCTCAAAAAGAGCTAATTATTAATCTATGGAACAGTGGAAAAAGTTACGGAAACATCTCCAGTGACACGAACATACCTTTTTCAACAATTGGTTCATTTATTGCAAGATTTAAAAGACGTAATACTCTTGGGAACAAAGGCAGGCCCGGTGCTCCTAGGAAGATTTCTCCCAAATTACGAAGAAATTTGATGCGACGGGTTCAAAATAACCCAATGGCCATCAGACGAAACCTTCAGAATGATCTGAGTTTGTCAGGAGTTAACGTAACTCAGCAAACGATAAGTAATGAACTACGCAGAGACGGTATAAAGTCGCGCTCCCCAAGAAAGACACCACTCCTTCTGAAACGGCATAGAGATGCCAGCTTGAAATTGGCAACAGAGCATAAAGATAAGGAAAATTCTTATTGGGAAAGCGTTCTTTGGACAGATGAGAGTAAAATTGAGTTGTTCGATCGCAATTCCCTGAATCATGTAAGGAGGAAAGACGGCGAAGCATTCGCACCCAAGAACACCATACCAACTTTCAAATTTGGCGGGGGTAGTATCATGGTTTGGGGTTGCTTTTCGATGCGAGGTGTTGGCAAACTAGCAATTATAGACGGTAGAATGAGTGCAGAAAAATATCAACAAATCCTAAGCGAAGATTTATCGCGTTCTGTAGAGAATCTTGGGCTTCCTCCTGATTGGATCTTCCAGCATGACAGTGATCCCGAGTATAATGCTAAAAGTACGAAGAATTGGCTTGCTAATAACAACGTTAACATCTTACAATGGCCCAGTCAGTCGCCGGATTTGAATGCAATAGAGGTTTTTGAAAAATAAGATCCGTGATAGAGGTCCAACAAACATTAAAAACTTGAAGACAATTACTCAGGAAGAATGGGACAAAATACCTACTAAAGTATGCGAATCGTTAATTAAAGACTACAGGAAGAGATTGGTTGCTGTTGGACTTAATAAAGGTTTTGCTACAAAATATTAAATGGAGAAAACATGTTTTTTCTGCTGTACGATCATTTTTTAAATCCCTTAAAATTTAAATATTGGTATATTTTCTTAACCATGGAATATTATCTAGTTTTATATGCATACATTTTTAGTATGCAATCTGATATAGTAGATATATTCCCGTTTTGTTAATTTAATATGTTACAAATAAAAGTATGAAAAATTTTCATGTGCGCGATCTCTTATTCAACACCACTGTACACACACACACACACACACACACACACATATATATAGATTTATATAGATTTTGCGTATTTAACCATCAAATTATCTGATTGAATAAATTACAGACATTATGTCTGATAATTTTTAACAAAATCCATTCATACTCACGAATAACCTTCCGTGTATCAATGTTAAAAGATGAGAGAAATGTGCTATAGCATTTTAAATTTCTTTTATTTTAATTTCCCAAGTACTTTCGATCTTCTTCCAAGATCATCTTCAGGGGTGCAAGTAGTACAAAATTATATGTTGTTCATAAGTACAAATATGTATTTAATATTCATTAAGTTTTGCGTTGTTATGCATGATCGTAATTTTTTCATCATGCTTTTAAATGCAAACGGTTGAAAATGTGCTGAGCATTTATGAGAACGTGAAAAATTATTCATTATGGAATTTTTTCATATTATAATGTCATGGTCATGCGCGCATTAAAGCGTGAAAATATATATATATATATATATATATATATATATATATATATATATATATTGAATACTATAGACAAGGCGCTTTCATTTAGTTTTTCATACAATTTCTCATGCGATCTAATAATTTATTTTCTTATCAGATGATAAATTATATAAAACTGTTCGAATGTTCTTTTTATCCGAGCGCTTTCGGCTATACATTTAACCATTTTCAAGGATTATATTTTAACTGTTAAATAAGAAATAGTATAAAAAAACTAAATAAAACCACATTGTCTGTCGTATTCAATGAAATGTGAATGAAAGAAGGATTGCTACCTAAATACACAATATATATATATATATATATATGTGTGTGTGTGTGTGTGTGTGTGTGTGTGTGTGTGTGTGTGTGTAATACATCATCCTCTACGATCGGATTGCAAACTGCTACGAGTCATGATGAAGGGATGTCCACTGGGGAAGGCTCCGTGACCTGGTAGACTATTGGTCCTTCAACTCACACTAACCTCCAGTCGAACTTGTATATATAATCAATCGCTAAAGTTGTAGGAAAAGTGGTTGGTTCTTTGTACGACTGCAGAAAGTAACCCACTCCTCATCGTATTCTCTGTCTTTACATGAGCTAGATCAGAGTTAATCCCCAGAGTAATGTTGTCATATTCGGACATGAGCTGACCAGTCTTCACTTTCAAGTCTCGATAGCGTCCAAAGGCGTCTCAAAGTCCCTGTGTGAGACAAATTATTTTCAACCTTCCACTCTCTCTATCTCTCGCAGGCGGGATGTATAGATATATATCAAGACCCAGAGCTAACCGTCTGTTACCTGCTTAAACGCAATTTTCAGGCCATGTTCAACAAGTTTGAGGTCCTGACCTCCTCTGCCGACAAGGCTGAATGTTTTGCTCGGAAATTTACATTCAATTCAACGTACGATTCTTCCAGTGTACCCATACTCGATTTCCCTCTTAGAACTGAGGCCCTATTGAGAGGGTTGCACATAAATCCCTCATTGGTATTGGGCATTATTTCTAATTTAGACACCAATAAGGCTAGTGGTGGAGATGAGATACCAGTCATTGTCTTAAAGAAATGCGCGCCTGAACTGGCGCCCGCCCTCTCCAAATTATATAACTACTGCTTCAAGGAATCTTGTTTTTCAGACGGCTGGAAGTTCTCATCGATTATTCCTGTCTTTAAGAACTCTGGCGACCCCTCTGACCCTTCTAATTACCATCCTATCAGTCTCCTACCCCTCTTTGGCAAAGTCTTCGAAGCCCTAATCAACGCCGAAGTGGTTAACCACCTTATATCCCATGATCTGCTCTCAGACAAGCAATATGGTTTCCGCTTTGCCCGATCTTACAGCTGATGTGCTTACAACCATCACTGAAATGGTCTACTAAGCTTTTCAAAATAACGGAGAAGCTAGACATCTCCAAAGCGTTTGATAGGGTTTGGCATGCCGGCCTTCGTCGCAAGCTCCAGGGTTATGGTATTAAAGGTCGATTGTTTGACCTAATACAATCATTCCTGTCAAACTGTGAATTGAAAGTCGTTCTCAACGGATTCTCCTCCAGCTCCTACCCCAGGAACGCAAGTGTTCCGCAAGGCTCCCTCCTAGGCCCTACTCTGTTCTTATCTTCATTAACGATCTTCCTGACGATTTCCAAGTAAGCATCTACGCGGACGACACTACAATTTACTCCTGCCTCAAAAACAAATCTAGTGTCGCTGACAAAACTAACCTGGCCGTTCGTCTGGAAAAGGACCATCAATAGGTTGTGAACTGGGGCAGGAATTGGCTGGTTAACTTTAACGCCTCAAAAACAAAACTGCTCTCTATTAATCACCTCAGAGATCCTTCCCTGTCCCTCATGTCTGATGCTCAACTTCTCTAGAGCACCTCTCCGCGGCTGCTGAGTCTCACGTTGACTGCTGACCTGAGATGGAACAAATACATTGAGTCAATTGCTTCGTCCACCGCAAGGAAAGTTGGCCCCCTGTGCCGCGCCAGGTAATTTTTCTCCCCGGAATCGATCCTTCAAATCTACAAACCAACCATTCGCCATTGCATGGAGTATTGCTGCCATATATGGTCTGGGGCCCCTTCTATTCGCCTCAAGGTCCTTGATAAGATCCAGAGACGGATATGCAATGTAATTGGCCCTGATCTGGCATCTCGTCTGCAGTCACTCTCGCACAGATGCGCCGTCGCTTCTCTCTGTCTTTTTTACAAATAGTTTCATGGTAATTGCTCCGATGAGTTGCTGGCGCTGGTTCCCAGACTTCATGTATTCAAGCGTCCCACGAGGCTGGCATCCCGCTCTCACCCTTTCACTGTTGAGTCTGTTAAATGTAGCCGAGCCGTCTCTTCTACTCCAATAGCTTCATATCTCGTACCTCTCGCCTGTGGAACTCCCTTCCTTATTCCCGATTCCCTGATAGCTATAATCTCCAACTATTCAAATGTAATGTCAATCGACATCTCCAGTTGTCTTGATCTATCCACTATTCTTCTCCACATCCTTTCCTCTATCATTCCTATCTGCTCTCGCTCCAAATCTTCTGTAACCCCTTGCGTACTAGTGGCTTCCCGCCTTGCTTGCGGTGAAATGCTTAAAAAATCATCCTGGGTATGACGATAAACTACATCCTGTAGAAAAGTCTCTGATCAGAAAATTGGGGGTTTTGAGGTGGGTGGAGCAACCTTTTAATTGCTGTTTATTCCCACGTCCACACTAACCTGGGTGGCAGCACCTGTTAGGGTCCCGACTAGGGTCAAATAGGGAACACTTGAAAAAAAAAGTCACCTGTACTTTTTATAATAAATATTTATATTTTTTTATAATATTTAGATTTCGCCATTAAATAACCCATAGATGTGTTGATATGCCGCCAAACAAAATCAACCAATATGAAAGAATTCTTTTATGACATTAATCCATATAATATCCTATATTCTACAAAGCTACAACATAAAGCAAACACATATCACCACCTCTAGGAATCATGTCCACAAACATGTATATCCATAAAAGCTGAGTATCATCTATTCAATTGTGAAAGCAGAATAACGTATATCATATGTTTATTACTTCAAATCTCCAGAGAAAATTAAATTCTGGCGTGAAATGACCCATAAGTAAATAGATATGCCGTAAAACAAACAAATAACTCAATCAATCCATGAATTTCGTGACATTATTCCATATAATATCTTACAATTTCGTAAAGAAATCAGACTTTATTCCAGAATATCACCACAATAAAACTGCAACATAAAACATATATCACTACCTCTAGTATACAAGTCTACACAAACATGTATATGTAGACCCCCCCACCACAAAAAAAAACAAAAAAACTAGAAGAGTTGCGTTAAAGGGAAATAACTAGGACATACGGAAGAGGCATGGCACGTGGAACTAGAACAGTCTTCCTCCGGCGGACTAAATAAAGGGTTCGCTTCGAAATTTCAATCGCCTGAAGAAGGCCAGAGCGTACAACGGCCGAAACGTTGTGAATAAGGCAATGAATATATGAGGCTAAAAGTCAGAATAATGTAAATAATCCATAGAGGTTGGTATGCCGCCAAGCAAAATCAAACAACGAAAATGAAAGATGTTTCGATAAAATATCCTACAAATTCTGTAATCAAACGGTATTCCAAAATATAACTTCAACAAAACTAAAACATAAAACACATATCTCCGCCTCTAGCAATCATGCCCACACGGAGATGTATATTCAGAAAAGTGGAGTATTATCTACCACGTATACAATTGTGAAAGCAGAATAACGTATATCATATTTTTATGACTTCAGATCTTCCAAGATAATTAAATTTCGGCATTAAATGACCTACAACGGGTTTTATAGTGTGGTTTAATTTTTTACACATAATTTATTAATATTTAACTTTTGCACTTGCTGGATATTGGTATAATTCACATGTTGTATTATTTCTTTTGCTGACAACCATGCATAATGTTTTCTTTCTATTAGTATTTAATCCTTTCATCTCGCTTTCCTTGAATAACATTTGCAAGTGTTCCACAAGTTGTTTTTTTTCTGTGTCTGCTATCAACACTGTCATTTTCATATCTAAGAATGTGGCCGGCGATACTGAATCCGGGTGTGACTTCTGTTTCACTAGGCATTGCTTCACTATAAAGCCTGCATAGGTCTGGTGAGAAGACACATCCTTGTCTTACGGCGCTTTATATTTTTGTGTAGTTACTCAATTCATTTGCTACCCGTATGCATGCAGTATAGGCTCTGGATTATTTTAATATCTTTCCAAATTAATAAAAAATCCGCAAGAAATGATGCAGGAATATATATATATATATATAAGCAAATGTGTGGATGTAGATCCGACGGTATGATGAAAATGTGGAAAAGACAAAGCAAAATCCGAATATTATTTAAATAATACCAGCAGACAGCATATTACATCCGATGCTTGCGTCTATCAGGTACCATACAGAGACTGCAACTTGAGTTATGTAGGCGAGACAGGGAGGTCCTTGAAATCCCGTATTTCCGAACATAAACGAGATATTCGCCTCGGTAATTTAAGTAGTGCTTTGTTTGTACATATAGCCAAATCTGATCACAATTTTGATTTCGACTCTGTGAAGATTTTAGAATATATCCACAATAAAAACCTTAGGCAGATTTACGAGGTTGGCATGATAGCCACCTCACACACAATAAACACCAGACAAGGTTTCTTTAATATATCAAGTTTTCTAGCAAGATTAATGCTTGACAAACGTACCGATAAGCTATAGTTTTAAATAGGCTCCCCCCTTTTCCACTTAGGATAAAATCTCTTCCCTGGGAGCAGGTTTTCGCAGCGCCGCCCACGCGGCGCCAGCGTATCCGACTCCAAGAAAGAATACTCTGACTTTAGAATTTCAGTTTTTCTGTTTCTGACTAGTCCTGTATATATCGTCTCTTCATCTAAATTAAATCTAATATAAATATCTCCATTAACCATGTCCTGAAGAAGGTCTATTTGACCGAAACGTCTGACGTCGACAGAATAACAAAAATAAAAAAAAAATTAATAAAAACCAGTAAACTCACATATTCGGATTTTGCTTTGTCATTTCCACATTTTCATCATATATATATATATATATATATATATATATATATATATATATATATATATATATATATATATATATATAATCCTTCTTTCAGACACATTTCATTGAATACGACAGACAAATATCTCTATTTCTGGGACGAGGTATTACGTACATTATTTACATTATTCGGACTATTGTCCTCATCTTCGTCGCCTTATTTATTTCAACGTTTCGGCCGTTGTACGCTCCGGCCTTCTTCAGGTGGTTGAGGACACATGTCACAGTGGATAAAGGCGTTGGTTAGATCCAGTGACAGGACCCAAATATTGTGAGTTCAATACCCGGTTAAGGCAGTGGATAACTTTCAGAGGGGAATTACCAGGAGATAAGTGATAACTGACATCCATTAAAACATGGCACGTGGAACTAGAATAGTCTACTCCAATGAGCGAAATAAAGGGTTCAGTTCGACATTCCAACCACCTGTAGAAGGCCGGAGTGTACAACGGCCGAAACGTTGTAATAAATATGGCGACAAAGATTAGGACAATAGTCCGAATAATGTAAAAAGTGTACGATAGACAAGGTGCTTTAATTTATTCTTTTATACAATTTCTCAAATGTTTGGGCAATTGGACAGTTTTTATTTTTATATTATCGTCCAAAAAGAAAAAAAAAATTAGATCACATGAGAAAATGTATAAAAAAACTTAATCAAAACATCTTGTCTGTCGTATATGTTGTAAGAACCTGGAAGTAAATTTTACGATTCATGATCTAGCAATTAAAGAACTTTTTATGCACATTGTCTTAGTAAATTGCTTTCCCTTTTAATTAACGAAGTATTTTTGTAATCGAAATTTTGGTCAGTTTCATTGTGGGGAGCAATTAATCCATTGTGTACGCCTTGTTTTGTAAAATATCACTTTTGTGTTAATCCTTAATCTGTTCCTTTCCAAAATATCTTGATAAAAAGATATTTTCCCGATATACTGTTGACACAATATATCTATCTCTCTCTCTCTCTCTCTCTCTCTCTCTCTCCATATATATATATATATATATATATATATATATATATATATATAAAGCCAGGAACAACCTCCCTAGGTTTCACCTAAACGAATTTTCAGGGTATGCTGGAGTTTAGAGGAAAGATTTATTTAATTTATATATATATATATATTGTCCAAATCGTGTAACAGCAAAATTGTACGTTTTTTAACTTAGACATGATTAACAATATCTTACTGGAAATCTCCGAGGTTTTTACAATATTTCTGGACTCTACTTTGAGCAATAAGACTGTAGAGTTACTCCCCAAGCTTAACAGAAGAATCGTAATGAAATCGATCATAATCGAAAATGATATGCTCATCATTAAATAATCATAGCTAAGTATCGGAAACTCATCATGTACTGAAATAAATTTCATCTCTCTCTATATATATTATGCTAGGAACACTTTCCAATTTATTCAAGATGATCTTCGCCCTCTCAAACCTTCTATCTTTCTGTCCTTGACTAACAAGGTACCTCACATGTTTCACATACGATTTCATATTCAAGTCTTTTTTCGCTGCTCTTTGGACTGCCATGCATGAAATTGCTTTCTCAGGTGCCAAACGTCTTATGGATTGAATTGGATCTTTTCTAATTGATCTCTTTAGCTCTAAGTTGAAATGATGATTCCTCTTCCAGTTGTGACCTCCTGATCCAGTTTTCCTTTCTACTGTTCACACTTTTTTAAACTTATTCACCAATGGTTCGTGAATGGATTTTGAGAGAGTATGAATGTTGGTAGCATTGCTGAAGGCCTGATTGATCTTTTTCATCTCACCACTGAGAAGACTGTGGGTCTAACAAAAAACAATTTTAACCGGATTTTGAATCGGAAAAAGTCAAAGGGCTTTTCAGTGACCCTTACGACAAATGCTGTCAAGACAGTTGTCATAACTGGAAAACAAGAAAATAGAAACTCAATTAGTTTGGTGTTTTTTATATATTAAACATTTTGTAGGATGGACAATTATGCTGTTACACGATTTGGAAAATGTTGCTATTACCTGGTACATATATATATATATATATATATATATATATATATATATATATATATATATATATATATATAATAAAATAGGCAGCATATATTTTACATTACAAAGAGTAATTCAAGGTATGATTAACTCTTTGTAATATATATATATATATATATATATATATGTCAACATCAGGTTTTGCTAACACCTGATGGCATGTGTTGGTACGCATCGAAACATGTTTGCTTTTATGTAGCTTTGTACTCATGTTGATGTGATTATCATAAAATAAAATGTCTGTATATATATATATATATATATATATATATATATATATATATATAAGAGGGAGATAAATTTAAAAAATGCACTGTTCTTATAAATAGTGTCTTTAACAATAATTTTCTGCTTAAATGGAAAATATTCATCATATTGAACTGTGCATTTTTAAAATTTATCTCCCTCTTATTTATATACATATATATATATATATATATATATCTATATATATATATATATATATATATATATATATATATATATATATATATATATATATATGAAAGAGGGAGATAAATTTTAAAAATGCACAGTTCAATATGATGAATATTTTCCATTTAAGCAGAAAATTATTGTTAAAGACACTATTTATAAGAACTGTGCTTAAACGGAAAATATTCATAAAATTTATCTCCCTCTTTCATATATATATATATATATATATATATATATATATATATATATATGTATGTATATAAATAAGAGGGAGATACCACTTTAACAATAATTTTCTGCTTAAACGGAAAATATTAATTATATTTTCCCTAAACGTATCGCCCAGATAGATATCA
>OZ038505.1:67293427-67393427 GCA_964036315.1 Acanthosepion esculentum
ATGTAAAAATAGTGCTGTCTATGAATTCTCATGCACCCCCCCCCACCGGAGATTTCATCTCCGATACTAATAACAAAAAGAAAAAAACAACATTAAATACTTACTATTTACATTGGGCACATATGCATCACACTTTCTCACAGATTGACCTGACACCTGACGAAACCTATGGCAATCCGTGCACACATCGACCAGCACATCATGAATGACCAAAGTACAACTATCAACATAAGACAATTACTAGTATATAACACCAAAACACTCTACAGCACCTAAAGCAGGGAAAGACTCAAAATTCTAGAAGCTACTGTTATATAAACCGCACACATTAAATAAAATACCATTCACCACAAGACAGGGTATCTTGATATGCATTTGTGATAATTAATGTACGCACATATTTTATCAGTATATATTACGAAATCTACTATTCGTCCTTGCACCAGACCATATATGCCAGCAGTATCTGCTGGCATATATGGTCTGGTGCTCCCGTTATTCATCTTGAGGTCCTCGACAAGATCCAGAGACGGATATGCAATGTGTTATGTATATGGCATCTCGTCTACAGTCACTTTCTCACAGACGTGATGTGCTTTCCTCTGTCTTATCTACAGATATCTTCATGGCAACTGCTCTGATGAGCTATTTACACTGGTACCCCAACTGCATGAATTTAAGCGTGCTACTAGGTTGGTATCTCGGTCCAACCCTTTCACTGTCGAAACAGTTAAATGTAACCGCCTCTTCTACTCCAACAGCTTTTTCACTCACACATCCCGACAGTGGAACTCTCTTCGTCCTATTTGCTTCCTTGATAGCTATAATCTTCAAATATTCAAATGTAATGTCAATCGACATCTTCTGATGCCTTGATCTTGATCCCGTCCTTCTCTATATCCTTTCCTCAAACACCCTTCTTTAATCTCACTCTGTGTAACCCCTTCTTAACCACGAGAGCGTCTCATTGCGCCTTCTTGGTCTCAAGTTTTCCACTGACCTGAGGTAGAACAATTACATTGAATCAATAGCTTCATCTACCACAAGGAAATTTGGTTCTCTGTATCGCGCTAGAATGTTTTTCTCACCTGATTTCATCCTTCAAATCTACCATTCGTCCTTCCATTGAATACGGTTGCCATATATGATCTGGTGTCTCTGATCTTCATCTCGAGGTCCTCGACAACATCCATCGATGGATATGCAATATGTTAGGTCCTAATCTGACATCCCGTCTACAGTCACTTTCTCATAGACGTGATGTGCTTTCCTCTGTCTTTTCTACAGATATCTTCATGGCAACTGCTCTGATGAGCTATTTACAATGGTACCCCAACTGCATGAATTTAAGCGTGCGACTATGTTGCTATCTCGGTCCCACCCTTTCACTGTCGAAACAGTTAAATGTAACCGCTTCTTCTACTGCAACAGGTTTTCGCTCGCACTTCCCGACAGTGGAACTCTCTTCTTACTTGATTCCCTTGCATTGAATACTGTTGTCATATATGGTCTTGCGCCCCCGGTCTTCATCTCGAGGTCCTAGACAAAACCCAGTGACGGATATGCAATGTGATAGGTCCTGATCTGGCATCTCGTCTACAGTTACTTTTTCATAGACGTGATGTGATTTTCGTCTGTCTTTTCTACAAATATTTTCATGGCAACTGCTCTGACGAGCTATTTTTACTGATGTCCCAACTGCATGAATTTAAGAGTGCATCTCGGTCCCACCCTTTCACTGTTGAACCAGTTAAGTGTAATCGCCTCTTCTACTCCAACAGCTTCTTCTCTCGCACTTCCCGTCAGTGGAAATCCCTTCCTTCTACTTGCTTCCATGATAGCTATAATCTTAAAATACTCAAATGTAATGTCAATCGACATCTTCTGATGCCTTGATCCTGATCCACGTCCTTCTCTATATCCTTTTAAACACCCCTCTTTACTCTTGCTCTCACTCTCTGTATCCCCCTGCGTGCTAGTGGCACTCCCGCCTTGCTTGGGGTGAAATGTTTTAAAAAATAAAATAGAATAAAAATAAATAAAAAATGAATATTTAAATTAAATTAATAAATAAATAAATAAATCTTATTCTTTTTGTGCGGCCTCGTTTTCAATTCTCGTTACACATGACGTCGCCCTTAACAATTTCAAAAGTTAAGCCCCAAGGAATACCAGGATGTAGAGAAAGGAAGTCGAACTACCACACAGGCCACCATATTAAGTAATTGAACAAAAAATAACATAATATGAACAGCGGACAATTTATCCACAATTGCGAACACAATACTCATCTGCTTATCCGAAATTTGGGAAAACACAAGAAAAAAATTAAGCAGACAGACCTTGTCGGCTCTTTTTAATCAAAGTTGCTTGGATATATACACATACATATTTTAAGGCATTTTTATGTTTATACGTTCTTTTTATAGATACAAATATTTAAGTAATGCTCTGTTTATAATAAACAGTATTAAACAACATTTACCGGCCTGAATGTCCGAGAAATTTAGAAAGGCACGCCAGGCTATATGACGGTTCCGTATAGGATACAGGTCCGAATCCGGTCGGAGGACAAATATTTTCTATGAAAATTTAAGCTTTTTATTTAATTTTTCTTGTGTTCGTACAAGTGTTTTCTTTTCTGGGCACAAAGTGAGTGAAAACTGTTCAAAAGTTCAAGATGTCAAAGCGTTTTCAGCTATATATATTTTTGGACATTATCAAGGATGATTTTAATTTTACTTTTAGCCGAATATATAATAGGTTGTATTATGTATGTATCTAGAGTTGTAGGAATGTTTTATTTTACGAACACTGTCAGCAAATTTTGGCCGTTTTCATAGTTAATGTTATTAAGTGTTTTTTTTTTCTTTTTTATTATTAGAGCATTCATTATTTTTAATCATTTTTTGCGTGTAGATGAGATTATTATGCTTGTATTTTCTACTAGCATGTTTCAGATTGAGTCTGGTAGGCTTTTGTGTGTGTTTAAAGTGAGTCCTATTGAAGCTGTTGTCGGGTAGATGCGAGGTAAGTCGTCTGGATAAGAATGTAGTAGTGTGACCGATGTCATTATTTATGAGTTTGTTTTGATGAGGAACACAGTTTTTGTACACGTTTTACATACTTTGTGTCGAAAAAAGCAAACAAGTTTACGAATACAAGAAAAATTAAATAAATGCTTAATCGCAGTACCATGTCAGTCGTCTTTAACGAAACGTATATATATATATATATATATATATATATATATATATATATATATATATATATAAATATAAAAGTGGACATGGAAGTCAGCACTTAGAGGCGACAGTCTGTTTCATGCTAGTGCAATCGTCAGAGTCGCCTGACGATTGCACTAGCATGAAACAGACTGTCGCCTCTAAGTGCTGACTTCCATGTCCACTTTTATATTTACACACGCTCTATCTCTGATATTGAGCACTTTACCCCATAAATATAGCACACTTTAAGACTATATTTCTGCATATATATATATATATATATATATATATATATATATATATATATATATATAGAACGATCATCAATGTGGTGCTGAAGTTTTTTTGTATTAATAATATGTTTTTATCATGGTTGTTGGGAAGTAGAACATTTCCTTGGTATAAGTTGCACAGATCCTTTTGTAATTATTTGTCGTTGGTCAAGTTCATCGTTATTAATACTTATATTGATGTGGTATTGTGCTTCATTATATTCAGTTACAGCTAAAGTGTTTTTTATTACTGCAGTACGTTATTGGATTTCATTATTTATATGCTGAATATATATATATCCTATCCATTCATATATTAACGGATGATCAAAAGGAATTTTTAAATCTAGGACCAAACTGCCATTTCCAGGCTAAATTCGACCTTCGCACAAAGAAGACTGAAATTGAAATCTTACATCAATCATTATGTCAATTGGAAACGGACAAATTAATAATACTCCATCGAAACCTTAAAGATCTTCTCAAGGTAGAAGGTCTAAAAGATTATACTCCGCGTAACAGAAACAAGAACATTCCAACAAAACTGAAAATAGCTGTTAAACAATTAAAAAAAACCCCTAATATAGTCATCACGAAAGCTGATAAATCCAATATCTACGTAATTTTGGATAAATTGGATTATCGCATAAACTTTCAGCACCTCATTGATGATCGTTCCAAATTTACTAAATTAAATAAGAACACCATAGAATATATATATATATATATATATATATATATATATATATATATATATATATATTTTTAACAATAAATATTATTTAAAAAAATTAAAATCTTCAGACACACTGGGTTGTAGATTAATATTCTTTCGTTTTTATTATTATTATTTCATTTAGATTCCTCGACTAGTTTCGTACAACATGGCCATCATCATGAGAAAATACATACATACATACATACATATATATATATATATATATATATATATATATATATATATACCGCCGTATAAACTATAGACAAACTTAAAATTAAAAGCTGCATTTAAGTGTTGCATTTACATTTAATCTTACCTTTAAAATGTTCAATGGTAATTCTTCTGCCGCTACATAATTTAAAGACAATTTGATGTACGTAGGTCCTTACTTTCTGTACAAACAATTAATTTTATTTCATGGATGACTTTCGCTAGATTTCGCACTTAATTTTGTTTATTCCCAAATGTATTTTCAAGCTATGAAAATTGTTATCGTACAAAAAATTCGTTGTAGAAAATCACGTAAAATTATCGCTGGAACAATCGCAGTAATGAAGATTTGCGAATCCAAAATTTCAGGGTTGCGTGCCCGGATCTAGCCCGAAATGTTTTTAATTTGCTTACGGAGTTGACCTGATTCCAAATAATATGATATGTATGACTAAGGCCTCTAGGAATTGAGTGAAAAAAATGTGATATACTTATATATATATATATATATATATATATATATATATATATATATATATATATATATATATATATATAAAATATGTGCAGCGGTTCTTAGTGATGTCTGACCGCTTATGTATTATAACCTGAGTTTGTTTGGATTGTTTTACGTGAGAAGTGATCATCATAGTTGAAGTAAAATGTATACATTTTTGTCTGGAGCTATCAACATCCTTTTTAACGTAATTTCAATGAAAAAATAAATTAAATAACATATGTATTTTTTTATTTTCTCCTCAGTAATTCTATAATTTTAAACTTAATAGAGATTAGATTTAGATTTCTAATATTTTTTACTTTTAATTTTAATTTCAAATTTTATCGTATAATTTAATACTTATTAGTTAGGACGTATTCTATTTTACTAGAACCCCAACTTTAAAGCTTTTAATATCTATGATAACCTTGCTTCGTTGTCAAATTTTTTGAATTCTCATATACTTGTATTTTGATTGGTCATTCTAGCTTATGTAACAGCGTTTACCCCTAGCGAAGGATCGTTAATTAATTTGAAACTTTTAAAAGCATTTATTCTACATTCAACATCATAACTTAATAAGACACCAGAAGTGTTGAAACAAAATGGCTATTTTTGTAGTGATTTTATAACATATTTATGTTATAATATTTAAATAAATAATTATATCTGCTCTACTCTGTATTGAGCACTCTTTTAAGAATAATAATTGTTGGTTAGTGGAATTTATTCCGTATATACCAATCCTATACTTGTATATATATATATATATATATATATATATATATATATATATATATATATATATACAAGTATATATATATAAAAAAAATTTCATAGAAAAAACACCCAATTTTGTTTCATTCATTTTATCCAGATATTATATACATATCAAGAAAGTATACGTGGCCTCTCATTATGCTATATATATATATATATATATATATATATATATATATATATATATATATATATATATATAGTATGTCTATGCAATGCAGTAGCGTTTTTGACACGCCTGCGCATCCGATTGTCTAGGGAGAAAGCGAAGAAAACACTTAGTATTGGGAAACGTGTTGTATAAAAATGGCGTCTACTGAGTAATATGGCGTCGGCGCGAAAAATAAAGCTCAATATTTGAAAAAATGCAACCTGAGTAACTCTTTAATCAACAGTATCGGTTCTAACTTGTTGTTGAAAAGAATCGTATTAGTCTACCCGATTTGGGCAAGCCTTTTTTTCCTGTTTGTTATTTGACGGGTCTACCATAGTTCTTTTTTTTTTAATTCCAAGTACCTGATTCTATCTTACTCCACACCCAGAGAAAGCGACAGACAGAGAGAGAGAGAAAGCGAGAGAGAGAGAGAGACATAGAGAGATATAGAGAGAGATAGAACGACAGAGTAAGATGGTGAAAGATAGATTGAGAGAGAACTTGAGAAAGAGAGACAGAAAAAAACATACAGATACAGAGAGAGAGAGAGAGAGAGAGAGAGAGAGAGAAAGTGAGTGTATGTGTGTGTGTATGTGTGTGAAAGATATAGACAGGTAGATAGAGATAGAGAGAGAGAGCCAGAAAGATAAAATGAGAGAGAGAAAAAGAAAGACAGAAAGAGAAAG
Source organism: Acanthosepion esculentum (assembly GCA_964036315.1). Classification (NCBI taxonomy): domain Eukaryota; kingdom Metazoa; phylum Mollusca; class Cephalopoda; order Sepiida; family Sepiidae; genus Acanthosepion; species Acanthosepion esculentum. The sequence goes on from OZ038505.1 coordinate 67,299,977, forward strand.
TGAAATAGATAGATAGATAGATAGATAGATAGATAGATAGATATAGAGAGAGTGAGAGAGACAGAAATGGAATGACAGAGAAAGAGTGTGAAGAAAGAGAGAGAGAAAGAAATAGACAAGCAGACAAAGAGAGATATAGAGAGCGAAAGAGAGGAAGAATGAGAAATAAACAGACAGAAAGAAAGAGAATTGGAAACTGATAGAAAGCTAGAGAGAAAGAGCGATATAAACAAAGAAAATTGAGAAACAGAGATAGAACGATTTAGAAAGAGAGTGTGAAATAAACACCCAGAGAATGAGATAGAGAGATAGACAGAGATAGAGAATGAGAAAGTGATAGACAGACAGGGAGAGATAGGCAGAGAAACAGAGAAATAGAGTGAGAGAGAGATAGATAGAGAAGGAGAGAGAGAATATCACAGTAGCTAAATAGAAAAGGATTCAGACAACTTTATTTCGTATATTATTATTGTCTCCTGGGAGATATTCCATCACATGCAAAACATCGCCTTTCAGATTATTTGTTTTCTCTCATATCTTTTCTAATTGCTTTATTTGCCTTTTGCAATATGTATCTCTCATATCTTAGCCTACTTAACCACGATTATAAATATTATAATGATTTTCAGTTTTCCTGGTTATCTGTTTGCTACAACCCTGCACCATATCTTTTATCTGGAGGTAAAGGAAGTTTTTCACAGAAAGTTACTGAGCATATTACGCTGAGAGAGTTTCGTTTTCTTTGAAGCACTCCGAGTGTTCCTGTTATTACTGGAATAGTAGCTGTGTTTCAGAGGAGGCAGAGTAGATTAATGGTTTGTAGCTTGGACTGAGGAATCTTATACAGGAGACAACGAGTCGAGTTCATTATATGAACTTATGTGCTAATACCCTTGGGCAAGTTGTGAATTAATCACCGGCTATAGGTAAAGTAGCTGGACATACCGTGTCCGGCAGACTTGAGTGGCAACCGGTCTAAAAGAAGTAGACATTCTGAATTCAAAAGCGGTCTGGAGAGGTTTGGGCTCCGTCAGGTTATCCTAACCAGGAAAGACCACAGCTATTGCGGTTGGATTATATGCGGTGCCCTTAATGGGTTGGGGCTGTCGTGATCGTAAGCTGTGTTTTACTGTCATATTATTTCAATTTTTATTTCAAGGTTTTTACTATTTTTTTATTATTATTATTATTCCAGATTTCGTGGTTTGATTTTTTTAGACGAAATCATTTGGGGTTACGGTTGAGCACCTTGATAGTAGAGAGTCAAAGGATCCCTCACATATTAGTGAGTTAATGGATTCCTAAGATATTCGAGGGTGAATGTGTTCATCAGATATTAGAGGGTTACAGTGTACCTCAGATATTAGATGGTCGAAATGGTTTCTTCAGATATTAGTGGGTCAATGTTTTCCTCATATATTAGAGAGTCAATGGGTTAATTAGAAATTAGAGGGTCAATGGGTTCATCAGAAATTAGATAGTGAATAGGCGCATCAGATATTAAAGTCGATTGGTTCCTCAGATAATTCAAAGTGTTCCTCATGTAAAGTGGGTTTCATTAAGACGGATTATATATAAGGGTGTTTCATTAAGACGGACCAAAGTCAGCAGTAAATAAATCAGTGTTATCGGTGAAAATTTATTTATTTAAGTTATGGCAATTATGTGTGAAATTTGATATTGTCCAATATTCCGGCCAAATCTGAAAGAAAAAGAAAAAAATCATTAGACGCTTAAAATTAATTCCCATTTAAAATCGGTCCAAGTTATTGGAACACCCTTTAAGAGGGTCAATGGGTGCGTCATATGCTTGATGGTAAATTGGTCCCTTGGATATTAGATAGGTCAAACGGTTCCTATGCGTTTATACAAAAGTGACAATCTGAATTAATAAAATAAGTGCCATGTAAAATTTTGCTGACTTATTTGGTTCTTGAGAGGCTAGACTTAGTCCTTTTTTTGTCTGGTTTAATTTTACAGTTCCGCAACCCCAGATGGTTTAGAATTTTTTAACCATTTGGGTCTTGTGCTTGCAATGCGTATCGGCCCCGTAAGATTTTCCCTCTCTAATTTTGTTTGACGGGGGTTATATTCTTATATATTGCTTATTATTTGTATTTCTTTGTGTCATTGTAGACCTTATTTGAATTTTTTGTTTTTCGTTGATAATCGAATTCAGCTTTTTTGTTGGGTTCATGCTACTAAACAAGATTTATCAGCATCCAATCATTGGTTAATCGTGTAGGAGTAGATAGCTTCGCCTATCGCCCGGTTCTCATTCCTTCCCGGCCAGGAGTAGAGGTTTACACTTGTTACCTGTTTTCCGGTTTCTTCTACAGCCTCCTTCAATTTTGTACATTTAACATCTCCAACCGAACTCTGAAACTTCATCTACTATTTTTTGTTCTCTCTTCTCAATTGGTGTAGATAAATTTTCCTATCGCACGGTTCACACTCCTCTTCGATCTTTTGAACAGGAGTAGAGGTTTATCCTTTGTTTCCTGATTAGGATTAGATTTCAGTTTACTTCTGAATTCTTCAGATTCACTTTCAATACTGCGTCTTAGTGGTATTATCGCCTTACTTGGCGTGAAATGATAAAATTTTTTCAAGACAATCTATGTACAATCTATTTGGATCTGCTTTGCAGGGTGCATGTTATACAGGGCATTGATTGATTGCTTTGTCGTTTTTTACGTCTTATCAACCCTCTGTGGATTATTTAAAAGCAAAGTATATCTTAGATTATATGAGGTTGCTTACAGTACATGGCGTTCCCAATCGTCCGCCATCTAAGTACTGACTGAATTTGGCACTGATTAAATTCGGTGAAATCTGCTGGAAGCTGTGAAACAGAGTGTATAAAAATACTTTTACAACCTGGAAGCGTGTTCCTCACACCAAAACAAGGACAACAGTCCATATAAACTTACCTCCGCGAATCCTTCGTTCTTAAGTTATTAAGTTTAAATAAAGTTTACTGTAGTTTGTCCGTTAACAGTTTTTCCATTGCAGCGTTGTATATGTGCACAATGTGCTTATTGAACTTTCTCATATGAATTATTGGGAGCCGTTCTGTTTCTGACATTGCTGTAGCATTGCTTTTCTGAGTACTTGAATGTCGTGGTTTTTCGCTTCTATGATTTTATCTGTGTGGCTTTGAAGGAATTCTACCCTAATGTTGTTGAACTCACATTCAGTGATATCGTATGGATAACTGAAGGTTATGTCACAGGTAGATTTTCGGTTTTATTTCCTGGGAGATTATTATTTCGTATCTCATTTATTTTAGTTTTTCTGTCACATTATTTATTTCTATATTCATTTCATTACTGTTTGAGTGATGGGTTACTGTATTCACTCTTATATCTATTTTTATTTTATATGCATGTGAGAGTCTTTTGTTTCGCACGATGTCCTTGCGGACATTTGCAAGCATGGTTGGGTTGAGATGAGGTCTTATTTTACTTCCTACCATAGTTCTCCATATTTGGTAGGTTTGATCCGTGGTCTTCTTTTGTGGATTTTCGAGTGCTGTGAAAAAGGATGCCATGACTTGTTGATATTCTTCGAGAGACTATTTAGTTCGCTTTCTTTTATTTGGCATTGAGTCACTTGGTCCAAGGCTGAAAATAGTCCGGGTTTCGTGAGCAAGTGTCTCTTCGTTTGCTGGAAGCGTTTGTTTCGGTGACAGATTTTTCGGCTCCAGACTGGTTCTTCTCTGAGGTACGCGGCTCTTGTTGATCCAACGGGTCATCGCCGATCCGGTATATTTGTTCCGTAATCATTGAGATTGTAATTTTTTCAGTTTTATTCTTGACTACCACGGAGTAATTTTATTCAAGTTAACAAATCTAGGACGACTGTCTTCTTCTTCTTCTTCTTCTTCTTCTTCTTCTTCTTCTTCTTCTTCTTCTTCTTCTTCTTCTTCTTCTTCTTCTTCTTCTTCTTCTTCTTCTTCTTCTTCTTCTTCTTCTTCTCTTCTTCTTCTTCTTCTTCTTCTTCTTCTTCTTCTTCTTCTTCTTCTTCTTCTTCTTCTTCTTCTTCTTCTTCTTCTTCTTCTTCTTCTTCTTCTTCTTCTTCTTCTTCTTCTTCTTCTTCTTCTTCTTCTTCTTCTTCTTCTTCTTCTTCTTCTTCTTCTTCTTCTTCTTCTTCTTCTTCTTCTTCTTCTTCTTCTTCTTCTTCTTCTTCTTCTTCTTCTTCTTCTTCTTCTTCTTCTTCTTCTTCTTCTTCTTCTTCTTCTTTCTTCTTCTTCTTCTTCTTCTTCTTCTTCTTCTTCTTCTTCTTCTTTCTTCTTCTTCTTCTTCTTCTTCTTCTTCTTCTTCTTCTTCTTCTTCTTCTTCTTCTTCTTCTTCTTCTTCTTCTTCTTCTTCTTCTTCTTCTTCTTCTTCTTCTTCTTCTTCTTCTTCTTCTTCTTCTTCTTCTTCTTCTTCTTCTTCTTCTTCTTCTTCTTCTTCTTCTTCTTCTTCTTCTTCTTCTTCTTCTTCTTCTTCTTCTTCTTCTTCTTCTTCTTCTTCTTCTTCTTCTTCTTCTTCTTCTTCTTCTTCTTCTTCTTCTTCTTCTTCTTCTCCTTCTTCTTCTTCTTCTTCTTCTTCTTCTTCTTCTTCTTCTTCTTCTTCTTCTTCTTCTTCTTCTTCTTCTTCTTCTTCTTCTTCTTCTTCTTCTTCTTCTTCTTCTTCTTCTTCTTCTTCTTCTTCTTCTTCTTCTTCTCTTCTTCTTCTTCTTCTTCTTCTTCTTCTTCTTCTTCTTCTTCTTCTTCTTCTTCTTCTTCTTCTTCTTCTTCTTCTTCTTCTTCTTCTTCTTCTTCTTCTTCTTCTTCTTCTTCTTCTTCTTCTTCTTCTTCTTCTTCTTCTTCTTCTTCTTCTTCTTCTTCTTCTTCTTCTTCTTCTTCTTCTTCTTCTTCTTCTTCTTCTTCTTCTTCTTCTTCTTCTTCTTCTTCTTCTTCTTCTTCTTCTTCTTCTTCTTCTTCTTCTTCTTCTTCTTCTTCTTCTTCTTCTTCTTCTTCTTCTTCTTCTTCTTCTTCTTCTTCTTCTTCTTCTTCTTCTTCTTCTTCTTCTTCTTCTTCTTCTTCTTTCTTCTTCTTCTTCTTCTTCTTCTATATATTTTTTTTTTGCCCCTTTAAAAAATATATATATGTTTTCTCACTTTAAAATATATATATCTTCTCTCCCTTTAAAATATATATATATATATCTTTTCTCCTTTTAATATATATATATATATATATATATATATATATATATATATATATATATATATATATTTAGTTAGGAAAAACTAGGTAATCCGTATGGGAAGACCCAATGAGGATAGAATCCAGAGAGCTCAATGTAAATCAGAGCTAATAATTTAAATATGGAACCTTAAAGTAATCTGTTTTTTATTTAATATATATATATATATATATATATATATATATATATATATATATATATATATATATATATATATATATATATTCTCTCCCTTTAAAATATATATATATACCTTCTTTCCCTTTTCCTTTAACCTCCTTTTTTCGGTTCCGTATTCCTGTAAATTCCTTGCTTATTCATTTTACTATTCTATTTTCCTCTTTCTCCCTTTTTTCTTTCTCCTTGGAATTTTCGACATGTTACCTTACTTCTTAATTTTACTTAACTCCTACTTTTCTTCTTTCCTTCCACCCACCATTTTTCCTTCTATTATTTTCTTACCCCCTTCTCTTTGCTTTAGCTGGTTTCTTCTTATTATTGCTATTATTATTTTTTCTTTTCCTTTTATGGAAACCCTTCCATGTATTTCTTTTTCTTTTTATGGTGTTTCTCCTGAAGATTTATTCCCCAAAACCCATTTGAATAAAGAGAAAAGGAAAGTGACGCTCCATAGAATCGGTCATATTCTGTTAGGTTTCTCACCCGTTGAGATTCTCCCGCATCGAAACAAAAATGCATCTTTGTTGGAAATAACTCTTTTGGTCTGTATGTAAAAATTATTAAAAATAACGACTGGTCTATTTCTGGTAGTGATTTCTCTTTTGAATTAATGCTGTGAACGTTTGAATTGATATTATTTTCGTTTTTATTACATGTATATATATATATATATATATATATATATATATATATATATATATATATATATAGGACCCTGGAAACAAAGAAATGTACACAAAATGTCTTTCACAAATAGTAAATATGCGAATAGCACAATGCTTTCTAAGTATATCTGGGAAACAAAAAACAAAACGCACATCACACCAAAAATATATTGGAAAATAATGAAAAAATCATCAGCCTACAACAACCTATCAAAAACTTGCAAATTTTGCTTGGAGGAAAAAATAGCTATCATTACCTTCCCAGGCCAAAATAAATTATTAAATAAAAGATCCGAGCTAATCTCAAAATGCAGACATGAAAACAAATTTTTACTACGTAACTTAAAATAGAAAAATAAATAAATATATAAGCAAACAAAATGACAATAAAATAAGTAAATTAATCCAAACAAATTACCAAACCACACCTGTTAGAATAGGCGAAATATAATAATAATATCAGGAAAAAAATCAATAAAGTAAATAATGAACAAATTATCAAACTATTATGAACAAAAAATTAAACAATAAAAATCAAAACAAAAAATCGGACGGAAAATAGTTATAACTGTTATATAACGATAAAAAAAAATTAATAAAAAATAATATACTGCGTTACTTAAAAATCGAAAACCAAAAAGAGAAATATACAGTGTAACAAATAAATAACAACAAGTATAATAAATTGATCTAAATACATCCAAATATATAAATAAACTAACAACCGATACCGACAAACTAGCCGTTTAGAAAAAACAAATAAAGATAATTAACCCAAATAAATAAATTAAAAACTGTTCCCACCAAAATAATAGTCAGAACAAACCACAACATTCAACCCTCAACATTCAACAAATAGCTTTAATCAATGACAAATAAACAAATATATAAGATAAAAAATAAAAATGAAAAATAAATAAAAAACAAGCAAAACAATTTGACTCAAATAAATAAGCAAATAAACGAGTTCCGGTAAATGACCGCCATAATAGACTACCAACAATAAGCTATATAAACAAATTTTTACTACGTTAATAAAAAACACCGATCAAAACAAAAAATAAATATATAAGATAAGAAATTAAAAAAAATTAAAAAAAAAACAAAACAAAAAAAACAATCAAAATAATTTAACATAAATAAATAAATAAACAAATAAGCGACTTCCGGTAAAACTAACTGCCAAAATAGATTACCCACAATGCACCACTGACCCTTATATATAAATAGCCGACAAAAATAACAGCACTAGTTGCCTGACGATTGCACTAGCATGAAACAGACTTCTATGTTCACTTTTATATTTACACACGCTCTATCTCTGATATTGAGCACTTTATCCCATAAAAATAGCACACTTTAAGACTATATTTCTTCATTCATATATATATATATATATATATATATATATATATATATATATATATATATATATATATATATATATATAATATCGTCATTATTGCAAATTTCTAAGTATAGCATAATTCATAGTATTCAAACTTATTTTTTAATTAATTATTTAATTGTAAATTCAGTTTATTTGGCAAATATTAAACGTATTTTAACGTTAAATTGTCACTATGTTTATCGCATATAACAAAAATTCTGTAAATATTTTGAACACATGCTTATTGCAATATAAATGTACTAAACATATTTACTGCAATATAAATGTACTAAAATATTTATTGTGATATAAATGTACTAAAACTATTTACTGCAATATAAATGTGCTAAAAGTATCTATTGTAATATAAATGTACTAAAACTATTTACTGCAATATAAATGTGCTAAAAGTATCTATTGTAATATAAATGTACTAAAACTATTTACTGCAATATAAATGTGCTAAAAGTATCTATTGTAATATAAATGTACTAAAACTATTTACTGCAATATAAATGTGCTAAAAGTATCTATTGTAATATAAATGTACTAAAACTATTTACTGCAATATAAATGTACTAAAAGTATCTATTGTAATATAAATGTACTAAAACTATTTACTGCAATATAAATGTACTAAAAGTATCTATTGTAATATAAATGTACTAAAACTATTTACTGCAATATAAATGTGCTAAAAGTATCTATTGTAATATAAATGTACTAAAACTATTTACTGCAATATAAATGTACTAAAAGTATCTATTGTAATATAAATGTACTAAAACTATTTACTGCAATATAAATGTGCTAAAAGTATATATTGTAATATAAATGTACTAAAACTATTTACTGCAATATAAATGTGCTAAAAGTATCTATTGTAATATAAATGTACTAAAACTATTTACTGCAATATAAATGTGCTAAAAGTATCTATTGTAATATAAATGTACTAAAACTATTTACTGCAATATAAATGTGCTAAAAGTATCTATTGTAATATAAATGTACTAAAACTATTTACTGCAATATAAATGTACTAAAAGTATCTATTGTAATATAAATGTACTAAAACTATTTACTGCAATATAAATGTGCTAAAAGTATCTATTGTAATATAAATGTACTAAAACTATTTACTGCAATATAAATGTGCTAAAAGTATCTATTGTAATATAAATGTACTAAAACTATTTACTGCAATATAAATGTGCTAAAAGTATCTATTGTAATATAAATGTACTAAAACTATTTACTGCAATATAAATGTGCTAAAAGTATCTATTGTAATATAAATGTACTAAAACTATTTACTGCAATATAAATGTACTAAAAGTATCTATTGTAATATAAATGTACTAAAACTATTTACTGCAATATAAATGTGCTAAAAGTATCTATTGTAATATAAATGTACTAAAACTATTTACTGCAATATAAATGTACTAATAACATTTATTGTAATATAAATGTACTAAAACTATTTACTGCAATATAAATGTGCTAAAAACAACTATAGAATGACTATACTGCATCATAATGCGCTTTTTCAAATAACAAAAACCATAGCACATAAGAAAATACCTTATACCGTAAAAAAAATATCTAATTAGAAATTAAAATAAGGATACAATAATTCTGTTAACTTTTCACAATACCAAAAAGAAAAAGTCTGGAAGGAAACTCCCATCAATATTAGAAAGACCGATGACAGTCGACTCGAACCGTCTAATTTCATAAAAAAAATACTTTTAAGGGATAGAAAATAAATTAAAACTAATATATATTGGTAAACCTTCTGAGGACATCTATCTACCAGTTCTAGAACTAAAACGCAAACACCAAGATTCTCTTGTTACATTGTTCAACCTAGAAATTAATATCTCAGATGATGTGGTTATTTATAAGCATTCCGATAAGGGAGAAATCTTACCGTTTTTTTTTTGTTTTTTGGGGGTTTTTTTTGACAGTCCACATGCCATAACGAACCGGCACCATCCTGGTTCACGTGTTCTATGAGTTGGTAAGGTGTGAATATCTTCGCTTCTCTCGATCAGCTCTGAGGTATCATGAAGTGTCTATGAAGTATTTAATGTGTGTATAAAAGAAAACCAAGATGAAAATCACATACTTTGTGATGCAGAGTTAATTCTTTTAACTATTAGACATAAACATCACCATGAACTATTTAAAAAGTTTCAGCTTTCTCTTTTGTTATCATTTCACTCGAAACAAGGCAATAAAGCGACTAAGTCGTAAGGGGTTACTGAGTGTTAGAGAATATGAACAAAAATATACTATTAAGGAGAGAGAGAACAATAAATGTAAAACATTAATTAAGAAGGCAGAAGATAACGATTGGCATTGCATTTAAACTTATGGAGATCAATGTTGACTGGAAAGAAAACGGGAAATGCGATATAAGAAACTGTAGAAGTTTTTCGGTTACATCTAGATATTTCAATTGCGAAATGATGAGACCTTTTTCGTCATTCTAATACTGCGCTTAAATTCGTAAAGCGTAAGAACTATTTAAAACTTCCATCTTTCTTTTTTGTTGTTATCATTTCCCCCCAAACAAGGCAATAGAGCGACTGTGGCGTAAGGGGTTACTGAGTGGTAGAGAATATGTTTAAAAAAAAAACTACTATTAAGGAGAGAGAACAAAACATTAATTTAGAAGACAGAAAATAGCGATTGGCATTGCATTTAAACTTATGAAGAAATGCGTTATAAAAAAAATTATTAGCATAGAAGTTGCGTTTACATCTAAATATTTCAATTCGAAATAATGAGACCTTTTCCGTCAATCTATTCTTTCAGGACGTAAGCGATCATGGCTCTCCACCTCCCTCTGTCCCTTGCAGCTATCAACAAGTTCCTTCCCTCTGCATCCTCCTCTAGACCACGTTCTTTCATCCACCGGCTCAAGCCGGCCAGGAATGTCATGCACTGCTTTCCATTGTCTCTCTTTCCCTCTATTCGACCTGTGAGTATCAGATTCTCCAAGCCCTGCTTCCTCATTATGTGTTCCAGGAACGTCAGCTACCTCTTCCTGATGTTAAGTATAAGCCTTCTCCTTATTTGCATACTCTCTAAGACCACATCGTTGCTCACACCCTCGGCCTATGATATCCTTAGAATCCTTCTGTAGAACCACATTTCCGTCGCCTCCAGTCTTTTCTTCATCTTTGAGGAGACCGCCCAACATTCGCTGCCGTAAAGAGGGACAGATGTCACGTAACAGCTCAGTATTCTTTTCTTTGTTACCTATTTCTTTGTTACCCATCTCGCAATACCCTTCCCAGCTTTTTGGAATGCGTCGTTGGCCATCCCAATACGTCTACGGATCTCAGTGTCGCACTTACCGTCCTCTGTCGGAACGCTTCTATTCCTTCGCTTAAAATTCATAAAGCGTAAGTACTGTAGAGCAGTGGTTCTCAAATAGTGCGCCTGGGCACACTGACGTGCCATAGAAGATGTCTAGGTGCGCCCAGGAATTCCAGAGAAATATGTGTTCAGATATAAGAAATAAATATATTTACTTTATTATATTGCAGTACCCGTCTCGTTCATATTTATGCGAATTAGGCTTTTCTGCTCTTACCACAATTAAGTGCAAAAAGATAGGAACTCTTCAATGTGTTGACGAGGAAATGAGTTTGCCTATCAAATATACGCCAAAACTTTGAAGAAATCGCTAAGACTCACCAGGCTCATGTTTCTCATAAACACAAGAATGAATAAATTTAAGCCATGTTTCTTTTTATATATTTTATTGCATTATTTCTGCAATATTTGACTTCATTATAACATATTTTTTCTATAATTTGTATATAATGCGCCTACAATTATTGATAGGATTTCAAGTGCGCCCCGACTTCAAAAAGTTTGAGAACCACTGCTGTAAAAAAAGTTAATCAGAACAGTCACCGTGAAACCACAAGGAAACTACGTTATGGCGTTCTGTAAGTGACTGAAGACGAGATGTCAGCTCAGGACCAATAACATTGCAGATTTTGTCAAGAATCTCTAAATATATAGCAGGAGCATCAGACCAGCTGTGGCAGCAATATTCAACGTAAGAACGAATGATTGACTTATGAACATATGAGATAGAAAAATTGTCTAGCCCGACATATGGAACCAACTTTCTTAGCTGCAATCTTAGGATTTTATTCAATATATTCTTTCCACTTAATGTCGGCTGTAAACGTTCGAGAAGGCGCAATGAGTTTATCTATTGGTGGTTAGCATCAGCCATGGTAAAGTTAAAAGAGTTCTCTGAGATCATTAAAAGAGAGCTCTTTCGTTTTTGAGGCGTTAAAATTAACAGCCCATTGTTTGTCCCATTTAACAACCAATTGTTGTTCGTTTTTTAATTCAGCTGCCAATTTAATTTTATTATCTTTCATTATCTGTAAATCCTTGCTTGGGATGAAAGGATATCAAAAAATGACCCATTCACATCAATACAGTAGTAAATACTGCATGTTGGTCTGCAGTTAGAGATTCATTGTGGAATTCACTTGACTCACTTCTAGCAGTTGATTACTTCTTTTACGCGCCGCTGGCGAATCTTATATGTGTTGTTCTTGTCCTAAGTATTATCGTTCATTACCAACCTTCGTGTGATTATTCTATTCAGTAACCTTTCCTAGGTTACAACAGTACTATAGTGGAAAGTTTATCAGAAGAGTTACTATGAAATTAACAAGCCATCCCTTGCCCAACTGTAGTTCATTTCTGAGAGCAGTTCTCAAATTCACCTAATGGGTCCGGTCAAACTTAGTGTTGCTATAATAATATTTATTATTAATAAACAATAGCTTTTATTATTATATATATACATGGCGCAATTCCTATGACTCTAATGGACACGTGGGCATAGTTGCCGGTTAACCTTTGGCAATCCATTGGAACCCGTTCAGCCACACTTCCGGAGATACTGAGAGCGTGGTGGATGGAGAGTAACATGACAGTTACTGCAACGCATCCTTTGGAGCGAGTCCATTGTCGTGTAATCAGCCAGTGAAAGGTTCATTATAACTCAAGAGATCTATGACGACGGTAACTGTAATCACTTTAACCTGACGAATATAATGAACAATAGATTCGGATGCGACAGGATATGATGGGAAATGTTAGTCGTTACGGGCCTCGCTTCCAGAGCTTTTCACACGAACGTCGGGTCTCCCCCGGCTCTATCCTGAGAGCTACGCTGTTTCTTATCTTCATCAATAATCCTCCTCGATCTCATCAGTTCCCAAATAGGTATTTATGCAGATAACACTACCATTTACTCTGACAAAGTCAAACTGGCAAGTTCCCTTGAAAATGACCTCTAATCAGTGGTTAACTGGGGCAAGAAATGGCTTGTAAAATTTAATGCCTCCAAAACAAAACTGCTTTCATTTAATCACCACAGCGAAACCTTTCTGTCTGCCATCAGCATGGTTGATGTTAAATTCCTGCAAAGCAACACCAACGTCTACTTTACCTCACGTTGTCCACTGAGTTGATGTGGAGCGACTACATCGAATCAATAGCTGCATCTGTTGCAAGGAAAGTTAGTTCAATTTGCTTTGCCAGATAATTTTTCTCGTCAGAATCTAACTTTCACATTTACAAATCTACTGTTCGTCCATGCATCGAATACTGTTGCCATATCTTGTCTGATTCTCCTGATGTCCATCTACTTGACCAAATACAAAGAACGTACAATGTTTCACTTTTGAAATAAGTAGATTCAGCCGCCTCTTCTACTCTAGCAATTTGTTTTCTCGCACTTCTCACCTGTGGAAATACTTTCCGATTTCTTTCTTCCCTGATAACTACAATATTCTGAAATTTCAACGGAACCTTAATCGCCATATTGTGTGTTTTTGATTCATTTACCTTTTGTTGGGTCCCACAGTTTCACTTTTTTTAGGTCCCACCGTGTAACTTTTAAAATAAATAGATGAAACCGCCTTTTCTACTCTAACAGTTTGTTTTCTCGCACTTCCCAACTGTGGAACTATTTTCTGATTCCTTGCTTCCTTTATAAATACATTGTTCAGCCTACAACAACCGATCAAAAACGTGCAAACTTTGCCTGGAGGAAAAAATAGCTATCATTAACTTCCCAGACCAAAATAAATTATTAAATAAAAGATCCGAGATAATCTCAAAATGCAGACATGAGAACAAATTTTTACTACGTTACTTAAAAATCGAAAACGAAAAAAATAAATAAATACATGAACAAACAAAATGACAATACAATAAGCGAAATAAATAAATCCAAACAAATTACCAAATCACACCTGTTAGAATAGACGAAATAGAATAAAAAATAAGAAACAAAATCAATAAATAAAGTAAATAATAAACAAATTAGCAAACTATTATGACCAAAATATTAGACTATAAAAATCAAAACAAAAAATCGGACGAAAAATAGCTATAACTGTTATATATCGATAAAAAAAATGAAAAATAATATACTGCGTTACTTAAAAATCGAAAACCAAAAAGAGAAAATATACAGTGTAACAAATAAATAACAACAAGTAAAATAAATTGATCTAAATACATCCAAATATATAAATAAACTAACAACCGATACTGATAAACTTGCCGTTTAGAAAAAAACAAATAAAGATAATCAATCCAAATAAATAAATTAAAAACTGTTCCCGCAAAAATAATAGTTAGAACAAACTATAACAATCAACACCAAAATTGAACAAATAGCTTTAATTATCTTCCCAAACAAAAACAAACCTATTAAATAGCTATATAAACAAATTTTTATTACGTTAATAAAAACACCGATCAAAATAAACATAATAAATAAATATATAAGATAAAAAATAAAAATAGAAATAATAAAAACAAGCCAAATTTGACCCAAATAAATAAATAAACAAATAAACGACTTCCGGTAAAATTAACAGCCAAAATAGATTACCCACAATAAGCTATATGAACAATTTTAAATTAAAGTTAATAAAAACACCGATCAAAATAAAAATATATAAATAAATAAATATATAAGATAAAAAATAAAAATAAATAAAACAAGCAAAATAATTTGACCGAAATAAATACACAAATAAACGAATTCCGGTAAAATAACCGCCAAAATAGACTAACCGCAATGCACCACTGACCCGTATATATAAATAGCCGAGAAAAATAACAACACTCGTGGCCTGACGATTTCATCTAGCATGAAACAGACTGTCGCCTCTAAGTATTGACTTTTATATTTACAGACGCTCTGAGATTGTGCACTTTATCTCATAAATATAGAACATTTTAAGACTATATTTCTTCATAAATACATTGTTCAAAAGTTCACATGCAAAGTTAATCGCCATATTGAGGGTTTTCGAGCCAGGTTGCTTTTTTTTTTAGGTCCCTTCGTTTCAATTTTTTCTTTGGTGCCACCGTTTCACTTTTGAAATAACTAGATGCCATATGATATACCATCTTTTTGAACCATGTCCGTTTTTTTGGGGTCATTTACTCAATCGACCATACTCTCACTCTTCTCCTTACCTTTCACTTTCACTCTTTTTGATTCCCTGCGGTGTAGTGGCATTTTCGCCTTACTTGGGGTGAAATGATAAAAAAAATTCCTTGCTCTCTCTCGTTGTACACATTTCGGGTATGTGAGAATTATGAAGTTTAGCAGATGGCGTGACGTATCCTGCATAGTTACGGACTGATCTTTGGCAATGTATGGCACACGTTCTGTCACTCTGCAAGCGATACAGCGAAGTCTTATCACTGTAGGATGGTTGATTGTGAAATGAAAGACGTCAACTAAACCAACAGAGATTCTCACATTGATCCCGAGCGGAGAAGTCCTAGGAGATCAACGGTCAGTAACACCAAGGTATATCAACAGATTTACTTCAACGCCTACACACACACACACACACACACACACACACACACACACATATATATATATATATATATATATATATATATATATATATATATATATATATATATATATATATATATATATATATATCAGGTCATCCCATAGGTTCTGTCCGAATTTTGAATAAAGAAAACAAGTGACCAAATGTTACTTTTAATTACAGATTCAATCAACAATGTATTTTCCCTGATTATCTATGATTCCTTCCATCTATTAACAAGCTTACTAATTCCATTACTGTAAAATTCTTTTGGCTTTGATTCGAAGAACTCACAAATGTCAGTTTTAACCTCTTCCTGTGTTACAAAAGCTGTTTCTTCCAAATGATTCTGTAAGCTACGAAACAAATGGTAGTCTGAAGGACCAAGGTCGGGAGAATAAGGTGGATGAGGAATTTTCTCCTAACCGGGTTCTTCGATCTTTTGTGACGTGATTCTTGCTGTGTGTGGTCGCGCATTGTCTTGATGAAACATCACCCGTTTTTGATTCCCTAGAGCAGGTCTTATTTTCCTCAAATCTTGGTTCAAACGCTCTAATTGCTGACAGTATATTTGAGCATTAATTGATGCATTAGGTGGTAAGAATTCAAAGTGGATTATTCCTTGGCAATCCCACCAGATTGAAAGAAGAACCTTTTGCCCATGAAGTTCCCTTCTCGGCTGTGGCTGGGGTCGTTCCCCTTTAACAAGCCACTGTCTACGACGCTTAACATTTCGATAAAAGATCCATTTTTTGTCGCCAGTCACAAGTCTATCCAAAAAAGGTGAAAAAATTGGCGAGAATGGAGAGAAGAGCAGATGTCAACACAGGATTTGAGGTTGTTTTCAAACAATTCATGAGGCACCCATTTTCCAAGTTTAGGAAAATTTCCAAGTTGATGAAGATGACGATGAACAGTTGTATGGTTTGAACTGAGAGCCAATTACACAACTGATAAAGCAGGATTTTTTCCAAGAAGATTTTCATAAAACTCAACTGGACGTCCGGTTCGATCTTCATCTTCAAGGGTCAAAGCTCCACCTCTGAATTTTGCAAACCATATTTTGCAAGTTCTTTCATTCACGCATTCCTCTCCATTAACTGAATGAATGTTTCTAGCCGCTTCGGCTGCTGAGTTTCCTTTCTTGAACTCATAAAGCATTATGTGCCTCAAATGATTCTTGGGTTCTTCCATGTTAGCAGGGTTTTAATCAAACAAAATTTAATTTTATTGTTCTCTGAAATAAAATTTGATCAGTTTAAATGCATCTAAACATAAAAATAATGTTCAGCTCCATTAGACATTATAAAATACTCTTTAAATATCGTTCATTTTAACAAAAGATTAAAATTCGGTCTCTCTCTCTCTCTCTCTCTCTCTCTCTCTCTCTCTCTATATATATATATATATATATATATATATATATATATATATTAACAATACCAAAATCCGCCATTCACAGTTTGTTTGTAGATACATGACACTCTGGGTAAAGTGTGTTTTGGTATTTATTATATTATCTTATATTTGGCTCTGTTTTGACATTGAGCTCTCAGTTTATTTTATTTTTCATGCTTTTGGTATATTTTGTGCCTTAGCTTTTATTCTTATATATATATATATATATATATATATATATATATATATATATATATATATATATATATTCGGAGGACGAATATTTTCTATGAAAATTTCTCGGACATTCAGGCCAATAAATGTTGTTTAAAAACAAAGCATTTACGTAAATATTTGTATGTATAAAAAGAATGTATGAACATAAAAATGTCTTAAAATAACTACCTATATATATATATATATATATATATATATATATATATATATATATGAAATGAACATTGAAGTCAACACTTAGAGCCAACAGGCTGTTTCATGCTAGACGCAATCGTCAGGCAACGAGTGCTGTTTTTTTTCTCGGCTATTTATATATACGGGTCAGTGGTGGATTGTGGGTAGTCTATTTTGGCGCTTATTTTGCCGGAAGTCGTTTATTTGTTTATTTATTTATTTGGGTTAGATTATTTTGATTGTTTTTATTTTTATTTTCATTTTTTTTATTTTTTTATTTCTTATCTGATATATTTTTTTTTTTTTTTTTAATCGGCGTTTTATTAACATAGTAAAAATTTGTTTGTGTCGCTTATATAATAGTTTTGTTTTTGTTTGGATATGTAATTAGAGCTATTTATTCAGTTTTGTGGTTGATTGCTGTAGTTTATTCTAACTATTATTTTGGCGAGAGCAGTTTTTAATTTGTTTATTACTTCATTTATTTTTTTGGATTGATTATCTTTACTTGTTTTTTCTAACGATTAATTTATCGGGATCGGTTTGTTAGTTTATTTATTTATTTGGATTAATTTAGATTAATTCATTTTACTTGTTTTTATTATTTATTTATTTATTATACTGTATATCTTTATTTACTGTTTTCGGTTTTCGATATTTAAGTAACATAGTATTTTGTTATCGTTATATACCAGTTATAACTATGTTTTTCGTCTGATTTTTGTTTGATTTTTATAGTCTAACTAATATTTTGGTCATAATGGTTTGTTAATTTGTTTATTATTTACTTTATTTATTTGGGTTCATTGGTTTTGTTTTATATTTATTTATTCCATTTCGTTTATTCTAACGGGTGTGATTTTGTGATTTTTTGGGGATTAATTTATTTTACTTATTTTATTGTCATTTTGTTTATTTATTTATTTTATTTTTTTCAGTTTTCGATTTTTAAGTAACGTAAAAAAAAATTGTTTTCATGTCTGCATTTTGAGATTAGCTCGGATGGTTTACTTAATAATTTATTTTGGTCTAGGAAGGTAAGGATAGCTATTTTTTCCTTCAAGCAAAGTTTGCAAGTTTTGGATTGGTTGTTGTAGGCTGATGATCTTTTCCTTATTTTAAAAGATATTTTTGGTATGGTGTGCGTTTTGTTTTTAATTTCCCAGATATATTTAGAAAGTATTGTGCTGTTCGCGTATTTACTATTTGTGAAAGATGTTTTGTTTGCATAATTTCTTTGTTTCGAGGGTCCTTTAGTTACTCCTATGTATACTTTTTCTTCATTATCTGGTGATTTTATGGCCGAGTGGTTAGATTGTTCGCTTTCTGACCATGAGACCCTGGTTTCTATCTCACCACGCTCGATTTATCTGGAAAGCGGTTTCCTGGTGTTATTGGGCTCTGACAATTTGGAATGTGCCGGAAAGAAACCATACCTCGTGTTTGACCCAAGCCTTGTGAGTAAAACTGGGTAGTAGACGGAACTCCTGTGGGCCCTTGATAGCTGTGTTAGCATGAAGTCATCTTGGCCGAGGTCTTCAGCGTGCTGGCCTTGTTCAAATTGTTGATCACGCTAGATAACACTCCCCAAAAACTGTAACTAAGGTCTGCTCAGAATAGTTGCAGTATAAACCACAGGAGAGAGCTGTGTGTGTTGCTCAAAATCAAATCCGCCTGAGCTAGCTAATGCAATAAATGAGTATCCCTGAATACGAGTGGCCACCTATTATTATTATTATGATTATATCTAGATATAGATATACTGTTTTACTTATATCTTCACCTATATGCGTGCAAACAGACAGATTTTAGTATGATGACACCAAAATTCTATTTAGTACAGTGCAATTTCGTTGACTTGACATTTGTCAAACGTGTGTGCGATTCGCGCACATATAGATGTACATATGACAAATATGCAGCATTATATTAACATAAGACAAACTTTAATATATATATATATATATATATGTGTGTGTGTGTGTGTGTGGAGGGGTCTATTCATATATATGAACTATGCAATGATGCTTACTGATGAAGCGAAAAGTTCTTTTTAATTATTTTTTGTTTGTTTATTACACGCACTTCCAAAATACCGACTTTCTCGTGATAGCAGCTGGAATTGGCTTCAAACAGAACCGAACCCTCTCTCGCAAGTTGACAATTCCTCTAGGTAATCTAAAAAAAAGAAAATGTAAGTAATGTTTCTTTTTTTTAATTAAGGTGTGGCGATTACGAGTTTTCAAAAGTTAGAGCAAAGATACATGATCGATGTTCTAACAAGAGGAAGATGCTGTCAAAAAAAAAAAATGAATAAAATAAGAAATCCAATACACACACACACCCGCACGCACAAAAAATAACAAAATAATAACAGCAGACAGGTGTATCTCGTTTTAGCAAATACGTTTCGTTTGACAGTGACAACATGGGCTTTTATATCTTTAGGTATTTATCAAAAAATTAATCCATTTGCATATACCTATAGCAAGAAACAGCTTAGTGGCTAAAATGATAGCGATTTTTCTCCAGTACCAAAACAAAGCAGGAGTGAATACATGTTAATTATATATAAAGGTACCTTAAAATATTTGTTAAATCTGAAGCATCCACAGACAACGTTTATGACAATCTTCATATATCCCATTTTATATCTATGTCTTTCTAACTCTCTCCCCCCTCTCTCTCTCTCTCTCTCTCTATATATATATATATATATATTAAGCGTTTCAACCCAAGCAAGGCGGGAAGTCACGAGCAAGCAAGGGGGATACAGAGAGTTGGAGCGAGAGCAAAGAGAAGTGATAGAGGAAATGATGAAGAGAAGGATACGGGATAGTTATATATATATATATATATATATATATATATCGTTTTAGCAACTACGTTTCGTTTGACAGTGACAACATGTATATATATATATATATATATATATATATATATATATACATATATATATATATATATATATATATATAAGTGAACATAGAAGTCAACACTTAGAGGCGACAGTCTGTTTCATGCTAGATGCAATCATCGGGCCCGACGATTGCATCTAGCATGAAACAGACTGTCGCCTCTAAGTGTTGACTTCTATGTACACTTTTATATTTACACACGCTCTATCTCTGATATTGAGCACTTTATCCCATAAATATAGCACACTTAAAGACTATATTTCTTCATATATATATATATATATATATATATATATATATATATATATATATATATATATATAACGTTCTTATGTTTGCTTTAATTTCGGGTGCAAATAAAATTTTGCCAATATTTGGATATTTTTTATTAAGTTGTTCCTTGATCTAAGTTTCGGGTTACATTAGCCATCTTCAGATTGGTTATATGGACATTTTAACAAAGATATTCATCATCGAAGATAATATTTTGTTATGTTGACATAGAAGATAGCACATGCAGGCCAAAAGTTCAAGATGTGGTTCTATACCAGCAAGAGTCCAAAATATTAACAACAAAGCCATATGTCTAGATGCAATGTAACGTGCTGTGACTAGTTTGAAATGTAATACCCACAAACAACAAATTTAATGATCCCGATCAGACATAATAGGCATTCATTGTCAATATAATCTATAATAAACAAACAAATAAACGACTTCCGGCAAAATAACCGCCAAAATAGACTTACCCACAATGCACCATTGACCCGTATATATAAATAGCCGAGAAAAAACAGCACTCTTTGCCAGAAGATAGCGTCTAGCATGAAACAGCCTGCCGCCTCTAAGTGTTGACGTTGACTGCAATGTTCATTTTATATATATATATATATATATATATATATATATATATATATATATAAAACAACTGAAAATTAAAAAAAATTGAATGATTTTTTTTGTGAAAGTATTTGTTTATATTTTTATTTATATATATATATATTTGATATTTCAGATCGGCCCCGAACTTTCTTCCGAAATGGGTGCTTTCGGAAGTTTGTTTTCATTAAGTAGCGTCCGTCGGGAGACGCGGACGTCACGTGATATGGAATGCAACTGTGTTTTAATATTTCTAACGTAAATCTAACTGTAGTAATATTTTAGATGTTGTTAAAAAATTTTTTAACTATATCTAACAAAGATTTTTTGTTTAAATATTTCAATATTTATAAAGATTTAAAATAGCCAAGTCTTTATTTAACCCTAGTTTACATGTATTTAATTTTAAAATCCAGTATTTTTCTTTTTTTCTGTGTGTGTATGTGGAACTGAAATCAGAATCTATCAATACACATTTACAGTTTTCTAATGAGTGTCCTGATTCAAGTGTTCAGCTATGGGGGAATAAGGATTGTTTTGACGTGTGGTTTGTTTATGGTTGTTTTTTCTATATTATATACATATTAAGAAAGTATACGTGGCTTCTCATTATGCTATATATATATATATATATATATAAATATATATATATATATATATATATTAGTGTATTATGATGAGACGCTGTACCAAAACATTGTTAAACTCCAGGATGAACAACTAATAGAAACAATACCAGAATTTAAAGACTTGCTTACGGCCGAGACATTGAAGGATCGGCATGATAAACACAGAAACTCATCAAAAATACTTTCTAAACAACTGAAAATTCCCGCACAAGGACTACGCAACCACCCTGACATAAGTGGAAAAAAAAGCTGATAAGACCAACATTGGATTACAACAAAAAACTTGACCACATACTCCATGATCACATAAAGTTTTAAAAAAAACTGAAGAAGAACCCGGCCAACCAACTAAAATCAAAGCTTAATAAACTCATTAATGGTAATAAGGCTGAACATAACTCTTTAAAACTAAATAAAATTGTTGGTGATTATAGACCCGGTTACATATACGGCACTATAAAAACACATAAATCTAACTATCCTCTCCATGCTATCATATCGCAAATTCCAACTAAAAGTAATCTAATACATCGTGCAGAAAATAATTTATCCACGAAACAGATTTTTTACAGTGAACTAAAGAATATAAAACAAACACTTATTAATAGTAGCTTTCCAAACTATATAGTTGATAAACAAATAAGATGCTTTCTTATAAGTCTCAATACTAAGCAAATAGAACATAATAGTGCTTCAACTAATCCCAAACATATTAATCTCCTATATCGTAGTCAAATGCATACTTAATTATAAACAAGATGAAAATATGCTATAAAAATGAGTAAATACTAATATATCGACAACAGATCCTAGCAAAAATTAAGTTAATCATATGCTACACGAAATATAGTATATCCAATTCAATTATTCGCAATGATTCTTCTCCCGCCGTTAGCGATTTGCTAAAAAAACAACATTGTTTACAAATTCAAGTGCTCTTTGGGAGATTGTATATCCAACAGATTAAATAATATTTATGTTGGACACACCACAAACTAGCTTTCACGACGCTTGACACTACATTTGAATAACTCTAAAAATTTTAGGCATTTAAAACAACATGCCTGGCTGCATACACAATTCCGGAAAATCCTCGTTGATTTGTTTGTTTGTTTGAGGTTTTATGGCATCTCAACCACTATGGGTTATTTAATGCCATATCCAGTGTTTACTAAATATATAAAAAACGTATAGTTGGCAACATCATTGTTTCAAAAACGTATAGGTGGCAACATCATGGTTTCAAAAACGTATAACTGGCAACATCATTGTTTAAATTTTTTCTACTGATTGACCCTAAGCCACCGCTTCCCATCACATTTTAGGGGTAAGGTGTTAGTATATTTAGTGTAGGGTTTGGGTGGGAAAGTTAATTGTAAGTTGTAGTTGTTTTGGGATGGGTTAGATGTGATGGGGCATGACATGACCAGCCAATGGTTCGGATCGACGGCCTTTTGGTTGGACGTAGTTTATCGTCATACCCAGGACGCGGATGTAGTTTATAGTCATACCCAGGATGTGGACACACCTTGGGATTTCACTATTTTCCCAATAGCTGGGACCCTAACAGGTGCTACCACCCCGGGTCAGGGTGGACCTGGAAACATCAGCAATTAAGAGGTGGTTTCACGCTCCTCAAAACCTCCTGATCAGAGGCCTTGCTGTTGGATGTAGTTTATCGTCTTACCCAGGACTCGGATGCAGTTTAACGTCATACCCATACTATACTTAAACATGAAAACAATAAACAAAAACTAAAAATTCTTGAAGCTATAAACAGTTGAAACCTAAACGGAACAAAATAAACTACAAAATCTCCACAAATATTCTTAAATACCTATAATTGATAACAGAAGCCATTGGTTTATACCAAGGGCTCCCCATACTTCTCGTTTTCACTCTCGCGTGGTCATGTGTGATGTCATGAGCTGCGGTGCGATTTTCGCTTCCAGCGTCTCGTATGCACGTATTTGTCGTTGCTTGGAAATCTTCCATGCAAACAAAAACAGACTATCATATATTGTTTTGTCCGTGTATTGTTTAATATATTGTAATGTAATTGTCATCCTAGATAATGGCTTATGTAAGGCGAAAGCTTAGATAGGATTAAAAAATATGTATCAATATTGTGATTTTTTTCTTCTTTTAATGATAATGTTATTAAGCTTATCAGACGATATGAAAAGAATTTACATAAAATAAATAGACAAAACTTGTCTATATTATTTAAGGAAACATGCATTAATATATATATATATATATATATATATATATATATATATATATATATATATATATATATATACACACACTTAGACACACACAAACACGAATATACACACTTACACACATCATACTCACTCACTCACTAATGAACCAATGATAACACACGCCCACAGCAATATATACGCTTACACATATCATACTGACTCATTCCCAAAGAACCAAATAACACACACACACACGCACACACACGCACACACACACTTAACAGAAACACATCCCCTCTCCAGGAACCAATAAAACTGTCAGACTGACCAAGGGAATTCAGGGCATCCAGCTCTTATCTCAAATAACAACTTAAAAGAGACTGTTTGACCAACACAAGGAATGTTAAAAAGATAAAAAAACAAATGAAAACTACAGACAAAAGTTCATCAAGACATTCATTTCTGTAGTTCACTGCTACCAGCAAGCAAAAATATTTTTTCTCCTGATGATGGCCATGTTGGCCGAAACTATTAGAGGAATATAAATGAAATAATAATAAAAAACAAAGAATATTAATCTACAACCTAGTGTGTCTGAAGATTTTTTTTTTTAATAATTTTTAAATATATATATATATGGCTAAAAAGAAGACAATTGTAAAATATATTTCTTAGCCATCAATCCGACTTTTTCAAGACAAGTTTAAAGGCGAAATCTTTTTTTAGTTACATTAAATTCCAAATTTAAAGGGAACATTTAAAACAAAATATAAAGGGAACATAAAAACATTTCGCTTTTAAACTTGCCTGGATAAAGTCGAGTTGACGAAACGCGCAGCAAATGACGAGGAAATATATATTCCAATTGTCTTCTTTTTATTCAAATTGTCTTCAGATTTTTTCTGAGAAATTTAACATATATATATATATATATATATATATATATATATATATATATATATATATATATATATATATATATATATATATATATATGTATATATACAGGGGGTCCATAAAGATCGTTTGCACTTTAAAAATTTATAACTTTATTTGTAAGGCGATAGAAATAATTTGTAAAAATTATTAGAAAGAAGTAAATCTATATTTTTTAAGGATTTATTGAATTTTTATTTAAGTTTCCACATGTCCACCATCATTAGCAATACAAAAGGTAATACGATTTTTCAGTTCATGGAAAACATTTGCCAACTGATTTACAGTAATGCCTGAAATCACATTAGTTATTTTAGCTATACTTAAAACTAGGTACATTAAACTTTATAAAAATTTTTACAAACTATTTCTATCGTTAAATAAAAATAAAGTTATAAATTCTGTAAAGTGCACACGAACTTCATGGACACCATATATATATATATATATATATATATATATATATATATATATATATATATATATATATATATATATATATATATATATATATATATATATATATATATATATATATATATATAATCAAATGAATATTACATAAATATTTGTAACTATAAAAAGAATGTATGAACAGCAAAATGTCTTAAAACAATTGTCGGACTTTGTCCATTTCATAATATGTTACGTCATTTGTTTACATTTGGATACGCTTTTAGAAGATATGAATGTACGTGTGAGATTCACGGAAGACTGAAGTTTAAAGGCAGAAAATTTGACCTTGCTAATCGAACGATTCTCCGTGGCTCTAGCGGTTAAGACCACGTCAGGCTAAATGACGGTTCCGTATAGAATACAGGTTCGAATCGGAGGACGGATATTTTCCATGAAAATTTCTCGGACATTCAGGCGGCTAAATATTATAAATACAGTTTATTATAAAACAGAGCGTTTGCTTAAATATTTGTATCTATAAAAAGAATGCATAAAAATGTCTTAAAATAATTGTCGTAATCTGTCCATTTCAGAGATAGATAGATAGATAGATAATGTTATGGTAATTTACCCATGCATGAATGAACTCTCCCAGCTATAAATAAGAGGCAGGTACTCCTTTCGGAGAGGGAAATTTCCAGCAGTCCAGCTCTGACAGTCGGACCGAACATTCTTGATGTGGCACTCGCATTTTTATATTTATAATACTGTTCCTGTTAATATATTTTTTTAACTCAATTCCTCTCTTGTGTTTTTTATTTTATTTCTGGCCCTAACACGGCTCCGACAATATATATATATATATATATATATATATATAGTTGTGAACAGAATTATTCGTCCAAACTTATATTTGCATATTTTCTAAGGAAATGCAAATATTTCCAAGTACTTATTGAATTTACCGTAAATAGTTGATTCCGGATACAGTTTTAATAACTCGTGAAAATTTTAGAAGTTTCGATATATTAGATTCATAGTTTTCGATTTTTCAAATATTGGAGCAGTCCAAAATTACCCCCCCTCCACCACTTATGGAAATTATGAAATAATATTGATCTATGGCAATTGTATTTTTTTAATTTGACATTTAATACAAACACGCGTTGAAAATGAAATAGTATTGACCTGATTCTATATTCTAAAAAGTAATAATGAAGACATTATGTTCTGCAACCATATCGAAGACGGCTGAACTTGTCCAGGACTTCAATTGAAGATAGCTGATGCGTACAAACAAGGTAATGGATATGCAACGCTTTACAGACATGTTCCTAGAAGTACAACGATATCCATTGTGATGAGAATAAATTAGGACTGGCAGAAAACGGTTACTTTCTGAGAATTTAATTTTAGAATACCATATATAGTTTATTAGTAAATATAATAAATAAAGTATTTTAGATAAATGAAAAATATAAATATAGATAATATTAATTAATCATATTTGAAAGTCGCATTTAAGAAAATCTCGATGTATTTTTACAAAATAAAAGAAAATAATAAAAAATAAATAAAAATGCCCACATAGTCAATCTCACATCGATATTTATATTGATATATAACTAAACTTTGTTGATTGGTGGGCAAGACATTCTTACGGAGAGGGGGGAATCCTTTTTTGTAGTAAAAATACTTCGGACAGTAACAGCATTAAAACACCGTTTAATTGAATTAGCAATTCTGTCTGCATACGTTTGAATCCCAGGACCCATTCATTGGAGTCTCAAATAAACAGAACACTTAGGGGGGCATATCTCTTAGACTCATTGAACTTATTGATCTTTTCTTCAATGGTAGCTGTCAACACAAATTCAGGGTAACCATTCATCAATAAAAGTTTTTTTGATTTTTTTCAGCTCTGTGTCGAGTTTACATTCAGAGGACAACTTCAGTGCACGATGAGTAAGGGTACTAAGAAGATTAATCTTCCTGGATCGGGTTGCAAAAGAATCCCCCAAGTTAAGTGAAGCCCAGAAAAAGTGGGTTTACAATAAACAATATAAGTAAACCTAAAAGGTGATCTCTCCACCAGGACATCCAAGAAAGGTAGCTGATCATTCTCTTCTATCTCCATTGTCTATTTTAGAAAAGGATGGAGATTATTAAGCTGAGAGAAAAAAAACTCCGCTTTACTTAAAGATGACAAAGACGTGAAGGTGTCATCTACATAGCGGAAGTAGCAGTAAGGTTTATTAATCTTATTAAAGAGCTGTTTCTCATGAAAGGCAACAAAAATGTTGGCCAACAAAGGACCCAAAGGACTACCCATGGCTACTCCATCTGATACATGTAGTTGTCAATTCTATGTTCAATTCTCTCTCTCTCTCTCTCTATATATATATATATATATAATTGAACATAGAACCGGTTGGTCTGTCTTGTTTGTGTTTTCCTCTCTTATTTTTTATTTTTCATAATGCCTATGATAAAAAATAAATTTTACGTTTTCCTTGCAATATTACGTTTTTGTACCTCCAACAATTTATTTAATATATATATATATATATATATATATATATATATATATATATATATATATATATATATATATATATATGATGAAAATCTGGAAAAGACAAAGCAAAATCCGAATATGTGAGTTTACTGTTTTTTATTTTGTTTTTGTTTTTGTTATTCTGTCGACGTCAGATGTTTCGGTCAAATAGACCTTCTTCAGAACATGGTTAATGGAGACATATTTATATTAGATTTAAGTTAGATGAAGAGACGATATATACAGGGCTGGTCAGAAACAGAAAAACTGAAATTCTAAAGTCAGAGTGTTCTTTCTTGGAGTCGGATACGCTGGCGTCACGTGATTTGCGCTACGAAAACCTGCTCCCAGGGAAGAGATTTTATCCTAAGTGGAAAGTGGGGGGGGGTCTATTTAAAACTATAGCTTATCGGTACGTTTGTCAAGCATTAATCTTGCTAGAAAACTTGATATATTAAAGAAACCTTGTCGGGTGTTTATTGTGTGTGAGGTGGCTATCATGCTAGCCTCGTAAATCTGCCCAAGGTTTTTATTGTGGATATATTTTAAAATCTTCACAGAGTCGAAATCAAAATTGTGATCAGATTTGGCTATGTGTACAACCAAAGCACTACTTAGATTACCGAGGCGAATATCTCCTTTATGTTCGGAAATGCGAGATTTCAATGACCTCCCCGTCTCGCCTACATAACTCAAGTTGCAGTCTCTACATGGCACCTGATAGACGCAAACATCGGATGTAATATGCTGTCTGCTGGTATTGTTTAATATACTGCGGATAGTTTTAGTGGGTAATGTAGTAGTTTTAATTTTTAGCGTGTTTAGATTGTTGGAGATGGGTTCGGTAAGAGGGTTATTCGGTAGAAAGATGCGGCCAATAGGATTATCAGGGGCAGCTGAAAGTGTGCCTCTCTCCACCTTTGAGAGCTCTTCGAATCTGTTCAGCAAAATATTTAGATGACGAATTTAGTTATATCGAGGATACCTTCTCGAGCCTTTCGTATCCGAGACAATTAATACTCGGCGCTAAGCATAAAGCCTTGACAATTCACAGTGTTCGTTCATCAGTACATAACAACATACCGACTACTACTACTACTACATCAAAGGAATAACGCAAAACAAAGAACTGTACGAAATAACAAAACAAAACTTGAGGACTTTCAACAGCAGCAATAACTAGAATGGATAGCACATGTAACTCTAAGAGAAAATAATGACCTAATGAATATGGTTATATTCAAAGTTTCTTCAAATAAAAGATTAGAAAGGAAGCCGCTATAAATAAGAATATAAAATAAGATCAATAAAATTACTAGATTCCAGAAAACTATTTTCCTGAAAAAAATTAAAAAAAAAATATTTTATAGATATCAGTCGTACTCTTCGATTAATGAATACCGAATATTTCCTTATAAGGAAACGGCTAATATTACAATTACTATTGCATTTAGCCTTTTCCTAATGATTGCTATTTTATGGCAGAGTATTAAGCGTGGATGCTTTCCTGAGCAAAGCATTCTTAATCTTTACAGAAGTCAATTGTTGTCTATTGTTCTTTTCCTCTCATCATATCCACATCCCACCAAGTCCTTTTCCATTTCACGCGCACATATCGAGAAGGAAAAAATACGTAAAGAGAAACAAGAAAAAAAGGATAAAAAATATAATGGAACGATTTCTGAATTGCAGACTACATTTCGCGCGATTTCTTGATAATAATCTTGGCAAAATTTACTGAAATACAGTCGGCACAGAGCAGGGATTGTTAATGATTTAGTTACCAATCAGGTGCGGTTGGCCAGCGCGACTGGTGGCTGGCCAACCAGCTGTACAGCAGACAGAGAAAAAAAAAATCAAAAAAAAAATCAAAAAAAAAAACAGGATAGGAAAAATATTTAGGGAAAAATAAACCGAGGATAAAATATAGAATACTGATGATAAAAAACTTTAACAAGCTTACAAGCTGTGAAGACGGTAATATTTATTTTAATACACTCTTTATACAGACAACATATGTACGCGCATATTTTATATATATATATACACACACACGCACACACACACACACACACACCCACACACACACATATATATATATATATATATATATATATATATATATATATATATATATATATATTATAAATTAATTGATTTAAAATATGGTTTTTTCGCTACACAGTGATACCATGTTTCAGAAATGGAAGCTAAAGCCCCTGAATTTAATTTTGTTATTAAACCAAAGACATTAGTTCCATTTCCTCGTCAAGCGAATTTTGGAGTATAGGTAAATAATCCCAGTGAATCCTAATAATATAAAAATATTAAAACTGATTCACAAAGAGAACTGAAAGTATTTATTTTAAGAGGAAATATATAAGATAAATTCAAAAATACCACATATGTATAGCTATTTAACCCCACAAGAATTACCTTGCAGGATTTGTCAGGACATACACACACACACACACACACACACACACATATATATATATATATATATATATATATATATATATATATATATATATGTATATATATATATATGAAAGTTGTTACAAAAAATTGACATCATTTTAGTCTAATAACATTGCCAATTCTCGCTCAAATTTTAACATAAAGTGTAAAAAGTTGATTGTTTAATTTTTTCTTCATCTCAGGCTGAAGAATTACGTTTACTACAAATGAAAGAAGCATTTTGTGAGTTAGAATATCACCTAACACAGTTCAGCAGTGTAGCGTGTAATGTAGATGGCCTATAATATCTGAAAGTTATTTTTATTGTTTTTATGCGTGAGTATTATTGTGTTATCAACTAATATCTTTCTCATATACATTGCTATATTTTTCTAAGAAATGTTGTTTAATAGAGCTAAGCGCAGAAAGCAACAGAAAGCAATACACGAACAAGAAATTGATGATAGTCTGTTTTTGTTTACATGGATGATTTCCAAGCAACGTGCATAAACACGTGCATATAAGACGTTGAAAGCGAAAGTCGCACCACAGCTCATGACGTCACACATGACCACGCGACAGTGAATCCGATGAGTATTGAGTATGGAAAGCCGTTGGTATGAACCAATGGCTTCTGTTACTAATTATAGGCATAGTTTCAACTGTTTTATGTATATAGCTTCAAGAATTTTTAGTTTTTGTTTATTGTTTTCATGTTTAAGTATAGTTGTGTTTTCGACGAGGATTTTCCGGAATTGTGTATGCGGCCAGGCATGTTGTTTTAAATGCCTAAAAATGTTAGAGTTATCATTCAAATGTAGTGTCAAGCGTCGTGAAAGCGAGTTTGTGGTGTGACCGACATAGATATTATTTAGTTAATCATCCATGTAAACAAAAACAGACTATCATCAATTTCTCGTTCGTGTATTGCTTAATATATTGTGTAATTGTCATCTTTGATAATGGCTTATGTAAGCCGAAAGCTTAGATTGGATTAAAAAATATGTATCAATATTGTGATTTTCTTTCATTGTTTAATGATAATGTTATTAAGCTTATCAGACGATATGAAAAGAACTTACATAAAATATATAGACAACACTTATCTATATTATTTAATGAAACATGTATGAATATATATATATATATATATATATATATATATATATATATATATATATATATATATATATATATATATATACTACTCCCAGGCTACTGGGAGCGAAAGAGAGTTAGAAAACTTTAGAAGGAACCGGAAACCCAATCCTAAAGTGGAAACTCTACTCCTGTTCAACAGACCTTGGAAATGTATGAACCGGGCGATAGGTGAACCTTTTGAGGAAAAATAATTAGTAAATGAGAGTTTAGACGGAGACGTTAGAAGTAGAATGTTGAAGGAACTGAAAAACTAATGCTAAACGGGAAACAGAGGATCAACCTCTACTCCTGTTCAAAATTATCAACGTCCCCTCTCCCTTCCTTTTACCCTGAAATTGTTCTTGAAAAAATTATCCGTAGAGCCCGCATACGCGGGATCGGGTATCTGTGTACCTCCCCGGAGAAGGCACTGCCCATCGGTATTGCCTAGTCGGGGTTCCTTTCTACCCAAAGGTAGAATGTTCGACACGGGAAGAGTTTCCCACGCTGACAACTCACGCTGCCAGCTTATAGAGCATATTACTCCACTTACAATAGTGACCAACATATTTATGAGGATTGGGACATCTAGTTTTCATAGGTACAGTATATAACATTATATATATATATATATATATATTTAAAGACATTTATATATATTATGTTTAACTTTCTTTTTATAGATACAAGTATTTAAGCAAATGCTCTGTTTTATAATAAACAGTATTAAATAACATTTACCGGCCTGAATGTCCGAGAAATTTTCATAGAAAATTTTCGCTCTCCGAAACGGTTAAGGCACATCACGCGAAATGATGGTTCCGTATAGGATACAGGTTCGATTCCTGTCGGAGAGCAAAAATTTTCTATGAAAAAAAATATATGACGTCATTTGTTTACATTTGATACGCTGGAGCAGATATGAATAGAAGAGATTCATGGAACATTTAAGTTTAAAGATAGTAAAATCGACTATGCTAACCGGACGCTCCTCTGTGGCTGAACGGTTAAGGCACATCACGCGAAATGATGGCTCCGTGTAGGATACAGGTTCGATTCCTGTCGGAGTCCGAAAATTATTTTATGTAAAATGATCCGGCATCTCTTGTGTCAGTGAAGACTTGTTTTTTAATTTTTCTCAGTTAATATTAGAGATTGCTACAAAAGAGATAAAAAGTTGTCACCCTCCCCTACTTTTGTTTCAAATTATGGTGAGCCTGGTCTACTGATCCTTAGCAGGGAGTTGATGGATTTCCAATTTCTTAACCATTTCTTGCCCCAACAATTTCAAAAGTTGCATCCCTAAAGAAAACTATATTTTTCCATTGCACGCATGCACAATATCTTAATAAATATTTATTTCGTTCTTGAGTGCATGTGTGAGACACTTACTGAGAATCGAATGCGACCAAGGCTAGAGAATGCTTCCGGGCCTGTTATTTAACTTCTAGCTTTCTTTGTTCTCGTCAAAAGTTTTCACATAATTCTATCAAATCTTGCATTCAAGATGATAGAAGCTAACCAGACCTGAAGTCTGGCCACATCTTAACATTTAGAATTACTTATGGATAAGGACCCTATATTGTACTATTGCTGCGAGTTCTTCAAATGCCTTCACGGTATTCTGACGAACTCGACCCTTAAGCAGCCAGTGGAATGAATCTTAATCATCCCTGAATAATTTATAAAAACCATCAAACAGCTGAAATACAAAGTTTTAGGGGAGAGGCAATCACTTTGTTCCAAATTCCATGTGACAATTTTGTCAGAGGAGGTGAAAAACACGCACAGAAAGTTATGTATGTATATTTTAGGGGAAGATAAGTATAAAAAACGGAGTAAATTTGTCATATAACGCATTTCGTTCTTTAGGACATCATTGGACCAAAGCAATGTTGATGCTGATGTAATTACATGGGTGCATGATGGAAAGCGGCTGCTAAGTATTTTATATGGTGAGTAGACCGGGTTCTGTGCAAAACTGTCAAAGAATTGCTCGCATATTTATTTACTCAGTCTGGGTTGTCAAGTAAGTGCTGGCCAATGGCCGAGTCATGCGCTGATTAAGTTACTCTCAAAGAGTGACTCAAACCATCCAGTCTTGTACTGACAGGAATGTGCTTACCAATTCGAGCTTATAGTAGTTTATTTATTTGTTCGTCCTATATATTCAGCTTCGCACTGGCAATTGAATTTATATACGATAGAACTATTTTGAAAATAGGACAACCCATCTTTGACAACCGAAAGAAACATCGAATTAGTCTAAAAAATAACACGTAACTTAGCAGTAGAAAAACTTGATTTGACACAAAAAACTCGATGAAGATTCTCTAATTTTTGATCGAATCTACAGAAAAACAAATCATCAACGCGCGATGAACTAAGGCAGAAATCAGGTTAATATTACAATATTTAGGAAAAAAAGAATGCCAGTTGGTGTATAGACCTGTGAATGTAGGTTTCCGATAAAGACTGCTAATGAACAAACAACATTTGCGTTCAACAAGCACAAAAAACAAAGTACAACTATTTTCCACTTCTATACTAAATTGAAGGGATGGATGAAGGGAATTAAATTGGCTATGAAAAGCTTCAGTATCGTTCATGGAATCGAAAATATAAAAGGTGTCATCAATGTAACGTAGATATAAGAGGGACCTACAATATTTTTCAAATAAAAAAACTTTCACAAAAACCGTCAAGAATGTTAGCTAATACCAGATCAAGGGGACTGCCCATTGAAACTCCATCGACTTAGGTATACATGGTATTATTAAATCTAAATTAACCACACAACTGTTGCTAAATTCCAAAAACAAATTTTCAGGAATTAAGACGGGACCCAGGTGACCTCTATAAAGAAAGTAAGGTATCCTGGAGGAGGATTATTGTGTATAAACTTTCAAAATCTATGGAGAGCATGAGCTTGCTTTCAGAACAATCATGTCAGTGACACTAACGAATTGACCAAAGGAATTACTTAGTTTCCTATCTGGGTTCCACTTATAGCGTTTCTGATTCATTTTGGTTTTCTAATTTCATTGGAGAGACTCACTTTTAGTTTTCTAATTTCATTGGAGACACTCACTTTTGGTTTTCTAATTTCATTGGAGACACTCACTTTTAGTTTTCTAATTTCATTGGAGACACTCACTTTTGGTTTTCTAATTTCATTGGAGACACTCACTTTTGGTTTTCTAATTTCATTGGAGACACTCACTTCTGGTTTTCTAATTTCATTGGAGACACTCACTTTTGGTTTTCTAATTTCATTGGAGACACTCACTTCTGGTTTTCTAATTTCATTGGAGACACTCACTTCTGGTTTTCTAATTTCATTGGAGACACTCACTTTTGGTATTCTAATTTCATTGGAGACACTCACTTCTGGTTTTCTAATTTCATTGGAGACACTCACTTCTGGTTTTCTAATTTCATTGGATACACTCACTTTTGGTTTTTTAATTTCATTGAAGACACTCACTTTTGGTTTTCTAATTTCATTGGAGACACTCACTTTTGGTTTTCTAATTTCATTGGAGACACTCACTTTTGGTTTTCTAATTTCATTGGAGACACTCACTTTTGGTTTTCTAATTTCATTGGAGACACTCACTTCTGGTTTTCTAATTTCATTGGAGACACTCACTTTTGGTTTTCTAATTTCATTGGAGACACTCACTTCTGGTTTTCTAATTTCATTGGAGACACTCACTTTTGGTTTTCTAATTTCATTGGAGACACTCACTT
Source organism: Acanthosepion esculentum (assembly GCA_964036315.1). NCBI lineage: Eukaryota > Metazoa > Mollusca > Cephalopoda > Sepiida > Sepiidae > Acanthosepion > Acanthosepion esculentum. The sequence continues at coordinate 67,335,058 of OZ038505.1, forward strand.
TTGGTTTTCTAATTTCATTGGAGACACTCACTTCTGGTTTTCTAATTTCATTGGAGACACTCACTTTTGGTTTTCTAATTTCATTGGAGACACTCACTTTTGGTTTTCTAATTTCATTGGAGACACTCACTTCTGGTTTTCTAATTTCATTGGAATCACTTACTTTTGGTTTTCTAATTTCATTGGAGACACTCACTTTTGGTTTTCTAATTTCATTGGAGACACTGATTCATGGAACCATCTCCATAATTAGCATGAGATGAACAAACAAAACAATGAAAAGGAGTTCGTAGGGTTTTGAAAAAATGAGTGGAATTATTATCAAACTTATCTTTGAGAAAGTTTTGCAACGAATGCCAAAAATTTGTGCTGCAGTAATCAAGGCTAAAGGAGGATATTTTGACGAGTGCCAAATTTAATGATAAAAAGCGTTTGTTTTTTTGTGTTTTTTTTTCATAATAAAATTTCTAATCATGTCTCACTTTTTTGAAACCATTTATAATAATTTTCTCTTATTCAAAGTGCAAAACAACTAACTTTGGGGCCAATTTAAAATTTACCAGTGATGGACTCAAAATATGAACTATAGTATATATATATATATATATATATATTTATATATATATATATATATATATATCAGCTGGACACACGTATTCGACGAATTCCCGTCTACTAGAGCGGCTAGCCAATCCTTATTACGGACGCTCGCTCAGGCACATACATTTGTGTTTGCTCAACACCCACAGAGCCCACATGTGGTTTATACTACAATTATGCTGAGCAGACCTTAGTTACAGTTTCTGGGAGAGATCGTTTTTCTAGCGCGATCAACAATTTGAACAAGGGCAGCACACTGAAGCCGTCGGTCACGATGAATTGTGGCGCTACTATCGACGGCCCACAAGAGTTCCGTCTACTCAATTTCACTCATAAGGCTTCGGTCAACCAGTCGTATGGTTTTCAGGCACTTTCCAAAGGTGCCGCACGCTGAGGTCAACCTCAATCCCGTCCGAAAACATCAAGAAGTCGTATTCCTGACAAATCGACCATGGTGAGATTCGAACTCGGGTTTCATGGTCAGAAAGCGAACGTTCTAACCACCCATTCTGTGGGTGTGAGGTATGCGTTTGTAAACAGTGACTATTAAAGCTAATATAGCACGACTCTTCGGCAGAATTGAGTCACTGTCAGTCACTGTGTGTTTATCTAAATCTAAAAATAAACACGCTAAAATTCACCTTCATCCCTGCCGTGCGCCGACGGCTTAGTGGTAGAAGTTCCGACTGAGTTTCGATCCTAGCTAGAGGCAACCGGACGTCTAGCCACACTGATGAGCTGTGAAACAGCGAAACAGTCTGTCTGTGGATGACAAATATATATATATATACATACATATATATATATATGAAGAAATATAGTCTTAAAGTGTGCTATATTTATAGGATAAAGTGCTCAATATCAGAGATAGAGCGTGTGTAAATATAAAAGTGGACATGGAAGTCAGCACTTAGAGGCGACAGTCTGTTTCATGCTAGTGCAATCGTCAGGCAACCGTTGTCTGAAGATTGCACTAGCATGAAACAGACTGTCGCCTCTAAGTGCCGACTTCCATGTCCACTTTTATATATATATAGAGAGATAGATAGATAGATAGATAGATAGATAGATAGATGGTTTTTCATTAAGACAGATTATATATAAGTTTAATTAAGACTGGTCCAAAATCGGTCCAGGTTTTTGGAACACCATATATATATATATATATATATATATATATATATATATATATATTATTATTATTATTATTATTATTATTAAATATAACAGACATTGAATGTCTATTATGTATGATCATGAGCCGTTCTAGTGTTCGAATTTCTGGTGAAATTAAAGACAAAAATTGCCCAACATTTGAATATTTTTTTTATTAATTTGATCCTAAGCTCTCTCTCTCCGCCCTCTCTCTCTCTCTCTCTCTATGTATATATATATATATCTATATGATGGAAATATAGATTTAAGGTGTGTTATATTTAGGCGTTGAACAGCTCGATATCAGGGATAGAGCGTATGAAAATATAAAGGTCAACGCCCATCGGCGACAGTCTGTTTCATACTTAAACGCAACCGTCAGGCCTAATAAAATATGCATTCAGTAATAATTAATGGATGTGCGTTGCAGTGCAATTGATATTGGCTCGGAATAAGAACCCTGAGAGCTGAGTTTGGATTCCAGTCGATGTCCTTGCAATCACTCTCACCTTGGGAAATTTATAAAGCTCTTCTTGGGTTGAGCAGCAGGACAGACTGGTTCAGGATCATATAGCCTTGATTGGTCAACCGTCTACTTCAGAAAGAAATGCCAACCTAATGCGTAGAAGTCTTCTGCCTAGAAAGACATGGATCGCAAGAGACATGGTCGCCAAAAGGTGTATCACGTATGGCACTTGACTGATTAACTAAATTATTATTTATTGCTCGAGTCCTGAAGAGTGAGAAATCACAAAACTCTTAATCGACTTCCGATAAGCATTTTGAATTTTAATTCTTCCTGATACAATAATTATTGTTCTGAACATTTTACTAGTAAAAAATTCAGTTCACATTGATATACATAGAATCATATTCTTTTACGTGTATTAATAAGTGGCATTAAAGTTATTTAATATAATACAACTGAGACATTGCTCTACTTATTCAACTATTTACTTCATGCCACGTTGACTGATAAACTCCTACAACAAAAAATTCTGAAATTACTATATTAGTAAAAAAAAATGTTCTCACTTAAATTTTCAAAAATTGAACCTCAGCATTGCGACCTCATACTCCACAAGTTTGTATCTGTTATCAATAACACACTTCAAAAAAACGTATTTCGATTTGCATTATATTTTTTCGTCTCGGGTGCTACCTGAATTTTACAAAAAGGAAATAGTTTCCGTGCCTGATGATGACCGGAGTACCTGTCAAAAGTACTTGCATATTTAAAGAAGACCTGATACAATTTATAATTTTACAAAATAAGGATCATAACATACATCGAGTGATTAGAGGGTTAACGCATTTTTAAAATTTAGTTAGGGAAGTGAATTCGCCATTTTACATCATTAACTTAACTAATTTTCGTTTTTATGAATGATTCATCTTAATATATTAGAATATATATGACATGATCTGACATCTGCTTCTATTTGCGTTACAGAATAAATAACGGCAAATTACACACTATTTACACACTATTTACATTATTCGGACTATTGCCCTCATTTTGTTGCCATATTTATTATTTACGCTCCGGCCTTCTTCAGGTGGTTGGAAAGTCGAACTAAACACTTTATTTCGCTCACTGTGGTAGACTGTTCTAGTTCCACATGCCATCTTTAATGGATGTCATTTAGCAGTTATCTCCTGTTAATTCCCCTCTCCAAGTTCTCTACTGCCTTAACCGAGTATTGAACTTACACTCTTTGGGTCCCGTCACTAGATCTAACTAACGCCTTTATCCACTGTGTCATGTGTCCTCAAGGAACTAGAACAGTCTACTCCAGTGAGCGAAATAAAGGGTTCAGTTCGACATTCCAACCACCTGAATAAGTCCGGAGCGTACGACGGCCCAAACTTTATAATAAATATGGCGACAAAGATGAAGACAATAGTCCGAATAATGTAAATAGTGTACATAATACCTCATCTCAGAAATATAGACAGATACTGAAGGGCCGAAACGTTGTAATAAATATGGCGACAAAGATGAAGACAATAGTCCGAATAATGTAAATAGTGTACATAATACCTCATCTCAGAAATATAGACAGATACTGAAGGGCCGAAACGTTGTAATAAATATGGCGACAAAAATGAGGACAATAGTCCGAATAATGTAAATAGTGTACGTAATACCTCATCTCAGAAATATAGACAGATACTGAAGGGCCGAAACGTTGTAATAAATATGCCGACAAAGATGAGGACAATAGTCCGAATAATGTACATAATATCTCATTTAAAAAATAAAGACAGAATAGACACATTATATCGATATTTTTGTTAGCGCAATATCATTATAATACTCTAGCCGGAAGCAAAAACAGATTCAGTTTCAAATTCGAAAGTTAATAATAATAAAGTTTTGAAACTGCGTTTGTTCTTTCCCCCATAATTATGATCCTATTTTTCGTGTCTCTGTTTTTTAAAACATTTGAATATATAATCATAGAAAGACGCAAACAAAGTTACTCATTTCCCATTGCAACTTTAGCCATTGTAACTATTAACACCTTCAATTTAGTAAGATTTCATCTTCAGAAAGCAGGCCCTGAGTTTCCTCACAATAAACTACAGCCGGCAGCAAGATCGGAAGATTGAGAGCTTTGAGGGTTGTGGAACCCGCTCTTAATTGCTGTTGTTTCCCGGTTCACCCCGACCCGACTGTTACTTTCCCAGCTAGGACCAAATAGTGACCTCCTCCACCACACGAAAATCAACAGTACATTTTTATAAGAAAATGACGAACAATAGATTTTTTATATCAAAATGACAATAAAAAAAAATATAAAAAGAAAATTTTTTAGTAAAATTACCAAAAGTATATAATCTACAACCTATATATCTAAAAAGAAAAACAGAACATTATCTTGAAACTATAAAATTATGTACAAAATATTTGTAGTTGAAAGCATAAAATTACGTACAAAATATTTAGATTACGGCATTAAATAACCCATAGAGGTGTTGATATGCCACTAAACAAAATCACCTAAATCACCCACCCTAAGTTTTCTCCACTAATCATGAACGGTTGTTCTCTCGAGGAGGCCCCATTGCTTTTGGACGACTTTTACAACTCAAGATCACTCTATACCTCAAACAGAATTCATATATACACTCCATCAGTAAAAGCGGTAAAAAATGATCTGTTCTTTGTACCGATCCAGGATGTATCAGAATCCTTTTGTCATGTCCCAACTAGCTCGATCCGACTGAAAATGGAGAATATCTTCGACGTCTGTTCACAACGAGAACATTCTACCATCCTATTCTCTTTTCTGTGCACAGAAAAGTATATAGCTCTGTCCTGGATCTGCCCAATTGTCACTTTCCATTATTCGATAACGTTCAAAATCGCTTGCGAGCGTGCGAGTAATTAATTATTTCCACCCTACCACCCTTTTTCCCACAACTGAAACGTTTCTCACTCTCGCTACTCTATCGCGATTTTCGTTGCTGAACTACATTACTTATATCCACCAGTCAAGAGCGTCATAACTTGAGCCTGCCACGCCATGAGCACAGAGTCGAATCGTTCTCATCCTTTCGTATTCCATTGGTAAGTAAGAAGTTCAACTCAGACTGATACTTCCCTAGATCTGTTACGTTGCGAAAACGAATCGAGAAGTGCGAGAAAAAAAAAACAACTTAGCATTGAACTTACGACTCCGTCAAATATCTAGTACTGCGCTTAAATTTATGAATCTGGGTACCATAGTAAAGAGCGATATCTATTTGTAATTTATTTACAAATTGTGGCACAAGGCCAAAATGAAGAATGGGAAAAAGGACGGGATTCTTCTGTCGTAATGTTAAACTTCGCTGGCCACAAACAGTGACCCAAACATACAACAATATTACTTACATCACAACAACGCATATTTACTTACCATTCTTACGACACCCACCATAATACCACAGGTCTCTATGAAGATCCTAACCCCAGCGAAGAGCGATATTTATTCTTCTATGTACGGAAATATAAGCCCAAGGCCAAAATGAGGAATGAGGAAAAGGACGGTCTTCTGTCGTAACATTAAACTTAGCTAGCCACAAACACTGACGCAAACATACAACAATATTCCTTACATCACAACAACGCACATTTACTTACCATTCTTACAACACCCACCATAATACCACCATGTCTCTATGAAAATCCTAACCCCAGCGAAGAGCGATATTTATTCTTCTATGTACGGAAATATAAGCCCAAGGCCAAAATGAGGAATGAGGAAAAGAACGGTCTTCTGTCGTAACATTAAACTTAGCTAGCCACAAACACTGACCCAAACATACAATATTCCTTATCACAACAACGCACTTTTACTTACCATTCTTACAACACCCACCATAATACCACGTGTCTCTATGAAAATCCTAACCCCAGCGAAGAGCGATATTTATTCTGCTATGTACGGAAATATAAGCCCAAGGCCAAAATGAGGAATGAGGAAAAGAACGGTCTTCTGTCGTAACATTAAACTTAGCTAGCCACAAACACTGACCCAAACATACAATATTCCTTATATCACAACAACGCACTTTTACTTACCATTCTTACAACACCCACCATAATACCACGTGTCTCTATGAAAATCCTAACCCCAGCGAAGAGCGATATTTATTCTGCTATGTACGGAAATATAAGCCCAAGGCCAAAATGAGGAATGGGGAAAAGAACGGTCTTCTGTCGTAATATTGAACTTAGCTAGCCACAAACACTGACCCAAACATACAACAATATTCCTTACATCACAACAACGCACATTTACTTAGCATTCTTACAACACCCACCATAATACCACATGTCTCTATGAAAATCCTAACCCCAGCGAAGAGCGATATTTATTTTTCTATGTACGGAAATATAAGCCCAAGGCCAAATTGAGGAATGAGGAAAAGGACGGTCTCCTGTCGTAACATTAAACTTAGCTAGCCACAAACACTGACGCAAATATACAACAATATTCCTTACATCACAACAATGCACATTTACTTACCATTCTTACAACACCCACCATAATACCACGTGTCTCTATGAAAATCCTGACCGCAGCGAAGAGCGATATTTAATCTTCTATATACGGAAATATAAGCCCAAGGCCAAAATGAGGAATGAGGAAAAGGACGGTCTTCTGTCGTAACATTAAACTTAGCTAGCCACAAACACTAACGCAAACATACAACAATATTCCTTACATCACAACAACGCACTTTTACTCACCATTCTTACAACACCCACCATAATACCACGTGTCTCTATGAAAATCCTAACCCCAGCGAAGAGCGATATTTATTTTTCTATGTACGGAAATATAAGCCCAAGGCCAAAATGAGGAATGAGGAAAAGGACGGTCTTCTGTCGTAACATTAAACTTAGCTAGCCACAAACACTGACGCAAACATACAACAATATTCCTTACATCACAACAATGCACATATACTTACCATTCTTACAACACCCACCATAATACCACGTGTCTCTATGAAAATCCTAACCCCAGCGAAGAGCGATATTTATTCTGCTATGTACGGAAATATAAGCCCAAGTCCAAAATGAGGAATGGGGAAAAGTACGGTCTTCTGTCGTAATATTAAACTTAGCTAGCCACAAACACAGACGCAAACATACAACAATATTCCTTACATCACAACAATGCACATTTACTTACCATTCTTACAACACCCACCATAATACCACAACGTCTCTATGAAAATCCTAACCCCAGCGAAGAGCGATATTTATTCTTCTATGTACGGAAATATAAGCCCATGGCCAAAATGAGGAATGAGGAAAAGGACGGTCTTCTGTCGTAACATTAAACTTAGCTAGCCACAAACACTGACGCAAACATACAACAATATTCCTTACATCACAACAATGCACATTTACTTACCATTCTTACAACACCCACCATAATACCACGTGTCTCTATGAAAATCCTAACCCCAGCGAAGAGCGATATTTATTCTGCTATGTACGGAAATATAAGCCCAAGTCCAAAATGAGGAATGGGGAAAAGAACGGTCTTCTGTCGTAATATTAAACTTAGCTAGCCACAAACACTGACCCAAACATACAACAATATTCCTTACATCACAACAACGCACATTTACTTACCATTCTTACAACACCCACCATAATAACACGTGTCTCTATGAAAATCCTAACCCCAGCGAAGAGCGATATTTATTCTTCTATGTACGGAAATATAAGCCCAAGTCCAAAATGAGGAATGGGGAAAAGAACGGTCTTCTGTCGTAATATTAAACTTAGCTACCCACAAACACTGACCCAAACATACAACAATATTCCTTACATCACAACAACGCACATTTACTTACCATTCTTACAACACCCACCATTATACCAAATGTCTCTATGAACATCCTAAGCCCAGCGAAGAGCGATATTTATTCTTCTATGTACGGAAATATAAGCCCAAGGCCAAAAAGAGGAATGAGGAAAAGGACGGTCTTCTGTCGTAACATTAACCTTAGCTAGCCAAAAACACTGACGCAAACATACAACAATATTCCTTACATCACAACAACGCACATTTACTTACCATTCTTACAACACCCACCATTATACCACATGTCTCTATGAAAATCCTAACCCCAGCGAAGAATTGTAGTTTTTCTTAATGCGTTGCTTTTGCTTTGGGAGGCATCTATTGGTATTCAAATTCGTTTTAGGATTTCGTTGTCACATTTTCTGTCGCCTATTAAAACACTTCTCATCTTTTTCAATACTTATAAAGAAAAACAGACGAACAAATAAACATTTAGTGAAGTTTTGTTCAATGCAATATAACTCCCGCTCGTAAGTGAGGTCCGACCATTTCATTTATCGTCGAGTAGTTCGAAGGGGAAACAACTATGGTTGCTTTTAACCTAATAATAAAGAAGAAAAACAAAGAATTTTAAGTTTCAAAAATTCAAAAATACAAAAAATAAGTTTAACTTTATTTTGGGCATAGTTTCTTTAAATCTATTTACGATGAAAAGTCCTCTTCTTTCCATATTCAAAGCAATCACCACCAAGTTTAGTGGGAACTTTGTATTACAGGTTTTATTTTACGACTATGTGTTTACAATTCTCGCAGATGTTATAATTGCAAGCAAAAACTACTTAGTTACTTGACAGAGGTCTTCAGAAAACTACTTGACTGATCGTGAATAGTTGTTTTGCCACTCATTTTGTAAGGTGTTCAAACACCGCAAGGGACTACTGGAGGTTATTTTGTTCGAGGGAAGATCATCCTGTACTAGGCCTGATCTGGCTCTTGTAGAGTCAGGTACTTACAGGGACGAAGTACCGAACACTTTTCCTGCATATTCAGCGGTGATTCAAATGTACGTGTTACACTTGACGTCAGCGGTAGGAGTAATGTTCAGTATTCTCTCAATGTACGAAGCGTCCTCTAGGGCAGAGGTTGCCAACCGGTTATCCACAGACCAATGGTGGTCCGTGCAAAACTTTTGATGGTCTGCAGAAAAAACTGGGACATTATTTCAATTTTTATGAAACTTCAAATTTTCAATTTGTTTTATTTAAATAATTACACTAGAACTTTGTTACCTTTAATGGGTGCATTTCATATTAATAAAATAAAAGTTTTCCGATTATTAATATATAAATGCATTTACCTTTTTTTTTTTCTAAATTCATATTAGTGGTCTGCCAAATCTAGCATTGTTATCGTTACAATTGACTCCTTTGTTGAAGGTAAGGATGAATTCTGCTTTGTCAAATTATTAAAAAATATCCAAAGAAAACTAAGAAAAAAAAAAATTGAAGAACAATGTATTAGCATCCTGATCTTCCCTATTTACTAATGCGTTATTAACAGTTAATAATGTTGTGTTAACAGGTGCTACGTTTTGTTTTATTATGAGCATTGAGTGTTACAATAACAGCGGAATGTCTCACGCAGAAAAGGTTGATCAGGCTGTGTGATGTTTGATCTCATGAAATTGCTAAAGCTGCCGAAATAATAAACAGCTCCAGGAAATACGAGTATCCAAATGTGACATCATCCAGCCGTAGTATAGCCTAACATGACTTGCAAACTTCAAATTTTCAATTTGTTTTATTTAAATAATTACACTATAACTTTGTTACCTTTAATGGGTGCATTTCATATTAATAAAATAAAAGTTTTCCGATTATTAATACATAAATATATTTACTTTTGTGGACTCGTCTAATATTCTTACCTGTCCAACCTAAAGAAAGCACAGTCCACATCGTACGCTTACGTACTAAAAAACCTCAACAAATAAAAATCGAACAAAGCGAAACAAACAATCTAATTGGTTCATCACTGAAGTTCACGTGCAGAAAGAAAGGTTGCGCCAAAAACCAAGTGATCCACTTTGTCGAACCAAAACGTTATAAAAACAAAACGTAGACAACCCCAGTCAGTCAGTCTCACGAATTCGCAGAGTTACTTACGATATACTCCACGCCACTACGAAGCACAATTTTGCCGCGCACGACGACACCTCGCTGACTCACATCCAAACATACATCGACCAACATACATCGACCAACATACATCGACCAACGCTGTGAACACTTTGCTTATATACAATGAATATGATTCATTACCAAAGATAAGTAAATATCAAAGACGTTTAAAGGTAGACCACTCTAAAAAACTCTTAATACATAACGAACAATATCAACAAAAGAGTCATTCACAACCCAGACAATTACATACATTTCGTACACACGACACTACTGATTACCAATCTGCATATTATTTAATTGTATATAAATGTTGTATTGTTTTATTTGAATTGTATATGTCTCGTCTCTTTTTAATTGCCTCTGAAGTTATTATTTTATTTGTTCGGGATGCAGTACGACGCGCAACCAACTAAAAATTCCTTCTGATTCTTTCTAAAATAATTAATACTCCTGCACGTCCCAAACACTTTTTTATTTATAAATTCATATTATTCACTAAATATTTTACTAAATTCATATTATTCACTAAATATTTACTAAATTCATATTAGTTCTCTGCCAAATTTAAAATTATACATTTAATATTCCATGAAGTTCAAATGGTTGTCGAAAGTTGCCCGAGGGCACACCCATTAATCGTGACTGGTGGCAGTTCGATCGGTGAGTTTCGTTATACATTTCTTAAAATCTGTACTTCTAAGATATATTTTGATCTAACCTACGTAAAAATTCTCACTTCAGCCATCTTGTCATTGTTGGATTGTTGTCCATTAAACCTGAAACATAAAAAGTTATGCTGTGATATTTTAGTGTATTACGCTCATTGACAATTCACATTGTGATATTTGCACGCGTTTCTACAACAATTATTAAACGGTCAAGTGCTTCAAATTCGTGCAAATATTGTTACTAAAGCCGGGAACTCTTTATCGTTGCATGACAGAAGGGTTCAGATAGCGACTTGACTCATCATGAGAATATGACTTGCCGTTTGTTAAATATTAAAGAAAACATTTTGTAGGGCGTTTAAAACACCTCCATAGTGATAACGGTGGGTTAGTCAATACATACAACATAATATATTAGTGAATTTAGTACAGTGACTTTTTTTTATTAAGAATTGGATAGGATACATCGATCAGTTTCATGTACGCCATTGCTACAAAGGTTAATAGGAGTAGAATTTAAAAAAATTGTAAGAACCGTTGAGATTGAGTGAGAGAGAAAAGCAAGTGGGAAAGAAAGTTAGAGAGAAAACAAATAATATAAGAGAGGTAAAGTGAGGATAGAATGAGAGAGTGAGAAATGTCTAGAGGGAGAGAGAAAGAGAGCGTGAGAGAGAGAAAGAAAGAGAGGCAGTGAGAAAGAAAGAGTGAGAAAAAGGTAGAGAAAGGAAATGAGTGTAAGAGAGAGAGAGAGAGTATGAGTGTGTGTGTATGTGAAAAATAGATAAATAGCTGGTTCGCTAGCTAGCTAGCTAGAAAGAGCGAGAAAGACAGAGAGAGAGAGTGAGGGAGATCTAGCTAGCTAGATAGATAGAGAGAGAGAGACAGAGAGAGAGAGAGAAAGAAAGAGAGGCAGTGAGAAAGAAAGAGTGAGAAAAAAGGTAGAGAAAGGAAGAGAGTGTAAGAGAGAGTATGAGTGTGTGTGTGTGTGAAAAATAGATAAATAGCTGGTTCGCTAGCTAGCTAGTTAACTAGAGAAATAGAGAAAGAGAGAGAGAGCTAGCTAGCTAGCTAGCTAGATAGATAGAGAGAGACAGAGACAGAGAAAGAAACAGAGGGGGTGAGAAAGAAAGAGTGAGAAAAAAGGAAGAGAATGTAAGAGAGAGTATGAGTGTGTGTGTGTGTATGTGAAAAATAGATAAATAGCTAGCTAGCTTGCTAGCTAGCTAGTTAGCTAGCTAGCTAGCTAGCTAGCTAGCTAGATAGATAGATAGGGAGAGAGAGAGAGATTGAGAGAGATAGAGAGAGAGACGGGATATAAATGACCAGAAAGTTTGAATCGGTTCTCCTATCGTCCAGTTCACACTCCTCTCCGGTCTGTTGAATTTTATCTTTTGTTTACTGTTTAGCATTGGGTTTCCTGTTCCTTCTAAAGTCTACTTCAATATTATAATTTCAACGTCCCTCGTCTTGGACTCTGAAATTTATAAATAAATGTAAATATTTATTTATTTTTCTTCAATAGGAGTAGACACGTTCACCTCTCGCCGCGTTCACACTCCTCCCTGATCTCTTGAACAGGAGTAAAGATTTATCCCTTGTTTACTGTTTAGGAATGGGTTTCCGGTTCCTTTCAAAGGTTTTACGTTCTCTTTCCCTCTCAGCAGCCTCTTAGTGGCATTATCGCTTTACTTGAATTCAGGTGAAAAGTTTGGGAGTACTGAATGAAAGAGAGATTTGGAAAACAGTTAGGGAGAGATAGGAGTCGTGAAGAAAGGAGAAAGAGATAGAAAACAGTAGAAGAATAGAAAGAAAGAGATAGTGAGAAAGAGAGAGAGAGAGAGAGAGAGAAAAAAAAATGGTGCTGCTTTTTGTAGGAAGATATCTGACTTCTAAACTGGCGATAGGGCATCATATATAAAAGGAAAAAAATGTTGCAATTCACCAAAATGATTGCAATTCACCAAAATGTTATTAAAACTAGAAACTACTTGTTACTTGAGCGAGTTAAATCGAAAAAAAATGACATACCCGGATATAAGAGACCCGGATATAAGAGAAACCCTGATATAAGAGAGATTTTATATGGTCCAAAATTAGAGCCTGCGTTAATGTATATGTGATAGACCAAACCTGGATATAAGAGAAACCCGGATATAAGATACTTCTTCTCCGGTCCCGACAACTCTCTTATATCCGGGTTACACTGTATTAAGGAAAATCATTTTGTGAGTACTACCAGTACACCCGTTACAACAGAGGGACAATAAAGTTTGAAAAGATAAGCGTGCTTATTTAATTGAACCCTTTCTTTATAAAGTTGACATTGTAAAACAATTTTCCGGCCGATCCATTCTTCAGCAATCGTCAGGTATAATTCTGTGAGAAAAAAATGAAAATATATTTATGAAAAAAAAACAACAAACAAAAAAACAACTAAAAAACAGATTTAATTTTTTCTGATCTCGAAAATCCTTCATCTTTCTTCTTGGGTGTGATATGTCCATTCAGAGCTTGGGATATCACGGCTCTCCATAACTTCCTATCCTATGTAGCTCCTAGCAATGTTCGTCTTTAGATTTGATTCTCATTGTTGCTGTATGAACCTGGTCTTTGGGCACTGCTACGCGAGATAATGGTTGGCAAGCTGGTCTCGCTAGATCAATTACGACTGTCAAGAGAGCTGGTGCTCCATACTTGCATCCTTGTGCCACATGTGAGTTATACTTACTAAATCGCATTTAGAACACTTGGGCGTAATGTAACGGTTGACGAGCTTGTTTTCGTAAATCAATTACAATACTGAGTTCGATCCTCACTGGGTGCTTTGCGTCTCTGTGCCACATAATGAATCACAATTTAGGTCACTTCGACGTAAGCTTGTCTTGCTAGATTAAATACGCCTGAGTACTGAGTTCGGTGCTCCAAGCTTTCGTCCTTGTGCCATATCTAAGATACGGTTAGTAAATTGCTATAATCGTTGTCTTGGGTTCGAGTAGGTTGAGTAAACAGCATAGCAGCTGGCAGTGGGGCTGGCTTGCTACGAGTAGCGAATCGGGTAACATTACAAACCAGCCGAAAGGTTGTGTTAATAATATCAAGTTTGCGAAGAAGCGGTTCAATTGTTTAAACAATACGTTGAATATTAATGACTCTTGTCAATGTTATAGATAAGCTAGCAATCTGTTATACCAAGATGTGGTTTCTAAAACGAATAAAGCCAACAGGATTGCAAAACTGCTTCAACAGTTGAATTTAAAAGAAGAACAATGGACGCAAACAAATAACCCGTATAAAAAAAAAACGAAAGAAACATTTTAGATATCAAACAAAAGTAAATTTTGGCGGTTGAGATAAACAAAATGATATATCATTTTTCGTATATATATTATTGTTTTATTCTTTGTTTTTTTCTTTAATACTTACTTTTTTTAATGCGGTCTTTCGCCTTTTTTTTTTATCGCCAAAAGCATGGCAGACGTTTCGCCTCATTACTCTGTCATATTATAAAGCAGAAAGTGACACCTTGTTGATAAATATTTTTCTTTCTTTTTCACAAATTGTAATGGAATGAACTGGCGAGGTAAGATGAAGCCTGTCTCGCAATATTGGTCAACCGTTATCAGATATACCCGACGGTTTGTTGATAGCTTCATAAAAAAACGGGTATTTTCATAAATAATGACTACTCCCCTCTGAAAATCTTGGAAAATATATTGTCATTTAGATGTTTTTTTTTTAATTCACCCAATATAAGGCTGGAGAGTCACTCAAGATAGAGTGTTACTGAGTGAGATTATAAGAAAGAGGAAAGTAAGAGATTATTACGAGGGTGAGTAGGATTGATATCTAGACTTAAGGAAACCAAGATTTTAGTTGTCAGGGAAGCATTCTCTCGGGAGTTTATTCCACGAAATAACGTTCTTTTTATGAAACTATCAACAAACAGTCGGGTATATCTGATAACGGTTGACCAATATGGCGAGACAGGCTTCATCTTAACTCGCCAGTTCATCCCATTACAAGTACTTACCTACCGTCTTTCTTTCTTGAATCATGTTAACTACTATCCTCATCTTTATTGTTATGATACCAAGAATGGAGTATTGCTACCGTATGTGGGCTGGTGCTGTCCAGTCTTCACTGTCAAGCCTCGACAGAGTTCAAAAGCGTTCACGCAGTTTTCGTGTCCTTTTGATAAAAGTTCAGGCAGCTTCTTCGCCATATCTGTTATTTCGTGGAATAAACTCCTGAGGGAATGCTTCCCTGACAACTAAAATCTTGGTTTCCTTAAGTCTAGATATCAATCCTACTCACCCTCGTAATAATCTCTTACTTTCTTCTTCCTTATAATCTCAATCAGTAACTTTCTATCTTGGGTGGCTCTTCAGCTTTATATCGGGTGACTTAAAAAAAACAATTAAATGACAATATATTTTCCAATTGCTATTTAAGGCTTACAGCCACAACACATACGTTCACCGAAGTTAAGCAACGTCGATACTGGTCAATACCTGGATGGCTGACCGTTTGGGAATACCAGGTTTTGTAAGCTTGGATGTGCGGGTGGTGTAATGAATAATAACTCGGAATTGTTAATCGAAGAGGCGAGTTCCAATTCCCGTTGGGTTCGTTATATTCCCTTTTGCGCAAATACCCTTGGGAAAAGTATGAATGCATCTATTCTTCCCAGCTACGGGTAAAATAGTAAGACTTGTATCACTAAACGATTATTACCGAAAAATAAATTTAAAAATATATATCTGGCTGTAAATAACCTACAAAAGGTTGGTAAGCCATAAAAAAACAAATCATCTATATATTAGCTTAATGTTTTGGGACGATATTCCGGTGCCGTAATGAATATTGATAGTCAAAGTGGAATCGAGTGGGAAGAGTTCAAATCCGGTTCTTGTCTACTGCCCTTACTTTCAGAGTAATCCCCTAGCGAATGGCGCGAATCTGTAATAAGTGTGAAATAATAACTTTAAACATTCCATTCAAATCCGTGTGAGCTGTGGGAAAAAACGGGAAGATATTCGCGTGCCTATGTGAAACTTTCTTTGGACCAATAAAAAGCTTGTCTTCACAGAAATTATCCATTAGAAAAGAAATTAGTGAGCCCATGTGAAATTCTTTTTGATATAAAAGGAGGAGAAAAATCGAGAAGAGTGGCTGAAATGAGATGAAAAGTTAAGTTTCTATTCATCGCGTCCAGCATGGAAGTTTTTGCCAGTGTCAATTTGACACTGGCAAAAACTACTTTTGATCATATGCAAACTGTATATCCCTTAGCTCTTGTTAAATGCACAGTCCTTGGTTTATTTAAGTTTTGAGACAACTTAGTAACCGTATAGCAGATGTCAAGCCTTGTTGATGTCATGGCGTAAATAAGACTTCCTATCAACATTCTGTATACTTTCTCAATAAACACTTTTGAACTCTGTCGTGGCTTGACAGTGAAGACTGGACAGCACCGGCCGACATACGGTAGCAATACTCCATTCTTGGTATCATAACAATAAAGATGAGGATAGTAGTTCACATGATTCAAGAAAGAAAGACGGTAGGTAAGTACTTGTAATGGAATGAAGTGGAATTATCGGATTTAACCAAGCACACAACGCTTCAAATAATTTTCTCTCAACAATCCAAGAAGGGTAAGTATTTCAAACTGTTATCGTCTACTTTTGAACTGTATATCCCTTCTGTGAACAAACGAACCTTCGGCCTTTGTTTTTAAACATTTTTGAGTATTTTGTGTTAAATACTTTAATCTGTCGTATGATTTGGTTTATTTTATTTTACGGTATATCAACCTCACTGGGTTATTTAATGCTGACAACCTTTTAAGGATGGATTCGTATGAATAGAATATGTATTCTTTGGTTTAGATTGGTTTGGTTTATTTTGTTTTACGGCATATCAACCTCAATGGGTTATTTAATGCTGACAACCTTTTTTGGATAGATTCGTATTAACAGAATATGTATTCTTTCGTTTAGATTTGTTTGGTTTATTTTGTTTTACGGCATATCAACCTCAATGGGTTATTTAATACCGACAACATTTTTAAAGATAGATTCGTATGAATAGAATATGTATTCTTTGGTTTAGATTGGTTTGGTTTATTTTGTTTCACAGCATATCAACCCCAATGGGTTATTTAATACCGACAACTTTTTTAAGGATAGATTCGTATTAACAGATTATGTATTATTTGGTTTAGATTGGTTTGGTTTATTTTGTTTTACAGCATATCAACCTCAATGGGTTATTTAATGCCGACAATATTTTTTATTGCTGGTAATATTTTGTTTCGTCAAAAATCTGTTTCTGGTAATATTATTCCTTCAAAATTGTATTGCTGGTAATGATTTCTTTCAAAAAAGTATTTCTAGTAACAGTTAACTAGTTGCCCATAGCTGAGACCCTAACAGGTGCTACCACCCTGGGTCAGGGTGGACTTGGGAACACCAACAATTAAGAGGTGGTTCCACGCACCACAAAATCTCCTGATCAGAGGTCTTGCTTCTGGATGTAGTTTATCGTCTTACCCGGGACGTGGATGTAGTTTAATGTCTTACCCAGGACGAAACCTGTCGTATGAACATTTTCTCTTCATGACAATTCGTTAAAACTACAGACTTGAAAAATTTCCGATTCATTTTCCTGAAAGAAGCTACTGACACGACTTCAAGCGTGTAAATTTGTAAATAAATTCCTTGTCTTGTTTTGTTCAAATTCCCGGCCTGTTTCCTCGTCATTGTTATCCTTTATTAATCTTCTTGGCGTGGGTAAATCAACTGTTCATTTTAACCCTTAATCTCCATGTCCCTATAAATCCGTCCCTTTATCTATAAATCCATCCCTTTATCTATAAAGGTTACAAATCATGATGGAGTAAATCTAACCTCTTCGGACACCAGTCTGATAGAATGACAGCTCTGTATTCAAAAATCGGGAATAAACATTCTAATTAACAGATAAGGAAGTATTATGAATTTCAATTCATTTGTTTTGCTATTTTACGGATTATCAATATTTTACGGGTCATTCAAAGCCAAAAATATTTTTTAGATGGCAAGACTTTTTTGGAGATAATAATAATTTCCTGATACAAATCCTACTAATACGCAGAGTTAGATTCATACCTTTCCCAAGTATTTGTGTGTGAATATAACGAGCCGATTGGAATTGAAACTCGGCTCTCCGACTTCTAATTCCAAGTTACATTCAGCAGCACATCCAAGCTACCAACCATGTAAATTATTGACCAGGCTCGACGTTGCTTAACTTCGGCGGTCGTAAGACACCTGGTGATTGAACGTGATATATAACATAAAAAAAATTAGGTCCAGTTTATTACATTTTTTAAAAATCATTTCACCACCAAGGAAGGCGATAAAGCCACTAAGACGGATGTTCCCAATAACAAAAGTAAATTAATTGTTCACTTTATGTGCATCAAAATATTATTAGAAAGTTTTGACGAATTATTAAACGTATTTTTGTGGGTGATTAAACATATTTTTTTTCAATTATTTTATTGTTATTTAGTAGTCGTAATTCTGAAGTGGATCCGCTTACGTGTAATTTCGATATAAAACTGATCCTCTATTTTGTGTCCAGTAGACTTTAATATAACTAATAGTTTATAAATTCCGTCAAAAATACTGGATATTTCGTTAAGTCCTATTACTACTAATACTATAAGCTTTTCACGTCCGTCAGGACGTCGTCGATCATAAATCTCCACAACTTCCTTCTATGTGTAGCTCTTAGTAACGTTTGTCTTTTAAGATCAGTTCTGAGTATGACGATAAACTACATCCGGCAGCAAAATCTCTGTTCGGAAGATTTGACATCTTGTGAGCATGGAACTATCATTTAATTGCTGTTGTTCCTAGGTCTACCCTAATCCCTGGTGGTAATACTATGAAAGTATAAAAAAAAAATATTTTTATAGTAAAATTAACAGTAATATATTTTCATATAAAAAATTACCAAGAATAAACATTATAGTAAAATTACCAACAACACATATTTATAGTAAATAAAATGACCAGAAATTGAATTTTATAGTAGAATTAGTAACAATACATTTTTATGGAAAAATGAGCAACAATACATTTTGTCTGTAGCCGAAGGTATACAATTATTTTCAAAATATATTCAGTTGAAGTCATAAAATTGTGTTCAAAATATTTAGATTTCTGCATTAAATAACTCATAGAGATTGATACGACGCTAAACAAAATCAACCAACCAAAGAAACAATATGAAAGAATACTTTCATGACATTAATATCCGACAATTTCTTAAAGAAATCAAACTGTATTCCAAACTATAACTCCAAGAAAATTACAACATAAAACCACATAACACCACCTCTAGTAATTATGTTCACACAAACATATACAAGCATAAAATCTGAGTATCATCTACCATGTATTCAATTGTGAAAGCAAAATAACATATACTATATTTTTATTACTTCTAAGCACTCAGTAAACGACCCATAAATCAAAACAAATCAATAATTTCTGGTCGATAAAACCACTATTAGTGAAGTATTTTATTCCAAGGACCTAAGAGCGCATACAAGTTTTTTTTATTCGATTCGTTTACTACGTACCGTGTCCCTTCAAGCCGTGGCTGATCATGGCTCTCCAAAACTTTACATGCATTTTAACTCTCCCAAGACTCCGTTCCGCTATCCATTCACACAAGCTTGTTAGGTAAGTGACCCGTTGCTTGCCACTCTCCGTTTTGCTTTCGATATGTCCTGTGAGTATCAAATTTTCCAAGACCTCCTTCCTCATTATGTGTCCTAGGAATTTTAGCTGTTTCTTTAAGATTCTGAGTATAAGTGTTCTTTTGCTACAAGTTTCTTTAAGACTTTCTCCTTGCTTACTCGCTCCGTCTTTGTATTTAAGGGTCTCGCGTGCCCTCACTGGATCTATGATACAGAGACTCCGAATCTATAACGTGTGGCCCCACTATATTACATCTCAAGTTTCATAAGGTAGTATTCATATAAAATACAAATGTTATTGTACAATAATACTGGTCAAAAAAAAGGGGGAGAAATAGTGTCGAGACGCCTGCAAAACATGTTCAATGTAGAAATCCGACGTAGTAAGTAATTTGTTCAATGAAACAGCACCAATATCTAGTAGCAACTATTCAGGAATTCTTAAGGTCTTTCATATCAGAGGTTGGCAGTGGATATTCGGAGAGACTAGGAAAGCGTAGTTCTTCAAGTCTGACAGGCTAGCAGTAGATATTCCAACAAGAAAAAAACAAAATGGCCGCCTTTATACACATCGGATCGAATATTTCAAGTCTTCTGATTGGTTAACCTTCTATGGGTGGCCTATAAAATGAGTCAGCTCATTTTGATTGGCTCACTAGTTATATTACGTACACAAAATAACTTAACAAGGCCAACATCTTTTTTTGCTAATTTGATGGCGTTGAAACTGAAAATGACCTCATTTTTTCTTGGTTAGCTATGGTTTTTGCTGTACAGAAATTCCTCATTTTTGGAAAAAGAAAGCATTTTGTAAATTGTTTTCTGTATATATGATATTGGCCGATGGCAGTGTTTCTCAAAATAGAATCGTAGAAACCGCTCCATTCGTATTTAAACCAACAAATATTGGTCTGCTTATTGAGAAGTACTAAGTCTTTAAAAATAACACGATTGAATAGAGCAAGACCAACAAGTATTTTCATATATAAAATCGTTTAATAAACTAACAGCAGAAATAAAACTTTCGTGAACATAAGAAATATGTTAAAAACTTTCTCTTTCTTGATTGTCTGTTATGTTCAATGTTATTTAAGTCTCTTTTGATACTCCGAGAGTATCATGTACATTGGAATAGCTGCATTCAATTGGGATGTCTTTAATTGGAGTTTCTTTCCAACTGTGAAAACAAAATGCTCTCAATGTGCTTGGTTTCCTTCCATAGTGAAGAGATACATTTATAAATGTCAAATAGAAGATTTTAGGGTATAATCTTTTGATTACCTTAATTATCTGGTTAACTAAAGTGTATTACTGATAAAATTTATAGTTTGCTCAATAAATTGGAGAACTTCGTTACTTCTATTTTAAAATTTTTGACACATTTTCTTATACAAATATTTTGTTTCAAGTGGCTGACATAAATTGATCGGCCTACCTGAAAATTGATGGGTTTCTACAACCTTTTTTTTATATAAATTTAGCGGACATCCAAGATAGTGAATTGATTTTTTTTCTAAAAGTGAGCAATTTCCATACAGCAAAAATGGTAACTAACCATGAAAAACTAAGGACATTTTTGGAATCAACGCCATCAAATTAGCTAAAAACGTGTTTTGTTTATTGGCACCAAAAATCGTGTTGACCAGTGTAATGAAAAATATGCAACAGTGGTGAAAAATTCAACCAGAATAAATTTAAAATAAATTCGAAGTATTTAAATGCAAATTATAGACACCCATCTTAAATAAACCAACAATGTTTTGAGACAATTTTTAACATCAACTTGAGATTTTCCTTCTTAAAAAGTTTAATAATTTAAGAAAATTAGTATTATGGATAAAAATCATGAATTTTATCCAGTGTTTTTGCGAAACTTATGAGCCCAAAAAATTCACAGGAAAAAATAGAACTCAAAATTATTTCAATATAGGCGAAGATGTTACACCCTTTAATAGTCATTTTTGCAAAGTTTTAATTTGTAACATGCAGTCGCTCTCTCACAGACGCAATGTTGCATCACTCTGCCTTTTCTACAAGTACTTCCACGGTAATTGCTCTGAGGAGTTGCTTTCACTTGTCCCTAAGCCTCGTGAATTCAAGCGTCCTACGAGGCTGGCATCCCGTTCCCACCCCTTCACCGTTGAAACTGTTAGGTGTAGACGTCTTTTCTACTCCAATAGCTTCATGTCACGCACATCTCGCCTATGGAACTCCCTTCCCTATTACTGTTTCCCTGACAAATACAATCTCCAACGGTTTAAGTGTAGCGTCAATCGTCATCTCCAGTTGCCTTGATCTATCCACTTCCTGACATCTTCCATTCCTATCTGCTCTCGCCCTATATCTCCCGTAACCTCCCCACCTCGATCGGCCCTCCGTCCTTCTCTTTCTCCACATCCCTTCCTTTACCACTCCTATCTGCTCTTCCCTCAACCCTTCTGTAACCCCTTGCGTGATAGTGGCCACCGGCCTTGCTCGGGGTGATACGCTTAAAAAAAAAAAAAAAAAAAAAAAAAATATATAAATGTAGGTAGAAAAAGCAAATGTTGATAACGAGGGTCACACAGCTATGCTCGGTATCATTCTGTAAACAACATCTCTGTTACATCAAGCATCCTCTTCATCTTTCAAGAAATTGTCCAGCATTCGCTGTCTCATAAAACGATTAATATTGCATTGCAGTTGAGCGCCCTTTCTGTCTAAGGACATTTTCCTATTTTGTGAAGTCCGTATTATCATTATTACTATTATTAAGTTGTCAAATGTGAGTTTTTTTTAAATCGATTGTTCGCATAGTGTCAGTATGCAGTAGTTATCAGGGGATCAGTTTATTACTTACTAACAACAGAAGACCGAACACCGACTTTATGTCTAGTAGAATTTTTTTTTTTTTAAAGCTTATCACCCCAAGCAAGGCTGGAAGCCACTAGCACGCAAGGGGTTACAGAAGGTTTGGAGGAAGAGCAGATAGGAGTGGTAAAGGAGAGGATGTGGAGAAAGATAGTGGATCGATCAAGGCAAGGGGGTTACAGAAGATTTGGAGCGAGAGCAGATAGGAACGAAAGGTGAAAGGATGTGGAGAAGGGAAGTGGATAGATCAAGGCAACTGAAGATGTCGGTTGAAAATTTCACGGTATTCTTACTTGAATTTTCTGAAGGATATCAATTCTTTAGTTAATGATTGACTAAGCTCATGGCGAGATCTACGATAATAAAAATATCCGTAGAAATACAGGTATGTCATTTGCGGCTTTCGGCGCGATCGAAACGGAAGAATCCCTTATTTATGGGATACTGGTACGGTACGTTAAGCATTTCTAGCTTCCTGTCCTTCTTTCTGGCTTTGTTTGTTTCTTTGATGCTTTCTTTCATTTTCTCACTGAAACCAAGTAGTGATTCTGCTGTCTTTTTTATCTCTCCACATAATCTAAATAGAATACACTATTTACATTATTTGGACTATTGTCCTAATTTTTGTTGCCATATTTACCACAACGTTTCAGTCGTTGTACGCTCCGGCCTTCAGGTGGTTGGAATATCGAACTGAACCCTTTATTTCGCTCACTGGGTAGACTGTTCTAGTTTCACGTGCCATGTTTAATGGATATCAGTTACCTCCTGTTAATTCACCTCTCCAAGTTTTCCACTGCCTTAACCAGGTATTGAACTCACACTGTCACTGGATCTAACCAACGCCTTTATCCACTTAAAAACTCTGCGTATGAATTTCTGGGACTTATAAACCTAATCTCGTCAGCTCATTTTTTACCAGTGCTCATATTGCAATTTTACTGTTATCATTTTTTTTTTTACCAGAGATCATATTGCAATTTTCGTTGTTATTATTTCTTTTCTCTAGCACTTCTCATTATTGGTTCCCATGTTGTATTTATTTCTATGCTTGGTCAGGAGATTTTGTGGCCCAGCATATGTGCTGATTCCTTAAGTTTACAAATTTTCCAATGATGTTCTCTGTCTATGATTTCAACCTGGTGCCATAGAGGTCAGTGATCTCACTTTTCTCTCCATATGAGGTCAGCCACGCCTGATTTTTCCACTTCCCATCATGTTACAGCTTTTTGCTGTTCTTGAAGCCTTACCTTAAGGGGGGCGGCCTGTCTCCCCTTTATATTTCTTTCCGCAGCTGCATGGGATAGCGTACACACAGTCTTTAGTCATGTCCTCTTCTAAGGGGGGGGGGGTCTTACACGGGAGAGGTATCTGCGAAGTGTCGTCCAGCTTTTGAAGGTTGTCCTGTTATTATATGGACCGCAGATCCTTTGTATTTTCTCCAATAACCCCTTCACATGTCAGGCAGGCTGTTTTCTGAGTGTTGTCCTCAATTTGACATCCATTATACATGACACGTGAAACTAGAACAGTCTACCCCAGCGAGCGAAATAAAAGGATCAATTCGACATTCCAACCACCTGAAGAAGGCCGGAACGTACAACAGTCGAAACGTCGTGATAAATATCTCAAGAAAGAGGAGGACAACAGTCCGAATAATGTAAATAGTGTACATAATACCTCATCTCAAAAATATAGACTGATCTCCAGGTCTTCCTTCCTCATTATGTATCCAAGACATTTCAGTTGTCTCTTTCTGATAATGAGTAGAAGTGTCCATTTTGCTTCATTTTCTTTAAAGCTTCTTCGTTCCTCACGAATGAACACCGAAGTTAAGCAACATCGAGCCTGATTAGTACTTCGATGGGTGACCGCTTGGAACTACCGTTCTATAGCCTTGGTTGGCAACCGGTCTAGGAGAAAGTAACTATAAAGTCATAATATCGCCTTGCTTGGGGTGAAATAATTAAAAAAAAATGAAGGACGGTTCGTGAGTGTTGTCTTGTGTAGAACAGCTTTACAGAGCTTGAAAAGAGCGGAAACATTTATATATACATATTTTCGGAGTATTACAGAGAATTCTTTTGGATGGATACACATAACTATTAAACGTTTAATGTATGGGTATGACTATAAACTAGATCCGCGTCCTGGGTAAGATGATAAACTACATCCGCGTCCTGGGTATGACGATAAACTACATCCGCGTCCTGGGTATGACAGTAAACTACATCCGCGCCCTGGGTATGACGATAAACTACATCCGCGCCCTGGGTATGACAATGAACTACATCCGCGCCCTGGGTATGACAATAAACTACATCCGCGTCATGGGTATGACAATAAACTACATCCGCGTCCTGGGTATGACAATGAACTACATCCGCGCCCTGGGTATGACAATAAACTACATCCGCGCCCTGGGTATGACAATGAACTACATCCGCGCCCTGGGTATGACAATAAACTACATCTGCGTCCTGGGTATGGCAATAAACTACATCCGCGTCCTGGGTATGACAATGAACTACATCCGCGCCCTGGGTATGACAATAAACTACATCCGCGCCCTGGGTATGACAATGAACTACATCCGCGCCCTGGGTATGACAATAAACTACATCCAACAGGAAGGCCTCTGATCAGGAGGTTTTGAAGAGCGTGGAACCGCCTCTTAATTGCTGGTGTTCCCAGGTTCACCCTGACCCCGGGTGGTGGCGCCTGTTAGGGTTTCAGCTATGGGCAAACAGTTAATCTACAAACTGTGGTTAAAACACCATGAAAGAGTAAAAATAGCTTTTAACACCAGCAATAATTTTTTTGAAGGAAAATTATTACTAGTAATATCTTTTTGAAGAAAAATATTACCAGCAATACATTTTTGAAGAAAAATATTTCAGCAGTGCATTTTTGACGAAAAAAATATCATCAGAAATACCAATAATAAAAATTGGCGTTAAATAACACATTGAGGTTGATACGCTGTAAAGCAAAAAAACAAAAACAAAGACCCCCCCACCAAAAAAACAAACAACCAAACCAATTAAACTTTCACCAGCAAAATTATTGGTTTTTTTGAAGTTATGTAATATCCTTAAAACATTCCAAATCCTGTGCTCTTTAGAAAACAGAAACTATCATATAAAACAACAGTGATTTACCAAAAATAAAAGAAAGTAAATTTCAAGTAAAGATGAAATATAGTCGAACCCGTAGAATTTTCGGCGAGTGTTGACAATTAATATTATTATACGTCCGTTCATTCATTTTCTCCTCTCAACCTTTGTATGTATCTTCTCATTCCATCCCTTAACCCGACCAAACATCGTTGCCGATTCATCCATTATTTTCATTGAGTTAAAAGAAATAAAGAATTTTCTATTCTAGACTCTTTTTTTTATCTTTCTTTTGCTCTATCTCTCATGAATAATTATGTCTTTCCGCACATTATCTCCCTTGTAATCTATTGATTTTTTTTCCTCCGGAAGACCGTCTCTTTATATGTATTCCTATCGATTTTATTACTTCCCCACTCTACATATGTAGAATTCTTTATTATTTTTTCTCTTTTGGTTTTCATTTCGATCTTCTAAATTTCTTATTTCTTTCCTTTCATTCTCCATTCGCTCTATCAAATTCTTCTTCTGCATTTTGCAGTTGCTTCCCCTCTTGATTATACTATATGGTTTCCGCGGTCAGAAAGCATAGCTGATCCCACCTCGAAAGGGCTCGCGAATACAACACTTAGTGCCTAAGTAGAAAAGCGTAACGGTCAAATAAAGAAAGAAATAAGAGTAATCGTATAGACAACTCTCACTTTTTTAGCCTTGCTAGAGGTCCAAAGAGTTTAGGCGAGTTACAGTCAATTTGCCACAGTTCAAACGTCGGCAGCTTATCACGGTTCTATCTCCTTTTTCCCTAGCAAATTTCAGGCGAGCTACATTTCTTAGTTTCACCATTTAGAGACCGTTAAAGCTGAGGCCAGCGATGCCACGTACACAAGAACGAATCATTCTCATTGCCTTTCTATTTTCATTTTAAGAAGTAAAAACAACATGCAAACAATTTCTTTCCGAGAACCCCCACTTTGTAGAACATACTGCAGTGAGAATACTTCCCAGAATATTAAAAATTTATCTCTGAAATACAAGGATATTAACAGATAGATAGATAGATAGATAGATAGATAGATAGATATGACAAGGTTAGATAGATATATATAACCAAGTATAAATAGATAGATAGATAGATAGATAGATGTAACTAAACTTAGCTAAACAAATAGATAAATATATAGATATAACTCAACTTAGATGACCATATTAAGATAGATACAACATATTGATAGATAGATAGGTAGATAGATAGATAGATAGATAGTGGGAGGGATATATATATATATATATATATATATATATATATATATATATATATATATATATATATATATATATATATATATATATTTGTGTATTTAGGTAGCAATCCTTCTATGATGCACATTTCATAAAAAACGACTGACAAGGTGTTTTTATTTAGTTTTTTATATAATTTCTCGTGCGATCTAATATTTTCTTTTCTTTTCAGATGATAAGTTATATAAAAACTGTCCGAATGTTCTTGTTATCCGAGCGCTTTCGGCTATACATTTAGTCATTTTCAAGGATTATATTTTAACTGTTAAAATTAGAAATAGTTTGTTGTATGTATGTTTTATAAAATGTGTCATTTTTTAGTTTCAAACACGGTCAAGATATTCTGTCCATGTTCAAACATTCGGACAGTTTTTATATAATTTGTCATCCGGAAAGAAAACGATTATTAGATCGCACGAGAAATTATATAAAAAAACTTAATAAAAGCAACTTGTCTGTCCTTTTAAAATAACTGGAAAAAAATTTGGGTGTTTTTTTGGGAAAGTATTTATTTATATGTTTTTATATATATTTTTAATATTTCAGACCACCTCGGTCCTTCCTCAGAAATTAATTGAATACTTTCCCAAAAAAACACCCAAATTTTTTTCAGTTATTTTATCCATATATTATATACATATCAAGAAAGTATACGTGGCTTCTCATTATGCAATTTGGACCCTACCTGATAGAAGAAAACTAGAAAAAACTCTCTACAAACTGGCACAGATACACTCGGATATTATATTTCTCGGACTTTGCAAAAAAATGACTTAATACCAAAAGGATTCAGATTTAAATACAATTTCCAACATAGTTTTATTACACTGCATAAAGAAAAAGCCCAACATATATATATATATATATATATATATATATATATATATATATATATATATATTGTGTGTATTTAGGCAGCATTTTTTCATTCATACATGTTTCATTAAATAATATAGATAAGTGTTGTCTATATATTTTATGTAATTTCTTTTCATATCGTCTGATAAGCTTAATAACATTATCATTAAACAATAATATATATATATATATATATATAATATATATATATATATATATATATATATACACAATATATATATATATATATATATATATATATATATACATATATATATATATATATATATATAGATAGATAGATAGATAGATAGATAGATAGATAGATGTGAGGTTTACACTTGA
The DNA here is from genome assembly GCA_964036315.1 of Acanthosepion esculentum. NCBI lineage: Eukaryota > Metazoa > Mollusca > Cephalopoda > Sepiida > Sepiidae > Acanthosepion > Acanthosepion esculentum. The sequence continues at coordinate 67,363,204 of OZ038505.1, forward strand.
GTCTGTAAGTAACCACACGTAAGGTGGCTGATTTGAGGCAGGTTTTACATCTCTACAGGGAATATAGTCATCGTATTGTAAGCCCCACCCAGAGGACAATAAGTCGTGAGATAATTTTATTGGATCTATCTATCTATCTATCTATCTATCTATCTATCTATCTATCTATCTATCTATCTATCTATCTATCTATATCTATCTATCTATCTATCTATCTATCTATCTATCTATCTATCTATATATATATATATGTATGTATGTATGTATATATGTATATATTCCTTTGTGCGCGCGATGGTGGGGTGTTTAATGCATGATTGTGTGTAATGTTTACGTGAGTATCAGCTTCAGACTCAACGTATATAAATAAACATTGGGTATAAAATGTGTTTACATTTTGCGTATTTTTGTAATGTTTGTTTGTGTCGCCCGCCCTCATGATTGATAACACTAAAATGTTTGTCATTATTTCACTCTTTTCAGTTGGTTTTAAACAGGGTGGGGGGTCGTTGTCTCTTTACGCTTTTTTCTCTTTCTCTCTCTCTCTTTATCTCTCTCTCTCTCTTTCTCTCTTCCTCCCTGGCTCTCTTTCTCTCTCTTTCACCCCGTCTTTTTAGCATTCGCAAATTACAACGTTAAATGCGGCGTTAGAAAGTTGTTTTTTTTTGTCTTCCAACAACAGAAGATTGATTATAATATATTTTGCTCCATGAGAACTTTATCAGCCCTGACTCAAATACACGAACATGTACGTGTATATATATATATATATATATATATATATATATATATATATATATATATATATATATATATATATATACACACACATATGTATATATGTGTGTGTATGTGTAGAGAGAGACAGACAGAAAAATAGAGAGAGTGTGTGTCTGTGATAGATAGATTGATAGATAGACAGAAAATACTGGACATTGTGGTCAATACCGGGTATCGATAATCTGTTTCATACTTGGGATTTTCTAACGTATTTTTAGTCGTGGCACAAGACTGAAAGATGGGGCACCCAGTGAGGATCAAACTCATTATTCAGTCGTCATTTTCCTAGCGAGACGAGCTTATTATATCTATCTATCTATCGATCTATATATATGTATATATATATATATATATATATATATATATATATATATATATATATATATATATATATATATGCACATTTCATTAAAAACGACTGACAAGGTGCTTTTATTTAGTTTTTTATATAATTTCTCGTGCGATCTAATAAAGTTTTTCTTTTCAGAGGATAAATTATATTGTCGACAATTGTCGACAACGTTAATATAATAGCATCATCCACTTGCAAAAAAAGGCTAAAAATAATGGAAGCCTTACTAATAAAAACAAACAAACCAACACTTAATAATATTAACTTTGAAAATGGACATAATATCTTGACCGTGTTTTGAAACAAAAACAAAAAAAAAGGAATCACTTTATAAAACATACATATAACAAACTATTTCTATTTCTAATTCTAACATAAACATAATCCTTGAAAATGGCTAAATGTATAGCCGAAAGCGCTCGGATAAAAAGAACATTCGGATAGTTTTTATATAATTTGTCCTCTGAAAAGAAAAACTTTATTAGATCGCACGAGAAATTATATAAAAAACTAAATAAAAGCACCTTGTCAGTCGTTTTTAATGAAATGTGCATGAAAGAAGGATTGCTGCCTAAATACAGAAATATATATATATATATATATATATATATACATATATATATATAAATATATGTGTGTGTGTATATATATATATATATATATATACATGTATATATATATATATATATATATATATATATATATACATGTATATATATATATATATATATATATACATGTATATATATATATATATATATATATATATATATATATATATATATATATATATATATACATGTATATATATATATATATATATTTATATATATATATATATATATATATATATATATATATATATATATATATATATATATATATATATATATATATGTATTAATGATACAATAGGGTAATCCTTATGGAATTTCCAGGAGTATATAGATCTAGGGAGAGCTCTATGTCAAAAGACAAAGCAAAATTATTACTAATTATAGAATATCAAACACTTAAAATTCCATAGGAAATAATTTTGTTTCATGACAGCTTTAAAAAAAAACAGCTCTCAATCTTTAAGACCTACAGACAAATTATTTGGTGATTTGTTTATAGGTCTTGAAGATTGAGAGCTGCTTTTTTAAAGCTGTCATGAAATAAAAATTATTACCTATGGGATTTTAAGTGTTTGATATTCTTTAATTAATAATAATAATAATAATAATAATAATAATAATAATAATATATATATATATATATATATATATATATATATATATATCCCGTTCCCACCCCTTCACCGTTGAAACTGTTAGATGTAGACGTCTCTTCTACTCCAATAGCTTCATGTCTCGCACATCTCGCCTATGGAACTCCCTTCCCTATTACTGTTTCCCTGACAAATACAATCTCCAACGGTTTAAGTGTAGCGTCAATCGTCATCTCTAGTTGCCTTGATCTATCCACTTCCCTTCTCCACATCCTTTCATCTTTCATTCCTATCTGCTCTCGCTCCAAATCTTCTGCAAACCCCTTGCCTTGATCGACCCTCCGTCTTTCTCTTTCTCCACATCCTCTCCTTTACCACTCCTATCGGCTGTTCCTCCATACATTCTGTAACCCCATGCGTGATTGCTTGGGGTGATACGCTTAATATATATATATATATATATATATATATATATATATATATATATATATATATATATATCGGGCGTCATTTAATCTGGCTCCTGCTGAGGGCTTTTTGACGGGCCTTCATCACAATAGGTAGAGAGGAGTAGATGCAATAGGCAACAATAAACTACAGAAGAACTCTAAATTGATCGCGGATACTGAGGTAAGCGTGGTAGTCGTCATAGGGACTATGAAACTTTTGTACTTTCCGCATAGCTACACACAGGGAAACACTAAGTTAAACTGATCATGTGTTATATGAGACTTGGCGGTGGTGGTTCAGTAAATCCCAAAGAAGATCGTCTTTTCATAGTCTGCTGCATTTTCCAAATTTAAGCCATCTTTTTTCTTATTCAAAGGCAGATAGGAGCGGAGGATACACATCATTTAAATAAATTTCATATTTATTTCATCATGTAATTTTCTAATTCGGCTAACTTAGGTCTTTACATATTTTGCTTTTGATAAAAATTCCAGTTATATATATATGTATATATATATGCAGGTATGCAGAAAAATAGGAAAGAACACGTTAGGTAGATAATCGGGTGTTCCTTAGTATTTTGCTTTTATTTTCAAAAAGACAGTGCTCCATACAGAAGTAGAGCTTATATTATAATATTTTTTGCTTGACAAGGAAGCGGGTCCAGGCACCTTAACTCAACATAACTTCAAAAATTATGTTAGGGGTCTCGTCTCTCGCTTTTGAAACATGAGAACTCTTATGTAGCGAAGGAATCATATTTTTAAAAACAAAAAAAAATATTACATATATATATAATATTTTTATATATATATATATATACTCGACTTTCCCGTCCATTTTTCAAAGTATGAGGGTCAAGCAGATCAGTTCTTAGGAACCGAAGCCCGACACCAGCACATTTGATTATAGTGGTTAAGGTTTTGTACAGAACCGTCCACACTATTTGAATGGACGAATACAGAGATCATCAAACGACCATCCGCAGGTTTCGAATTTAAAGTTGTCCTTATCCTAGACCAGTTGCCATCCAAGGCTATAGAACCCAGTCTTCTCTCTCCTGCTGTTTACGCATAGCTGGAGGGAGAAGAAGAGAATTCATACCTTTCCCAATGTAATGGATTCGACTGGAATTCGAACTCGGCTCTTCGATTCCTCGGTCCAACCCGCTATCCATGACACCACCGTGCCTCCTCAAATGATGTGGCAGGCGATACACGTTAAGGCGATCATGATTTTTCCCCGCAGTAGGTTGCCATTCCTTTCTGTGATAGACCAGTTGCCATCCAATGCTATAGAGCCCTCTATTTACCCATAGCTGGGGGGAGAAGAAGTGGATGTAGTGGATTCGTCTAGGATTCGAACTTGGCTCAATCTTCTATACGAACCGCTATACATTACTCCACAGTAACTCCCCAAACTGCAACCCCTTTGATTATTATGTGTCGAGCGCAGTTGAGCGAGAGACTAACAAAACTCCGTCCTGGGTATGACGATAAACTGCATCCACGTCCTGGGTAAGACGATAAACTACGTCCAACAGCAAGGCCTCTGAACAGGAGGTTTTGAGGAGCGTGGAACCACCTCTTAATTGCTGGTGTTCCCTGGTCCACCCTGACCCGGGGTGGTAGCATCTGTTAGGTCCCTGCTATGGGTAAATATTTAAACCCGAAACTGAGCTAAAAAGCATTATAAAATATTACCAGCAATACGTTTTTGAAAAAAAACTGTTGCCGGAAATACGTTTTTGGAAAAAAAAACTATTGCCGGCAATATGTTTTTTTTTAAAATAATATTACCAGCTGTACGTTTTTGAAAAAATAATATTACCAGCTGTACGTTTTTGAAAAAATAATATTACCAGCTGTACGTTTTTGAGGAAAAAAAATATTAACAGAAATAGATTTTTGACAAAACAAAAAATATTAACAGAAATAGATTTTTGACAAAACAAAAATATTACCAGGAAAAAAAAGTTGTCGGCATTAAATAAACCACTGAGGCTGATATACCGTAAAACAAACCAAACCAAACAAAAAAAAACACACACCAAAACTCAAAGATGAACTGAAAGCAAGGATTCTAGCAGCATTCACCAACTTACACAGGGAGAGGGTTAAGAAGATATGCAGGAGATTCCAAAGTCGTCTGTAAGGCTGTGGTTAAAGCCAGTGGCGATTTTATTGAATAAATTTACTATTTAGTATTTCAAAATAATTTTGTGTAATATATCTAGTAAAATGAAATGTCAGTGTTATTTTAATTTTTTTCGTAATTTAGATGACAATTTATCCATCGCAACCTGTATTTACTTGTCGGTCTGTAGAGATCTCCCCCACCCTTTTCTCATCCACCAAGATATTCGTACAAGTATATGTGTAGCCAAAGTCAATAAAAATATAAGAGGTTTCTAATGCAGCAATTTATGATCCGTAGTAAGTACTTCTTGAATTTCCTTTTATTTTAATCTATGCAAGTTGGTTTTTGCTAGTGTCTGTTAATATTAACCGCGCATTTCGAATTTGCATCAAATAAATAAAACAAACGGGACGATGATAAGGAAATTGCATAGATTTTTATCCAGTTAAAATACAGAGATTTCTCTTTCAAATTGCCGGTATGAGGGGGAAAAAAAGATTATGTTGTGCTTAAAGCGTGAAAACATAAGCACACTTAATTTCTCAAGAAGATATTCCGAAGGTGAAAAAAAAAAAGAAGCACTTAAATAGAGCCATTTAAAATCCTGACGACTAATGACTTCAATATTAATGCATTTAGAAAGAGTTTCATCTCATTGGATAAAAAGAAAAATGAAAAAAAAAAAAATTAAAGACGAGATGATTGGTTCAAAATCAATGAATTTAGCAAGTGTTTCAATTCCCTATGTAAAAAATAAAAAAGGCAAAAAATAAAGATATGATTGGTTACTTAATGAATGAGTTTAGCAAGTGTTTCAATTACCTATGTAAAAATAAAAAAGGCAAAAAATAAAGATATGATTGGTTAAATAATCAATGAATTTAGCAAGTGTTTCAATTACCTATGTAAAAATAAAAAAGGCAAAAAATAAAAATATGATTGGTTAAATAATGAATGAGTTTAGCAAGTGTTTCAATTACCTATGTAAAAATAAAAAAGGCAAAAAATAAAGATATGATTGGTTAAATAATCAATGAATTTAGCAAGTGTTTCAATTCCCTATGTAAAAATAAAAAAGGCAAAAAATAAAGATATGATTGGTTAAATAATCAATGAATTTAGCAAGTGTTTCAATTCCCTATGTAAAAAATAAAAAAGGCAACAAATAAAGATATGATTGGTTAAATAATCAATGAATTTAGCAAGTGTTTCAATTCCCTATGTAAAAGTAAAAAAGGCAAAAAATAAAGATATGATTGGTTAAATAATCAATGAATTTAGCAAGTGTTTCAATTCCCTATGTAAAAGTAAAAAAGGCAAAAAATAAAGATATGATTGGTTAAATAATCAATGAATTTAGCAAATGTTTCAATTACCTATGTAAAAATAAAAAAAATAAAAAAGTAAAGATATGATTGGTTAAATAATCAATGAATTTATCAAAACTTCCGTCTGTCTGTGCAAAAATAAAAAAAGAAGAAACAGAAAGACAACAAGTCTGATTCAACATTATTTTTTTTAACATATCCCCCAAACAATGCGGGTGTGCCACTAGCACGCAAGAGGTTACACGGAATGAAAGTAAGAGTAAAGGTGGCTGTTTGAGGAAAGGATATAGAGAAGAACGGGGAACAGGATCAAGGTATCAGAAGATGACGTTTGACATTACATTTGAATATTTGAAGATTATATTTTTCATGGAAGCAAGTACGAGGAAGGGAGTTTCGCTTTCTGGAAGTGCGAGAGAAGAAGCCGTTGGTGTAGGAGAGTTGATTACATTTAACTGTTTCGACAGTTGGAGCATTACTTCTTCCGTTTCCTCCGTTTGATTTCTTTAAAGCCCTTTTCAGCCTATCAATAAGACGTTCAGCCTAACAATTTGATCTTGGGAGCTGTGTCAAAATAAATTCCGTGATATTATCAGACAATATTGTATCTGGAACTCCAAATCTCAAAAAAAAGTTCATGAAAAAAAATTCACGGTTATAGTGGAATTCATTTTCCTACATTAAAATATTTCATACCAGTGTGAAAAATTCTCTACCGCAATCAAGTAATACGAACCATTCAAGAATCCCGCATATAATCAAAACATGTAAGCAAAACCAAGAATTATCAGTGTTAGGCCAAGTTTGATAATTTACAGGTGGTAATTTTGCAACTAGACCACATCCTCTGCATGATTTAACCAAATTTTGAATATTCTTTTCCATTTTAGGCCAATATATGTAACTTCTCATAAGGGATTTCATTCTTGAAATTTCTGAATATACAACGTGAAAAAGCTTTAACATTCTTTTTTGAAAGGAAGCAAGAATTACTACTCTTTCAGCGTACATAAGTACTTCATCACAGATTTTCAGTAACACATGGTTTATTTTTTTACTTTCCATCTCAATTTTACGTCATTCATCATTTTCAAAATGTAGTAACCCTTCTTGGAGTGTATTTTAATTTCGTCCGAAGTCACATGTGTTACACAAAAAACCCTTTTAATTTCATTTTCAGAAACTGCAGAACACTCCCCGACTCCTCAAAAGTTCCTTAAATTTTAGGATTAATCTGGACAAAGCCTCCGCAGGTAACAGCATTTTTTATGGTAAGTACTCCGTCTTAAATTCATAGTTTAGTAGAATTATTCTCCAACGTTGTAACCTGTTGGCAGTATGTGTAGGAATACCATTTTTAGAACCAAACATAGTCAATAATGGACAACAATCTGTTTGCAGAATACATTTCTGACTATGTATCATTTTAGAACATTTTTTCACTTCGAAAATAATAGCTAGTGCTTCTTTTTCGATTTGGCCATAATTTCTTTTGCTGCTATTAGAGTTAAGATGATTTTATTTCATCATCCTTGAAATGCGTTAATGATAATTCAGATGGTACATTGTTTTTTTATGTTTTTCCAAAGATTTTTGACATTCATCGGACCAATTCCACACTGCTCCTTTTTTCATTAATTTATTTAAAGGCGCTCTAAATTCATGCATTTTTTCAAAATTATAATTGTAATTGCGAACCCTAAAAATAGTTGTAAATTCGCAACGTTTTTCGGGGCAGGCATATTTTTAATAGTACTCTTCCTTGATGGGTCTGGCCTGGCTTAAGTCCATTTGCATCAATTATGCATCCTAAATATTTTATATTGCTCCTGAAAAAATTACAAACCCCCAAAATCCTCTATTCTCTGGAATACATGTACGTCTTCTGAATATTGCCGTCTCAGTAACGGCGCAGTCATTTTTCCTTCGGTAGAACTGTCTGCAATTGTGCAATATCTCTTCCTTCAGTTTTTTTTCAGTGTCATTTCTTAAATTTAGAATTATTTGACATTCTTTAGCTACTGTTTGTAATGTTAATTTTGGGTTTTGCTCAAGTTTTGCTAGAATGAATTTCTGCGTTTATACTTGAAGTTAATCTTTGCACAAAAAAAACAAACATTTAAACATAACTAGGAAACGGTGGAGTAATGGATAGCGGCTCGGATTGATGAATCGGAGAGCCGAGTTCGAATTCCAGACGAATCCATTACATTCACTTACGTGCTAATACCCTTGGAAAAGGTATGAATCCTTTTCTCCCCCAGCTATGGGTAAATAACAGGACAGACCGGGTTGCGGAACCGACTCTGAGAATGCTTCCGCGATTACTACAATCTTAACCTGTTCAAGTATAGGGTTAACTGTTATTTTACCTATATATCCACACAAGTTGTAACACTTTACCTCGAGTGACTCTTGGGTCTTGTACCGGTTGAAAATCATAGAAAAAGCTTTCCGCGGAAAGAAATGGCAACCAACTGCGGAAGAAATTCTGCCTCGGCAGTCATGTATCGAAAGATAGATGATCGCCTAAACGTGTATCACGCATGGCACATAACTGACTGACTCTTTTGAATGGTATGAATCCTCTTCTTCTCCCCCCCCCCCACAGCGATGGGTAAATAACAGGACAGGCCGGGTTCTATAGCCTTGGATGATAACTGGTCTACCGCAGAAAGAAATGGCAACCTACTGCGGTAAAAAATATGCCTCGCCATTCATGTATCGAAAGACAGATGATCGCCTAAGCGTGTATCACGCATGGCACATAACTGACTGACTGGGGATAGTTCGTTCTGTTTAAATTTTTCGTATTCGAGATTGTCAAAAAAAAAACCCGGCATAAATTATAAAATCCTCATCTTTTTGAGGAGAATTGAGCATTGCCAACGTGTATAAAATACGGATCTTCATCCACTGAAAATTTTAGACAAAATTTCATCAAGTATAATAATTCCTGGTTGTTCATATGAAATACAATTACAATATTGTTCATAAAAGTAAACGTAACTTATTTTTTCATTTGGCCAGACCTGGAAATCTTTTTTGAATATTTCTTCGTGCCTTCTGTAATAAAACGCTTTTATCCACTTGGCCATGTGTCTCCAAACGTACGTTAGATCCAGTGACTTGACCAAAAGAGTTGTGAGTTCAATACCTGGCTATGGCATTGCTGAACAAAAACTTGGAGAGTTGAGTTAAAGGGAGATAACTGAGATATCCGGAAGAGGCTTGGCACGCTGAACTAGAACAATCTACCCCGGTAGATGAAATAAAGGGTTCAGTTCGTAATTCCGATCACCCGAAGAAGGCCGGAGCTTACAACGACCGAAACGTCATGAGTACGGCAATAAAGATGAGGACAATAGTCTAAACAATATAAATAATGTAAAATCAACAAGAATTTACTCTGTGTAAAAAGAAAAAAAAATATACAAAAAAAGAAGAGATAATTTTTTTTAAACTAAAGAATCTAGCAAAAGTTCCGGCTGTCTGTGCAAAAAGAAAAATGACTAAAAATAAAAACAATATGATTGGTTCAAAATCAATGAATTTAGCAAAAGTTTCGTCTGCCTGTGTTAAAAGAAAGAAAGATAACTTAAAAACAATGACTGGTTCGAAAGTAATGAATTTAGCAGGAGTTGCGTTGTCTGTTTAAAAAAAATACACAAATAAGGAAAAGATTATTGGTCCAATCGGAAATACTAGATTCAAACAGACTCGTAAGTTTAAGTATCCGGGAAGCGTTTTGACAGAGAACGGTAAGTGCGAAACTGAGATCTGTAGACGTATTTGGATAGCCAAGGACGCATTCCAAAAGCTGAGCAAAGTATTGCGAGACAGGAGGATTTCTTTCTTATTAAAGTAAAGAATACCGAGCTGTTACGTGACATCTGTCCTTCTAAAAGGCAGCGAATATTGGACGAGTTCCTCAAAGATGAAGAAGCGACTCGAGGCAACGGAGATGTGGTTCTACAGAAGGATGCTAACGAGCGTGTGAGCAAAGATGAGGTCTTAGAGAGGATGCAAACAAGGAGGAGGCTTACATTTAACATCAAGAAGAGGCAGCTGAAGTTTCTGGGACACATAATGAGGAAGGAGGGCCTGGAGAATCTGATAACTCACGAGTCGAATAGAGGGGAAGGGTGACAAGGTGACAAGGTGAAAAAACGCGTGATATTTAAGCAAGTGGATGAAAGAACGTGGTCTGGGGGAGGTAGCAGAGAGAAGGAACTTGTTGAGATCTACAAGGGATGGAAGGAGATGGAAAGCCATGATCGCCCACATATCCTGAAAGGATATGGCACATAACAAGAAAGAAATTAATAAATTAAACAGTTGTTTTGTTTCTCTGTGTAAAAAAAAAATATATATATATATAAATTAGAAATGATTGTGTCTATATTTCTGAGATGAGGTATTATGTACAGTAGATTTTTGTGGCCTAGCATATGTGCAGATTCCTTAAGTTTACGAATTTTCCAATGGTGTTCTCTGTCTATGATCTCTCTTGAGTCGGCCAAGCATAGAAATAAATACAATATGGGAACCAGTAATAAGGAGTGCCAGAGAAAAGCAATGATAACAAAAAGTTGCAATATGAGATCTGGTAAAAACATGTAATGATAACAGCAAAATTGCAATATGAGTACTGGTAAAAAATGATTGCTGAAAAATTAGGTTTATAATACTCAGAAATACACACCCAGATGTCCTCAAGGACACGTCGCACAGTGGGTAAAGGCGTTGGTTAGATCCAGTGACAGACCCAAAGAGTGTGAGTTCAATACCCGGTTCAGGCAATGAGGGAAAATTACCAGGAGATAACTGATAACTGACATCCATCAAACATGGACAGTCTACCCCAGTGATCGAAATAAAGGGTTCGGTTCGAAATTCCAACCACCTGAAGAAGGCCGGAGCGTACAACGGCCGAAACGTTGTGACAAATATGGCGACAAAGATGAGGACAATAGTCCGACTAATGTAAATACTGTAGAAATGATTGATTTAATATCAATGAATGTAGCAACAGATTTTCGATATTCTGTATTCAGAAAAATAGGCAAACAATTCATATATATATATATATACTTTTTGCTTCTGTAAGCACTTGTAATAGAAGCTACTTTTTAACTCTTTACATCCCACGTACGTTTTAAACTTTACATTTGCGCCAGCCGTTACCTATACAGAAAAAGCTTACAATGGTTGTATGTATACCAACCTGTTAATAATTATTTTACCTAGGAACATGTATAAGTGAAAAATAACACATATTTTGCACAACCAATATTTGTCTCAGTATAATGTCCTTTGATTATTCAATATTTTATTTTATTCAGTAATGAATATTTATCGCAAAAAAAGAAAAAGATTCAACACACACTTCCGCTCATAACTAAGTGTCAGACAAGAGAATTTTTGTTCCAACCTAGTGTTATAATATTTTGAATTTTTTCCAAACTATTCATGCAACCAGTAATGGCACACATAGGAATTATTAAACAAATACGTTCAGATTTTACAATGTTATAGAAATTGTAAAACTCTATATAGAAATTTATTGCAACAGATATCAATATAAAAATATTTGCAAGTAATTTTACTTTAAGTATACATTGCAAATAATTTTAGTAAAAGTTTACATTGGAAATTATTTTACGATAAGAATGCATTGGATTTATTTTACGATAAGAATCTACTGAAAATTATTTTACTATAAGAATGCATTGGAAATTATTTTACGATAAGAATGTATTGAAAATTATTTTACTATAAGAATGCACTGGAAATTATTTTACGATATGACTGCATTGGAAATTATTTTACTATAAGAATGCATTGCGAATTATTTTATGGTACAAATGCTTTGGAAATTACTTTACGATAAGAATGCATTGGAAATTATTTTACGATAAGAATGTATTGAAATTATTTACTATAAGAATGCATTGGAAATCATTTTACGATAGGAATGCGTTGGAAATTATTTTACTATAAGAATGCATTGGGAATTATTTTATAATACGAATGCTTTGGAAATTATTTTACGATAAGAATGCATTGGAAATTATTTTACTATAAGAATGCATTGGAATTATTTTACGATACAAATGCGTTGGAAATTATTTTACGATAAGAAATCTTTGGAAATTATTTTACAAGAATGCATAGCAAATGATTTTACTTTAAGAATGCATAGCAAATGATTTTTTTTATAAAAATGCATTGGAAAGTATTTTACTATAAGAATACACTGGAAATTATATTTTACGAATACATTGTAAATTATTTAAATACTAGCCATTTATTTAAGTAGTAATGACAAGCATAGAAATTATTAAGAGATATAAAAAAAGATTAAGTAATATATTAAAGAAAGTGAAATAAATATAAATAAAATAAATTTTCAGGGGTTTTTGAATTGACTGAGTGCTCAAAATGTTGACCTTGTGCCAGGCGATAGATTAATAAATAATATGTTAGAGGCAAGTCGCCGTCAGCAATGCAAACTCTAAAACACATTCGACGGTGTAGTGATTTCGGCCCTGTAGAAATCCCTACAGTTTTGACCTTGAGCCAGAAAGAAAGCTTAATATATCTTATGTTTAGGGATATCGCGCTGTATCGAAATGAGTACAAATCTCGTTTTGAAAACCAACTTTATCCAAGCTTGTTGCTTTCTTTCTTAAATCATTTCACCTCAAATAAGGCAATAAAGCCACTACGACGTGAGAGTTTACTGGATGTCAGAGAGTATGAGAAAAAAAAACTAATATTAAGGAAAGAGGACAATAAAAGAATCTGAAGACATAAGACGAAAGATAACGATGGACAATGTGTTTAAATTGTTGAAGATCAAAGGAGACTGGGAAAAAAGAACCCGGAAGAGAGTCCCACAAGAGAGAAGTGCGAATAAAAAAAACTGTTAGTGTTGAAACCTAGGGAAGGTGACTGAATAGAATAATGAAACGAAGGATGGTCATGAACGATAATAATTAGGACACGAACAACGCATATAAGATTCGCCAGCAGTGCGTAGAAATCAGCTGCTAGAAATGAGTCAAGTGAATTCCACAATAAATCTCCAACTCTAGGACATCTACCAAAAGCCCCACGCGGTCAGATGTGGCACAAGGCTAAATTTAATGTGGGGTATCCGAGACCGTTGGCTCAGCCAAAAATTTCCCGTAGACCCCGTATAAACCGAGGTCAAGTAACTGTTTCCCGAGAGGAGACTCTGCCCTTTGACATAGCCTCATCTGGGGATCCTCTCTGCCCGGAGTCAGAGAGTTTGATCAGCACATTTGGAAACGAATCTCCAACTCTAGGATATCTATCAAACGCCCCACGTGGTCAGATGTGGCACAAGGCCGAATTTAATGTGGGTTATCTGAGCCCGTAGGCTCGGCCAAAAATTCCCCGTAGACTCTGTATAAAACGAGGTCAAGTAGCTGTTTCCCGAGACGAGATTCTGCCCTTCCTTCGACATAGCCTCATCTGGGGATCCTCTCTACCCGGAGTCAGAGAGTTTAACCAGCACAGCTGGAGACGAATCTCCAACTCTAGGATATCTACCAAACGCTCCACGTGGTCAGATGTGGCACAAGGCCGAATTTGATGTGGGGTATCTGAGACCATAGGATCGACAAAATATTCCAAGTAGACCCCGTATAAAACGAGGTCGAGTATCTGTTTCCTGAGACGAGACTCTGCCCTTTCGACATAGCCAAGTCTGGACATCTTCTCTACCTAGAGGCGGAGAGTTTGATCAGTATAGCTGGAGACGAATCTCCAACTCTAGACCACGTTCAGTATTCACCACCGTATTTATGGGAATGAGGACATACCAATTATTGTCCGTAGGTATGCTACAACAGTTAGCATTTCATTTAGTCATTTCAACTGTAAAATGATGACATTGCCGCAAATCTACTAGTGCGGTTAAATTCATAAAGTCTAGATATCATAGAGGAAAATTCAACGGAATAATTACCATGAAAAAAAGAAGGAAGCTACATTACTGTGGTGGGAAAGAAACTGCAGCCGAGCCCGCAGTTGTAAAGTTGGGGTTGATGCAACCAAGAACTGTAACTCGTGAGAACAAATTCTATGAAAATAGCGATAGTGTAGCGTGTCATGTGGTATTTCGTATTTGCGGAAATGTGTTGTAGGGTGGAAAATAAATCATCGCCTACAATGCTGCGGAGACTTTTTCGAACTCTATCCAGACAGGCAAGAGAGAACTGAGTAGCTCAAGGTCATATATCGCAGCAACACACGATTCTTTTGTCTCGTCTAACTCTTGTAAGTACCCGTATGAACACACCAAGTTAAAGCGACCTCAGGTGATAACCACTACAGATAGGGTAGATAACGTCCTACTCGCTCTTCGAGCTTTTTTCTAAGATTTTCAACCGGTACAAGACCCAAGAGTCACTCGAGGTAGAGTGTTACAACTTATGTGGATATATAGGTAAAATAACAGTTAACCCTATACTTGAACAGGTTAAGATTGTAGTAATTGCGGAAGTATTCTCAGAGTCGGTTCCGCAAGCATCCTGGGAACCGGTTCCACAAAGTAGTCGTTCGTTGGAAGAAAAAGCTTGAGTGAAACTTACATCTCAACAATGGAATACGAAGAAAATGCGGGTAACTCTCTACAATGAATGTGTGTGGCATGAGAGGTCTTAGGTGTAAAGGATAATACTGGCGGAGCTAAGGAATGTTGTTAGTCTGAGCACGTTCCATGGAAATAGCGATAGATTAGCCATAGACTTGCAATATGTTTCTGTGAGAAAAGGATTGGAGCGTGGAAAATAATTCATCACCCACAAGGATGTGCAGATGCATTGAACTCTAACGAAACTGGAAAACGAGAACTGAGCAGCTTTTGCCCATACATGGCGACAGTAGCCTATTTTCGGTCTGTTCTGGTTCTTGTCACGGTAGAGGATAATTGAAGTAAGGTACTTACTGGAGCGGTACAGGGAACAAACAATCTTCCGGCATCTTTAGCGATGGGTCACATGTACAAGTTCCACATGAGATCGATGTGGAGTTTCAGTCCCAACAGCCGCTCAAAGCACATAGCCTCTCTAGGGGAACAACCGTTAATCCTTATCGGGGAGAGTTCTGTGTCTGTTCGGTTCTAAAGCGTAGTCAGATTAAATCCACTTTAAAATATATGGCATGAATCTTATCCTGTTGTATTAAAGAGTGTGGATCGGCGGATACAGCGGCACGCGGGGTCGCGGTGACGGGGACTGTGAAACTTATGTACTTTGCCCATATCCACACACAGATAAACCTCAAGTTAAACTGATCATGGGTAATATCCTTGGTAGTGGTGGTAAAGTAAATTCCAAACAAGATCGCTTATAATAGTCGGTTCATAGTTTGTTCCATTTTTCAAGTTTAATCCGTCTTTAGATTTTATCTTGGGAGGGGGCATATGGGAGGGGAGGGTGCACATCATTTAAATAAATTTCATAATTACTTCATGATGCAATTTCCACATTCGAACTAATTCGGTTAACTTAGGTGTTTACGTATTTTGCTTCCGTTAAAAAATCCAGTTATATATATATACATATATATATATATATATATATATATATATATATATATATATATATATATATATATATATATAAAAGTGAACATAGAAGTCAACACTTATAGGCGACAGTTCGTTTCATGCTAGATTCAATCGTGGCCTGACGATTGCATCTAGCATGAAACAGACGGTCGCCTCTAAGTTCACTTTTATATTTACACACGCTCTATCTCTGATATTGAGCACTTTATCCCGTAAATATAGTACACTTTAAGACTATATTTCTTCATTCATATATATATATATATATATATATATATATATATATATATATATATATATATATATATATATATATATATATATAAAGTATTTTAATTACTTTATATATATAAATATATGTGTGTGTGTGTGTGTAGCATCCGAAACAAAAGTGGAGAACGACGCATTTCCCCGACATGACGTGTGTTACGGTTGTCTTCTTCAGGTTCGTATGAAACAAATAAACATGCAATTTCAGGTCTATGATTGCCCGATCTCATAAGATACCGTAACTTGAAGTGATATTTCTAAATGTATATAGCCTTATTTATATGGAGGGCTTGAAAGGCAAGCAAGTGGGAGTTATAGACAAACAGGACAGCACTCCTATCAATTACTATACACGACTTACCATAGCACCAGGAGGCTGTGACACACACACACACACACACACACATATATATATATATATATATATATATATATATATATATATATATATATCCCACTAAAATTTGTGTTTGGCATATTAACAGAGGAAATAATATAAAATAGTAATATTAACACAGAAAAAGTAATATTAATAGATAAATTAATATAAAATAGTAACACAAACTTAGTATTCTATTAATGCTATAGCGACCATCGCGTCCAACCGCTGATACACTGACCGAAACGGCGTTTAATTCAAGCGGCCGTTCAGACAAGAACCTATAGTATGCGTGTGATCTGTGCAACTCCAAGATAGTAATGAAAGTTTAATGACATATAATGAAGGTTTATTTAATATATAATGTGCTTCATATACTGCTAGGCCTATGTTTTAGGTCACTGTTAGGCTATCATACGTTTGGGGGACGACTTATACAATAGACATAGGCCTAACTCAAAAATGCATTTCTTTACATACGGTTTGGAAGTATATATATATATATATATATATATATATATGCAGGTAGTAATCCGTTGGTATAATCCAAGCGAGTCCTATTAACGCAAGATAGAATTTGAAATATTGAGTGTTAAATGTTAAAACTGACTCACAAAGAGTACTCAATGTTTATATTCATTGAGCAGACCAAAATGTTTCTTACAATTGGAATTAAGATACTATGAGTTAATGACCATTTTCACTTACGAATTTTAAAATTTAAATGGCATCTTAATTCCAATTGTAAGATATATATATATATATATATATATATATATATATATATATATTCCGGCCAACCCCGCGCATACACAAACACACACACACACACACACACACACACACACACACACACACACACACACACACACAGACACAGACACACACACACACACACACACATATATATATATATATACATATATATATATATATAAAAGTGGACATGGAAGTCAGCACTTAGAGGCGACAATCTGTTTCATGCTAGTGCAATCATCAGTCGCCTGACGATTGCACTAGCATGAAACAGACTGTCGCCTCTAAGTGCTGACTTCCATGTCCACTTTTATATTTACACACGCTCTATCTCTAATATTGAGCACTTTATCCCATAAATATAGCACAATTTAAGACTACATTTCTTCATATATATATATATATAGATGTTACATTATTTAATAGCCACCCACACACTCGCATATATATATATATATATCTATATATATATATAGATATAGATGTTACATTATTTAATGACCACCCACACACTCGCATATATATATATATATATATATATATATATATATATATATATATATATGTATACATATATAAATGTATATAGATGTATATTTTTATATCTTTTTCTTCATTAATTTTTCGTTTTTCTTTCTTCTCTTTCATTTTTTATTTCCATGGTTTATACATACATACATACATATATATATATATATATATATATATATATATATATATATATATATATATATATATATATATGAGTGTTTGTATGTGTGTAGGTGTATGTGTACATACCTCTCTGGATTGTAGTAGTAGAAAAAATAGAAAAAAACACAACCCCATGCCAATAGCAGACACTCAAGAATTTTCATTGATCGGGAAAGCACATCTGGTAAAAAGGAAACCATTTTCTGTGGAATGATGAAGAGTAACTGCCGTGGCCAAAATATTTTCATTCACTTTCTTTTATTATCATTATTCGGAAATGATTTTTACCTTCCATTAGTAGACAGGAAAATTATAAGTCTTCCGGAGTTTTGCCAAAAACTTCCGCCATATTTCTCCGGATCAACGATTTTAATTTAATTTGCTTATACTTACATACATACTTACTCACATAATTACATACTTTCTTTCTTTCTTTCTATTTCTTTCTTTTATTTTCATATAAAATATATACATATGGGAAAACGATATATAAATTTATTTATACATCAAGAACAATTTTAGATGAAAGAAGTATGAAGAGGAGGATAAATTCTTAAGAACCAAACTCATCACACGAAAACTTTTCTACTTTGTCATGTTTTTTTCCCCTAATATATATATATATATATATATATATATTATAATATTAATAAAAAGAAAGAAAGGTAAGATATATAAGCCGGTATTCTTATTAATATTTTTATTTTTACAAAACAGCACTCAATGTAAATTTACATGGCATAAATATTATAAATCAGTTAATATATATATATATATATATATATATATATATATATATATATATATATATATATATATATATAAGGAGAGAGAGGGGTACAGAGACAGGAAGGCACAATTCAGAGAATTACAACTATTTCTTCAACCTCCCAAACACTGCCTTTATGGGAACTGTAGAAGAAAAAAAAACAAAAAAACAAACAGGTGCAATGATTCCATCGGCTAAAATATGATTCAAAGAGATTTGCAAAAAAATGATGTTGAATCCGGATAAGGAAATATTCAACCTTCAAACTTCCAGGGTCATCAATAAGTTTGTAACTTAATGATGGATAGAAACAAGTTATTTTATACAATTGATCTACACTATTCTTTTTCCTTAAATCATTGAGAGTTGCATTATTATCATTATTATTATTATTATTATTATTATTATTATTGTTATTATTATTATTATTATTATTTTCTTTGATATCTGGTGTTTACACATTTCTTTCCGGGTCCCGCCCATTGACCTAAGGTTTGAAATAGCATCAGGACACTTTGCACTGCAAAGAAAAAAAAATAATTACATAGATAAAGCACTTCGTAAAGTGTGGGCTGTATTTGTCAGAACAATTTTTTCTATCTCTTTGAGGCATGGACTTCCAGGGATCCCTTCAATCAGCCTACTGAAATCTATTCCAACTAGTCCAAGGGCTCCAACTACAACAGGGATTGTTGATGTTCCCATGTGCCACATTTTTGAGATTTCTATTTCAAGGTCCTTGTATTTTGACAGTTTTTCGAATATCTTCAAAGATACATTGCAGTCTTTATTATCATTATTATTATTATTTTTTTATTATTATTATTATTATTATTATTTTTATTATTATTATTATTATTATTATTATTATTTTTATTATTATTATTATTTTTATTATTATTATTATTATTATTTTTATTATTATTATTATTATTTTTATTATTATTATTATTTTTATTATTATTATTATTTTATTATTATTATTATTTTATTATTATTATTATTATTATTACTATTTTTATTATTATTATTATTATTTTTATTATTATTATTATTATTATTATTATTATTATTTTTATTATTATTTTTATTATTATTATTATTATTATTATTATTATTATCATTCCTTTTGTCGCATTTTTTAGCATATGCTTAGCCCGATTATGGCATAAAAGATGAAACCCGTCACACCAAACTTTTTTAACTTTGCCATATATATATATATATATAAATATAGTGGCCTTACTGATATACAGAGACGATAAAGAAAAACTCTTTTTCTTTCCTTCCTATTCGTCCTTTCGTTTCCGTCCCTTCACTCGCCAACACCCATTTGCAAAGAAATAAAACCGCCCATCATTCTTTCTAGCTTTTATTCAACGGCCACTCACCAATAATGCAGTGGCACTTCCCTATAAAATTGTTACTTCCACTTTTCTAGCTTTTTGCTACCGGCGCCAGTAAGTTTTCACTTCTTTTTCCCATACGCTCCCTTGATCTAAAAAAGATCATCCTTATGCCACGTAGTCAAGTGCCCAATAAGGTGGCCGCACCTCTCTTCCTGACCTACGGGCGATATCATCTGTATCACTGTCACCTCATCACGCTGTACTATCACCGTTGTCCGGTGAGTCATTCAGGATGTCCCGAAGGGTTCCCTCTACAGAAACATTATTCTATCACTGTACTCCTGTCCCCATTGCGTGGTACAATGAGCACCAGGCAGGTTTATCCATACCACCTCTCCTACTTGAATTGAACCAGGTCGCCTCGACGCAGCTTTATTTTCGGAGATGCCCAGGGGATGTCTCCACTGGTACTCAAATATTGCGCGCTGCGGTACATAATCACCCTCCTGGCCTACCCGAGGGGAAATGTTATACCAATAGACCGCCTCAATTGGTGATATTTGACCCCTCTCGGCTACTGCATTCACAGTCCTGTGGTGCCTGTGTACAATGCCGTTTTCATTAGAATGTATGCAGCCCTGTAATATGCTCGCAGATTCCACTGCCTCGGCTGGCGCTGAGTTGAACATTCCATCTATCCAGTACTGCCTCGACTGGCTCTGATTTGAAAGCCGTGCCATTATACATTATGACCTATTCCACTGGGCTTCTCTCTTGAGCTCGTTCCGCATTGATGCAACCACTGTCCCCCTTTTTTGTCCACTGTTTCTCCCTTTAACTGCTGCCACATGGCTAATCTACCGGACCCGCAATCGACCATCGACAGGGATGACCCATTTTGGTAAGGCGTGACGTCAATCGCTAGTCTTGCCCAATTGTTTGAGAAATGAACTTCACCAGCCTCATGCATACTTGGCACGGGGTCAGTTGAATAGCATCGTCGGTATGATCGCACTACGCTACGCACAACTCCCCTAGAAACAGTCGTGTCTACCTTCCTGGCCAAATATAGCGTCTTCTCAACACTCATGTAATGTATCTCATGCAATTTGTGACGCCGCCATCTTCAACATTGCACATGGCATATTCTTTGGCTGCATCAAGGGGAATTTTCATCCAAGCTTTCTCACCCTTTCCAGCACATCGGCCTTATTAACCTCCAAGGATACAAATCTGACTCTAATCAGTAGGCCAAACTCTTTAATGATATCCTCCAGAATTCCCAATCTACGCTTTATGAGCATCTCTACTGAACCCTTAGTCCGTATCCCGCTCTCTTTTGTAATGAAAGACTAAACCCACGCCATCACTGTTTCTGAGTCCGTCTTCACCTCATTGTTCTTCTGCTCCCACTGCCAACTGCCTTTCATTACTGCTTCAAATTCTGCTACGCTTATGTGGTTGGCGTCCGTTTTCTTCCTCAAGCAAGCAGCGTCCTTACTTTGACACCCCTACCTTCAATACAACTCACATTGTCATGCTACTTGCATCGCACTAAACTACGCCATTTGGTACGTGCCATTTTCCTCTCACTGGATCGTTCTCGTTCCACCTTCCCGGTGATATCCTTCATCATCTTGAGTGTTCTGTCACAAACTCGGTCGTTTCAATTTAACTCCTCCGACTGTCTTTTTATATAGCTGCATCCGAGCCTCAAACATCCAGACACGTGGTAGTGACCCACCAGATTTCCACATGTCGAAAACAATTCTCGTTTACGCATCTTATCCGTCACAGGTGAAATTTTATTACCCCGTTGGAAAAAACAACTCTCGATTTTCTTTATTCTTCTGCAACTTCAGGCCGAGGGCTTCTCCCCCGTCAAGTGACTCTGAATGTTTTGATATTAATCCATATATCTTTGAGGTGGCATCTTACTTTTTCTGCAGGCACAACCGTCTCATCCACCAGGATGTCATCGATATAGGCCTTTGTGGCCTGCCGTATTGTCATCCCTTGCTTCAGTACAATCTTAAGCACTGATTTTTGGTGCTACGTTCAACCCAAACCCCAATCTAATAAAGCAATAGGTGGTCTCCTTGTACCTTACAAGTTTGTACTGCCACAGCTTCACTGCTACATGTAATTACAGGTATGCTGATTTCAGATCTACAATTGTAGCAGCACCCATCGTCCGTCTCCTCTCTCGCATGGTTTCTCTGCACACATCAACATCATCACTTCCCGTGTGGTATGACACGTGTGTATTTAACTCCGCGAAGTCTAGTACTGGCCTAACTTTATGTTTTGTTGGTTATTAACCGCCATCAGTGGCTATATTTCACTTTGGATTTTCTCCTTCCACGGTACCAGGATGCCTTCTTCAACCCATTTGCCCACCTCCTTTTAAAACTTCATTCTCTCCTCTTCTTGCATGGAATTCTTACATATGCTCACCCTGTTCTTTAATATGGGTGGTCCGCTTGTCCTGCACCATCCAACGGTCCAATTTTCAGCATCGAATTCGGCACAAAAATCTTTATTTTGAACATTTAACTTTACACATTTAGCGTCCTACCAAATTTGCTGGAGGTCGAGAGTTCGAATCTTTCTGGAGCCTCCAGTGTACCAAATTGTTGTGGACCCGAAGTAGGGGCTACGGAAGGAAAAACACGGAACACGGGTTAGAGGTAAAAAAGATATATTAAACAGAAAAGTTAGAAAGAATAGTGTAAGAGTAAGCAGAGCTTACTATCCAGTGGTGTCCGATATTGGTATCGTACGCGGCTGCGCATTACTGGTGCTACTCCCATGATACTACCAGTCACATAATAATATAGTACTGGGAGAGTCCATGATGTAGGAAAGTATCGGTCTCACAACACAGATTTAACCTGGTTTTGATTAATGGTGACTCCGCCCAGTTTACCAATCACGTCCATATCGATGCCGACGTCAATGCCGTTGACAACGTGCTCCAAAACAAGTAACCTTTTCTTGAACTGCACCTTTTCTACCAGTAATGTCATAGTGCTAGAGCCCTTGCATGCAACCTCTCTCCTTCGACTACTTTTATAAGCTTTCCTCCATCCAAATTTCTCACCAACTAGGGAGTCACCAGGATCCTAGTGCATCCAGTATCCACTAGTGCTCTTGCTTTCCTTCCATCTACTACGACCGTTACAATTGGTAAGGTTTGGTGTCGCGGCCCATGTTGATCCATCGGGGTAGCTACTGGCGCAGTAACTTCCTCTTGCCCGTTTCCCGGGGACAAAATATGAAAATGTGTCCCTTCTTTTCACATCCGTAGCAGCAGGATTCGCTCTTTCTTTACAATATTTTATCAGGTGCCCCACGACACCAAAAACATTGTCCGCTAAACCTCCTTGTCTGTTCCGTTCCTGGTTCTTTAGCGGTTGAGTTTTATGCCACAGCTCCTATTCCAAGGGATTCTCCTGCTCTATTCACGGTTAGAACCCTAAAGGCAGTTATCAGCTCGCTCATCTCTAGTTTCTGCCAGGGTGCAGCTGCTGAAGTGCGATCGATATTTGGTCTGGAAATCCGTGCAGAAATGCCAGATTTACCATCCTCGCCGCACCCCTTCCCACAAATCCTGCGAATCCTGTCAAATGTTTTTAGCATAAATATCAATGGATTCGCCAGTCAATTTGGATTTTATCAATTTTCCATATACTACAAAAGGTCCATCCGTAAAGGCCTTGATTAGCATTGACTGAATGATCTCAGCATCTGTCATATTAACCTCATACATCTCCATATAGAAAGCCAATACATCCACCTCAAGGTACAGCTGCATCAGACCCGCCAGGTCAGTGATATGTTGCAACCTAGAAACCAATTTCACTTCCGTGTGCAATGCCATTGCGTCTCCCTGTTTATCAAACTGTCTGATCGTGTCACTGGCCACACAAATACTCCCCCTCTCTCCTTATATGGTGAAATGCCGAAGTAGCTTTTGGTTTCGGTGATATACAGAGACGATAAAGGACAGTTCTTTTTTTCTTTCTTCTTCTTCCTTTCTTTTCCTTTCAGGTCTCTTCACTAGTAGACAACCGTTTGCAAAGAAAAAAAGAAGAAAAAAACGCCCATCATTCTTTTCAGCTTTTATGCAACCGCCACTCACCCTTAATGCACTGGCACTTCCCTATATAAGTGTTACTTCCTCTTTTCTATCTTTTTGCTTTTCTCTCATCTTTTACCACACACACACACACACACACACACACACACACACACACACACACACACACACACACACAGGGGTTGGACAAAATAATTGGAACAGTTTCAAATTCGACACCTATATTTCAAAGACTTATTATATTAAGAACTTTAACTAAAACTTCATAATTTCAGGTTATATCTATTGTGAATACATTTATTTATCTAATTTACTGTCTTTGGCTTATTTATTTTTAGAATTTAGTACAACTTAAGCTAAATGCGTGACCTCTCCGAGTTCGAAAAAGAGCAAATAGTTGGAGCTCGCATGGCAGGAGCCTCGATCGCTAATGTTTCTGAACTGTTTGGTTTTTCAAGAGCTACCATATCAAGAACACTGATACAATTCGAGAAACAGGGCAAGACTTCTGGCAAGCGTAGCAATTCGGACCGGACTTGCAAACTTACTGACAGTGACAGACGTGCATTGAAACGCAATGTGGCAAAAAAATCATCGGACTACTGCGGCCAAAGTGACTTCTGAGTTGAATAATCATCTGAATAGTCCAGTTTCTACTAAAAATGTTCTCCGTGAGCTCTATAAGGCTGTATATCATGGAAGAGCCGCTGTGAGGAAACCTCTTCTCTCCACTCGCAACATTCAAAAGAGGTTGAAGTGGTGCAGAGATCACAATTCCTGGTCTGCAGACCAATGGAAGCAAGTCATATTCTCAGATGAGTCCAGTTTTTCTCTTTTCCCATCTTCAGAGTGAGTTTATGTGTGGAGGCATCCCAAAGAAGCTTACAACCCTGACTGCCTTCTTCCAACAGTGAAGTATGGAGGTGGATCAGTGATAGTTTGGGCCGCCATATCATGGAAATGTCTCGGTCCAATAGTTGCCCTGCATGGTAGAATCAACAGCAAAGATTACCTGAACATTTTTGGTGATCATGTTCATCCAATGGCCCAGACTTTATTCCCTGATGGTGACTGCATCTTCCAAGACGATAATGCTCCAATACATACCTGGTTAAGAATTGGTATGAAGAGCATGAAAGTGAGCTAGAACACATAGAATAGCCTACCAATCTCCAGATATCAATATTATTAAACATTTGTGGTGCATTTTGGAGCGACAAGTTAGAAGCCGCTATCCTCCACCGTCGTGTCTTAAAGAGCTGGAGCAGGTGTTAATGGAAGAATGGCTGAAAATTCCTCTGGATGAAGTCAGGAAGCTGTATGATTCCATTCCTAGACGTATTAAAGCTGTATGTGAGACTAAAGGAGGTCCAACTCCATATTAAATTAATTTTATTTGAATTTAACAAGTGTTTCAATTATTTTGTCCAACCCTATATATTATAGTAATTCATGAAGTCTGAAACCTCCACGGAATGCAGAAAGCACTGGACGGCCATTTCGTCCTATATTTGGGACTCATCAGCAGTGCGCATCCACTACCGAGAATTGAAATCCTCACAGGTAGGTTGTCAAGCAAACATTATACAAACTGTTCCAACGGGCCTCGGTGACGAAGAGATAGCAAATCAGACTCAATATAGCGCCACTCGCTCACATATTCCGTGTTGGAACTATAGGACTGTGTCCCCTGGAGCCACGACTACTATCACCAAGCCGTTCACTCTAGAACATTAGAAGCTGTTTCAAGCAATGATATACACATAGGATTTGTTAATTATATTTAAGTAATTCTTCGTCTGAAAGCTCAACAGAATGCAGAAAACAATGGACGGCCGTTTCGTCCTATATTTGGGACTAATCATATATCAAATATCAAATATGATATATATATATATATATATATATATATATATATATATATATATATATATATATATATATATATATATATATATATATATATATGGGTCAAACATTAATATTCCATGGTTATAATTTATTACATTGGAATCGTAATCACGATCCAGTTCATCAGACCTACATAATTTGGGGATTTGTAGGTCTGATGAATTGGATCGTGATTACGATTGCAATCAATGTAATAAATTATAACCTTACTCTGTCCTGGACATTGAGTTCTACCTGGATTCTATCCTTTTTGGATATATATATATATATATATATATATATATATATATATATATATATATTGACAACTAATATTATATATATATATATATACATATATACATATATATATATATATGTATATATATATCTATATATATACACACACACACACATATATATATATATATATATATATATATATATATATATATATATATATATATATATATATACATACATATACGTGTCTTTGTCTGTGTCCGTTTAGAAATTTAGATTTAACTAAAAAATATTTGTAAACAGACAATATGAATAAAGTTTTACGTTACCTTTATTCACACACATACACATGTATATATATATATATATATATATATATATATATATATATATATATATATATATATATATCACCAGTCTATCTCACTTCCAACGTGTGGTTGCATCTGAGCACAAATATTCGCAGTAAACATGAGTTAAGTGAAATATCTTTTCTCATTAATTATTCAGTTCGGTATTTGGTTGTAAATATGAGAAGAGTACAAGGGATTCGGAAAGAGTCGGATGAGTATAATGGTGATTACGAAGTGATTAGTGTAATCACTAATGATGGCGGAGTTATGCCTCCATTCATCTTCTTACAGAACCTCAAACTCAACACGGTGGCCTACATCAAGTGCCTTGGTTAAGCAATGCTGTCCTGTGTCAAACGGGTGACTGCTGGACGACCCTGTCTGGCCACATGTCTCTGCACCATTCCAGATAAGCAGAAGAACTCAGTCATGGCTGCCAGAAAATATCATCGACCACATCACCCCTTATATCTCGTCCCCCCCCCCCCAAATTGCATCTCCTTGGTTATTATGTGTTGGGCACAGTTGAGCAAGCAATAACCAAAACTCCTTGTGACACTAAAGATGAACTGAAGGCAAGGTTTACGGAAGATTTCGCCCAACTAAACCTTATAACCATAAGAGTTGCAGGAGATTCCGAAGCCGTCTGGAGGCTGTGGTTGAAGCTAAGGGTGATTTTATTGAATAAATTCACAATTTAGTATTTCAAGATATTTTTGTGCAATTTTGGTAAATACATCTGTTAAAATGAGATGTCAGTGTTATTTTCATTTTCGAGTAATTTAGACGACATTTTATCTATCGCACGCTCTACACACACACATGTGTGTGTGTGCTTGCGGGGTGTGTGTGTGTGTGTGTGTGTGTGTAGGTATGTATTATCCGAGTATATACGAAGTGTCCGTCAGTCAGTTATGTGTCACGCGTGATAAACTCTTAGGCTTTCATCTATGCCGCTGCCGATATTTTGCCGTAGTAGTTTGCCATTTCTTTCAGTGGTGGAACAGTTGCCATCCAAAGCTATAGATCCCGGTTTATCCTGCTATTTACCCATAGCTGGAATGGGGAGAAGAGGATTCATACCTTTCCCATAGATTCGACTGGAATTCGAACTCGGCTCTCTGATTCCTCAATCTGAACGGATATCCATTACTCTGCCGTGAGTGGAACGAATTGAGGCGTAAAACAAACAATTGTTGGTTGGTTATAAAGATACAGTAAGTAAAATTTTGAAAGGCTGTTCATGATTCTTATCCTAGCATCTGCAGACATCCTGCAGAGTCTAGTGCCAGAACCAAACAACGGAAGGCGGTACTGTTTTGTTTACCTTAGCAAGTAAGCTTTACAGAGTGGAGGATCGCACACAAATGGTTTTGAATTGAGACAGGCTAAGTGTCCAGTGAGCTCTGCTATTTAACTCATAGATTGGTGGCGGGAAGATGCATTCATATTCCAGCCCAAGTGCCAGTGCAGTAAAGAGAACGTAACCGCCTAGGTCAGAATTTGAACTCGACTCACTGTTCCCACTTACCGCTCCGATAACCGCTTCAGTACGCTCACAACCGCCCTATCTCTGAGGTAGAGTAGAAGACGTTCAGAATTATCCCGCGTTCTACGAGATTAATGTCAGGCTAGGGTCAGACTTGTGATCTCCGACTCAACCGAGATCAGAGACTGGGGAATTTCCCACATTTTCTGTTCTGTTTTATTAATAAAACATTTTTGGATGTTGATTCTGAAACCGTTTTTTTTTATGCTTGATTTTTTCTTTTACGCAAAGGCGAGGTTGTTTTCATTATTAAAAATTCTTATCTGAATTACAGAGAAAGGAAGGCGATAAACAGAGGCTGCGAGGTGCCGGAGTAAGAACGGGGAGAAGATGAGGAGGAGAAGGTGATGGCGGGGGATGAAGAATGAAAGAAGAGAACGAAAGATAAAGAAGAATTATGAGAAGAAGAAAAAAGATGCAGTATAGTAACGGAAGATGGAGAGGAAGAAAAAGGATAAGGAAAGAATGGAAAAAGAAAAAGGATGGGAAGAGGAGAAGAAGAAGAAGAAGAAGAAGAAGAAGAAGAAGAAGAAGAAGAAGAAGAAGAAGTAGAAGAAGAAGAAGAAATGTTGTTGTTGTTATTGATGATGATGATGATGATGATGATGATGATGATGATGATGATGATGATGATGATGATGGGAAGAAGAAAAACAAAGAAGATATAGAAGAGGAAGTAGATGTAGAAGAAGAATAAGATGACGAAGAAGAAAACAAAGAAAGATATATAGAAGATGAAGAAGCTGTAGAAGATGAGGAAGAAGAGAAAGAAGAAAGACAACGAAAAATATGTAGAATATGAAGAAGAAGATGTAGAAGATGGGGAAGAAGAAGAAGAAGACGAAAAGAAAGAAGAAGAAAACGAAGAAGAAAATGAAAAAGAAGAAGAGGACAACAACATAACGCATTAAAATATGAAATAAAAACATGGGAAGAAGTAGATTGATTGATTTGTTTTTTGACGGTTTATCAACCTTTTGCATGTTCCTACATTTTTCTTAGATTTTAAAGGAGATAATAATAATTTTAATGATCTATTTTTACAAGATCTAGTAATTAATCCATAACGGAGAAGGGGTGGATTCATACCTTTCGTGCGTAGGTGAATATAATAAACCCGACTGGAATTGGAACTCGGTATTTCGCTTTCCAACACCGAGCCGTTATCGGTTGCACCATCCGCACGTCCAAGCTTACAGCACCTACTATTTTAAAGCGTTCACACATCTAAGTACTGGCCAGGCTCAATGTTACGCATCTTCTGTGATGGTACGAGAACCAGTGTTTCAACGCGATACGGCAGTAAACTAAAAGAAGTAGATGCTGCTGCTGTGGCTGTTGATGTTGATGATGATAATATGTTGTCGAAGAAAATGGTAGGGGAGAGGGGTAGCTAAGATTAAGTAGAATATAATAATAATAAAAGAAAAAATAATGAGTTAAAATAGGCAAAGAACAAGAAAAACAAAACAAGAAGGACGAGGATGTTTTTGATTCATCGATTTGATTTTTACGGTTTATCAACCCTTGAATTATGCATGCACCTTCGTATTTCAGTGTCACATTTCCCAACCTGTCTTAAAACACTACCCGCATCCTTTGATTGTTTATCAGATTCATAGTTAAAACCTTTATCAACACGAAATCTACTCACAGAAGTGTATATCTACAGTAGAAATGAGTAAAATTAGTACGGTCCCCCAAAATTGAATTTAATCTTTCCCTCCTTAGTGGTCATGTGTGATAGACGCTTGGGCGATGATGGCTTTTATCGATTCATGATTGATTTCCTAAAATAGTCAACCGTTTCTTTCTAAGGTAGACTGGTTGCCAACCAAGGCTATAGGAACCAGTCTGCCCTGCTATTTAAACCATAAGTGCGCGGAGGCATGTATCCATGCCTTTCCCAAGGTTATTTAAGTATAAGTGAATGTAACAAACACAGCTGGAATTCTAACTCAGCTACTCGATTTCTCATTCCAAGCTGTGATCCTTACACCACCCGTAC